>JAPMOR010108487.1:177054-204584 GCA_026543865.1 Argiope aurantia | reverse complement strand
GCTTTTTTATTAACGAGGTGTGAGAAACTTGCTAAGTCAATAGAATGCATAAGACAGAGAATTCCAAATAACCCATTCATGTCTATATTTATCAAAGTTTCCTCATTACTAATTCTTTGTTCTAGCCGAGTAATAACATTTATCATAATTTTCGCTTCACTGTAATTAAATTAAGATAATTATTTTAAATATTTTTCGATTTTAAATCTTTTAGATAACTAAATTTAGTAATTTCATCGAAGGATTTATTATTATATATCGATAGTTCATAGAATTTCCAGAATGCTACTTATATTCTTTAAATATACTTTGTATTTAAATATAATTCTTCGGTTATTTAACATTCAGAATTTAATGATTGATATCCGGCAAATGTTGACTAGTTTGAGGTGGGACGTGAAAAAAAAAGTGTGAATACTTTTTTTTTAGATTTAATTAGTATTTATTTGCTTAGAATCTCCTCGTGACTATTTTCTCGCGGTATTCTTCAGTGAATTCTAATTTTTTTAAAAATTGAATGCTTGGAAATTCTTAAATTTCCAAAAACCGAATCTATCTCTTTAAGAGATTTGATTTTATCATTCAGTTTGTTCTATATGCAGTTCAATTTCTGTCTTTTTCAGCTATTTCCGTTTTCTAAATTTTTCTCTTTCACTCTTTAATAAGTTTAGTAATTGATGTTCTCAATGTTGTATATTTTTCTCTGATTATCGAATGTGTTCAGATTTTTCGAGAGTTATTTTAATGTATTTATCAATAAAAAATATCAAAATTCAATATAATATCCTGTATTTTCTAAAAGTATCATATATATTCTTGCTATGTAAAGAATTTAGCTTTTGTTTTAATCAGTAGGCATATTATTTAAACATTAGGAATAAAAAACTACGTATATCTTCCTTTTTATTCTGTGCAGGTCGATCATGTAATAAAATCCATTAAAAGGAAAGGAGCTCTTTGAATGGGAAAATATCTCTGATTAACGGTGACATTCACGGCTACACCGATTAGCAACTTTCGACCCACATTACTTGATAGAATATTAAGATAGATAAAAATGCATAAATAACTAAATCACTGGTTTCAGTTCCATATAATAAATTTTCATAACGTAATTTGAAAGACAGCATGTGGCTGTGAGGAAAATGCCGCCATGCTAATGGGAAGCGCTTTCTTCTCTGAACAAACTATCAAAGATTTAAAAAAATAATTAAAAAAAGATAGAAAGAAAGCAAATGGCAAAAATAGAATTCAAATCATTATTAAAGCCAAGGGCACTATCCAAAAAGTTTGTTTTATTTAAAACAATTTTTTTTTTTTTTTGTTTACTAGCTGAATTTTATATTCCCTGTTGATGTTGTCCTTTTTAAGGTATCCTAGGAGCATGTTTAAAAGCCGAAGTCTGAATTTCTCAAGTAATCTCCGAAAAAGTAACTAGTAAATAAACTCCGAAGGTATATTTTAATGAAAAGAAAATTGTTCCATCTTATTCTCTTGGATATGACAAATATTGTCTTCCTGAGGTTTAGTAAACTTTCTGAAAAGCAGTCTCACAAATATTTTATTGCGTATACAGTATGCTAATTTCAAACTCAATTTCATGTTATACATTAGGCAAGTTTAACTTTCTGACCCTGGTTTCGAAGAAAGTTTCAGTGCGTTTGATTTTGGCATAAATTTTGTTGATGGAAACAAAATGAAATCATGCCTTCCCTTTCCGAAATTTCAAACGCATGACACCTGTTGCGCGTTAAGTTTTCAACCGTTGAAAGCACCGCATTTGACGCATGCAAATCTAATATGTCTAGAGGTAAAAACTTATCAGTATTAGTAGAATTTAATTTTTTTAACATTTCCGATTGATTTTGCTCTATATGATATTATTTTCTTTACTAATAATTAAAGAAAATATGTATGCATCTGTAGAAATAGAAATCTAAACTCAAGTAAAATATCGTCTTGCTTTAGACATAATTTACGAAAATATTACTGAAAGATTTCTATCCTCCAACTTAAAATTCAGATACAAATCTTTTCAATTTCTAATATTAGTAAAGGAAAGCAGATTTTAATATTCTTATATCTTGCCATCATATAATCAGTATTATTGGCATTCACGCTCAGCATTTTAAGGACAGTGATTTTCTACAGAATCAGATGATTAAGATTTTTTACTCTCAGGCGGATGGCAATGTTACAATGATTTATTGGTGAAATCAAAATTGCTTCTATCTAGTGAAGGAAAAGTATGATAATATGAATTTTAATAATCTTTTCTTGTGGATTTAAATGCAAATTAATTTCACCTTTATAAAGAAAAAAATTCAAAGAAAATTAAAGCCTCTCCTCTAAAACATGATTTAATGTTATTAGACATGATTCACCTATATTTGTTTTATTCTTAATATTTATACTCAATTATAATGTAGTGACAACGTATAAACATTATTTTAATATCGTCCAACATACGTAAATAATTACAGTAACTAACCAATAAATTCATTAACTAAGGCAACAAAAAATACTGTTCTGAAATGTACTTAATACAATATATTTCAAAAAACTTATGAAAATTATTAAAAAATACTATTTGAAAATGGAATTGGTAATATTCAGAAATTCATGTTTTTTAAACAAATTCTGTATTATAATATATTCTCAGAACTTATTAAAGAAAAACGTTAAAATTTTGATTAAATTTTAATTTGAAATATTTTAAACCCTGTTTTTAAAGGACACCAAACTACATAAGAAGTAACTACGTACCAAATTTGGTAATTCTAGTTCCAGTTGATCTGTAGAATGGCTAGAATGATTTTTTAGCCGTGTCGCATAGCAATTTATATATAGTGTAATTTTTATATATCTATAAACATATTTAAAAAAAAGAAATTTGCTGTTTTTTCATTCAATTCTCAAAAAATGGAAATAATTGCCTAACTGGGTGTATAACATTCTTTCGGGTATAAAAGGAATTGTAAATTTCTTTATGTACTAAAAACAGAGTTATATATTCCGATTCGTCGTAATCATTTCAAATAATGTATAATATTAGAAATGAATGAAATGATTAAGTATTTATAACTGTGACATGGTTTTCAGAAAATCAAAACTATTCCATTGTTCATTTGGAAATTAAAAACTCGGCACATTCATTTATTAACGAATACTAATGTGCAATTATTTTTTCACAAAATTTTGTTTTAATTAATTCTTACATACATTTACAATGAGCATAATTTTGAGAAATGATACGAATAAATTCTACTTCATAATTATATACGTTTCTATTTCAAAATATAGATTTATCGAATTTAATTAAATAATAAAAAAATGTTTAGTAACGGTGTCTTGAAGCTTTTCTGTAACGACCGATATTTACTTTATTTTTTAAATTTAAAATCTAATAAATTATTTCTTTCAATTGCATCTTAAAATCATATGCTGTCAATTGCTCAACAGCCCTGAAGCAACAGTTGCCCTTGCAGTTAGTAGATGAGCGAGAAATAAAAATCCTTATATTAAAAATAAAATATTACTTCATATTTTTATTTGAATATTTTAATACGATGGTTCGAATACAATTAGCAATATGTATTATTTTTCTCAACTAATAGATTAGTCATAGATAACGGCGACTTCAATATGACTGTAAAGATTTAACTATAAATATCGATTCCAATTAGTGTGCAAACCAATCATAAAAAATTTCTGAAAAAGTTAAATAGCAATTAATGCGTTTAAATGTGTGGTAGAAAATATATGACAGCACTTAAAATATAGACAGTATTCCTTGAAGTATTGCGCAATCGTCCCAAATATGCTGCGGAAATTGAATAAAATTTTAGGAAAAATATGCTGACAAATTTCGAAAACACAAAATCACATCATTGTTAAATTTGTAGCAAAATAGTCTCTAATTCATTCCATTTTTATCGGATGATTGCTTTTTTATTTTTGCGACAGTAAGTTAATCTCTTCTTTCTCACAACTCTGGAGATCCTCGATTCATGCTAAATAGTTAAGAAAGGTTGAAAGACACAGAAGAAATCTAAACATTTTAATCTTCATTCTCTTGAACGAAAAAAGCAGTAACACTGATTTATAAAATTCGAAAGAAAAGTTATTGTATGATAAGCATTTTCAAGGATAAATAAGCCAAAACATAAGATGTTATAACTTCGATAATCAGTAAATCGGAAAAATTAAAAATTTTTCTGTCAGAATTAAATTCTTTCTAAATTTAAAAATTTAGTGCTTCAGCAGAAAAACGCATTATTTTATTGAAAAACGCAAGGCGAGATCTCGGAACAGCAGAATACTAAGGTTAAAAGAACCTCTTCTAGTCAAATTTGACAATGCAACATGCAATCTTGATAGGTTGCAAATGACATTAAAATAAAGAGAGTAAAGCCTCTGGCCACACCTCACTTATGTTCAAATACCTCTTTTTCTCTATATTTCACAATTCCCTCAGGACCTCTGTTTAAAGAATTATAGAAGATGAAAAAATATAAAATTATCTTGATATTTAGTAGTGACTGTTTTTCTAATTAATTCAGTATATATAAAATTTTTCATTGGGTCTTATTTATTGATTGTAAATTCTAAACACATAATTTGAAAAAGATATCAACTCATTTCTCTTTCTTCAAGTTCTTTAAATACTTTTTTTAATCACATTATCATAAATGAAAGATAAATTTGTCTAGCCTAAGATAATTTGATTTTTTTTAAAGAATGTTCTTGAAGTCCGTCCTTTCTTCGATAATAACATTAAAACTTTACACTACTTTCAATTGTTCCTTTGCTTAAATTCATCTTTCATTTTGGTTAAATCAATAGTTTTTTTAAGTGTGTTCCATTTTCTCCAATGATTTAAACCTTCTTTTAAAATCCATTCACTTTTCTTCGGTGTGTTCATCCTTAAAAACGTTTCAATTTCCTGGTTTCCAATTTCAGAAACACTGTTTCAATACGATTTCTTACAACATTTTGTACAAATCTCTTATCTTATTTGAACCTGTCAAGTTTTCTTTGATTTAAAAAATAATTCATTATCAAAGGAAAATACTGTTTTTATACAAGAATAGAATTTTTGTGTGTGTGTGTGTATTTGCACCATTATAAAATTAATAAGATTCTGGGTTACTCAGATGCCAGTAATTTTAAAAATCAAGATCTTTTTTAGTTATAAATCCCAAAAATCCAAATTTTTCACAAAATTACTTCTCATATCTCAGATATTAATATAAAAATTTAAAATATATGAATATTTTATGTAAAAAGGGACACAGACAGTAAAATGAACACGTTTTTGTATTTGAATATCAATTTTATTTCACATTTAGAGTTCCATTCTTATTTCTTGCGATGCAAAAATTTTCTTCATTTCTTCTTAGATTTAGCTGAAACAAAAAAAATGGAATTAAAACACTTCTGATATTTATTTTAGGATGGTGATTTGTTTATAAACAAATAATAAACTAGAATAATTATAAAATGGTCTAAAATTTAAAGAATTTTCTTAAAAAAACCCCCACTAAAACGCAATTCCAATTAATCGAATAAAAATTTCTCGTGATATTAATCGAATAAAAATCTCATGTGATGTAAATTTGCCATTTTTTTGTAAAGTAAAAGTAATGAGAAAGCTAAAAAAATCATTTTTTTATCGCGTCTATGCAAGTTTCCTTTATGCTAACTACTCAGCAAGAGAAATCCAAAGCGATTTCTGGATTTTTTTTTTAGAAAAATATTCTGGAATGCATAGCTTCAAATATTGGTTGAAATTTAGTCAATTAATCGATTTCAGGACTTTATTTAGTCAAATTCTTGAATTTTGGAAGAAAGACATCACATGATTCATATTATCAAAAGTTCTCTTCAAAATCGCTTAGAGCATGGAATTTTTAGCTTTTAATAGTCACGATATAACTACTTAAGAAAATAAACAAAATAATGTAATAATTTACGAAGAATGCGGCCTTTTTATAAAAAATCAAGGATTTTCTTCTTTAAATTCCTTATGCGTTTTCAGTATGGACATAAAAATTTTTTCAATATCTTCCAAATTGAACAAATTGAATTTAAACTCTTTTTCTAATAGTAAATTGTCTTCAGTTTACCTACTAAATCGTATCTTTGAATTCCTTTCCGAAAGGACTTACTAAACGAAATGTAAGACAATAAGTGTGAAAATAAATTAAAATTGAATTGAATGATGGAACTCAAAATATAAATGAGCATCGAAAAAAAAATTTTGTACGAGGCCTTCGTCGTACATGACTGAAACTTTTAGGTACAATGCATTATGAGTCGGAGGAACATAAATTAAATCCAAGGATATCACAAGTTAAATGGATTAAAATTACCACACGAGAAAATAGATTCATATTCAAGGGTGTTTTTTTATCCAGTATTCGGAAGTTGCTTCTTTTTGTATCGTGATTTCTAAACAAAATTGTATAGATGTTCGAAATTAATTTATTAAGAAAACTTAAACAATTGGATTTTGGTACTAAAATAATTATTCTTCTGTAAGAAAAAACACTTATTTGACTTTGGTAAAATCTGCAAATATATATAATATTTTATGAAATATTATTCCTGATTTTCATAGCTTACTTTTGAAAATATTAAATATTTATGTTACCTGCAGATGGTCCTTCTTCTTCAGGTTCCTGTTTCTCAATCAAACGAACTAAAAAAAAAAAAAAAAAAAAACATAAAACGACTTTTGGAATCTGTAAAAACTTAAGAAATTTAAATATTAAGAGTATGATAAAATAAAACTTTCATAATTAATATTATTTTTGCTCTAGATTCTTTTCACATATTCTGAGAAAATGATATAAAATTCCACATCAACAAATCAATGATTATTATAGAGTATTGAATTTACTAAATGTAAAACTTTTCTAAAATTATGAATTCATTTAATCCATAGTATCCGAAATAAATGTATTTTTCAATAGATACAAGTATAGATAATACAAGTCTAGCTAAATTAATAGGCGCTCATAGACAAATAATTTATTATTCACTTCCCTAAGTGATATTTTCTTTATTGACTTCTGAATTTAAAACTGGAAAAAATAGCAAAATATTTTGTTTGCAGTGTTCCCCATAGCTGGAATAGACGGCATTAACACCTCTTAGGCTCAACCCTCGCTACATTATAGTGATATATTTAGTGACACGACATATTAAGATTGAAGTAGGCGCTGGCACCCTGCAGAACGTTGTCGCCATCTCTGACATCTCAATGGCAAAAATCTTTGTTTTGGATTTACTTTATTAATATCAGCTTAAAGTATACTCATTTGGTATAGTTGTCAAGAAAAATAATAGGATATCTCTGTGAATTAATTTTTTCCGTAATTCGTTATCAGGTGTCGCCTGTGGCATCTAATTAGTTTAAATGACTTTTAAGATTTGAAAATATTTACATAATTACATACCTTATGTCATAATTTATTATTTATTCCCCTTAATATTTTTTAATTGACTTCTGAATTTAAAACTCGAAATAACAGCAAAAAATTTTGCTTGCAGCGTTTCCCATATTCAGAATAGACGGCATTAACAACTCTTAGATCACACCTCACAACATTGTAGTGATATATTTAAGGACACGTTAAGATCGAAGCAGGACCTGTCACCCTGCCTAACACTGTCACCATATCTGACATCTCAATGGCATAATTCGTTGTTTTGGATTTGCCTCATTAATAGCAGATTAAAGACTACTCAATTCGTACTGTTGTCAACAAAAATAATAGGAAGCCACTGAAAATTAATTTTTTTTCCGTAATTCGTGATGAGGTGGCGCTGTGGCACCTAATAAGATTAACTCACTTTTACGCTTTTAAAATATTTACATGATATAATGTCAAAATTTCTAATCGTTTTTCACTTCAGAAGGTCAGTGAAAAATCTGTAGCTAACGAAACATCGATTAATCAGACCAATAGAAGACTCGAAAACAAATAATTTTAAACTACCTTTTTACAGACATGAAACAAGCGACGTAACACAAAATTGTGTAAAATGTAATTATTTAACTTCTACTCTGGCAAAATCTTTCCGCCAGAGGAGCTTTATTTAGCATTTAAGATTTACTGATTGATAATGATATTACCTTTCGCCTCATCTTGACTCAAGTAACGATAGCGTCCTGCAAAAAGAAAAAAAAAGGCATTTATAAACAGTGAACCAAAGTATCAAAACAGGCATTAATTCCACTACTCATTCAGTCCAATATTTCAAAATATTAAGAAGACTAATTTTATTGTTAAGAGAAGTCTACAAAATCATATTTGTGTGTATGTGTGAGTATATTTTCAACACATATTTTATGTCAGATAATTGGTGTTCATTGGCAGAGGTAGGCATTTTGATGCCTTACTCATTGCATATTACGAGATCCCCCTTTTTTTAGTTGCTTAACTTTTATTGTCATTCAACATGTTTTGAATTTACTCAAAATATTGATAATGTATTTTATCTTAATCTTTTTTTTACCATCTACGTGAAATGTGTAAATTTTTTTATTTCTTTTAACATACATACCACGGCCAAAACACGACAAAAGAAAAAAAATTTTTTGAAAAATTAACCATGATTTTATGATTTACAAATAAAAACATTTATAATTAAGACAGAATGTAACACAATGAAAAACCTTGAACAAATATAACATTAAAATTAGCATTTTACATGTCTGTCAAGAGGAATATATCATAACCATTTAAATGATTAATTAATAATTCAATATATTATAAATAAATAATTAACTGTATAATTTTTTATACAGATTTAATTAATTCCCTTACTTTTTCTTCATAATGTGATTATAAACTGTAGTATGTAAAAAACACTTTAATCAAAAAAATTAATTTAGATTTTTTTTTTTTTTTTTTTTTTTTTTTTTTTTGCGAATTTGTTTATTTTGAAACTAAGCTAAAAACCTTTTAAATTCCCCCACATACGGTTACCCTAAGCTGAGGGCAAATTAATATTTCCAAAGCCGGGAATTTCGATTATTTCGTTGCAAAATCAACTAAAACAGTATGCAATAAATTTTTTGCCTCGTTATAATTTTATAAATTTCTTAAAATTCTTGAAAAGATATTTTGTAAATTTTGAAAATCAATATGAACTATTTGATATTTTGGGTTAGAAATTCGACCCACATTTAGCTTTCAAAGTTGTAAAACTTGTGAAATCCTAATCAAAGCATGTTCACGAAATGTGTATAATATGTGGAAAAGATAATAAATTATTACTTCGAATTCGCTCTTCAGCAAGCCGTATTTCTTCTTGGAGTTTCTCCTTCCTAGCTAAAGCCTTTTCGAACTCTTCTTTTCGATCCATTGAACTGAAAAATAAATAACTATATAAATAATTGATTGAAGCGTTATTGAGTAGAAGTTCTGCATCTGCTGGCAGAAATCAGACCAACAATATACACAAAAAAAAAAAATGTATTGAATGTTTTTCAGCTAATGAATTTAATGACTTAAATCATAGCACTTAATATTAAAAAGGCTTTGTACCGAATGAATTTCTGGAATATATGAGCACTGATAATGAGTATTTGTTATTTTGGTCAAGCTGGAATTTAATTTCAATTAAATTGATTGCATAATACTTAGCCAGATTTAAGGTACATATTTAAGCAAATTTTAGCACACAACTGAATAATAAAACCTAACCTAAAACCAAATAAATTTTCATTTTTCAAAATGTCAATTAAATATATGTTGAAAAAATTAAGAAAAGATCAAAATAATCATCTAAATCTTTCATCTATACTAAAAACACATCACATATTAAATATTATTCTGAATTACATATAATCAAATTTAATTCTAAATTATTGTAGATTATCATTTTCTCAACAATCTGCACAGTAAAAAAAATTCTAGAACCCATAAACTGTTATATAACTAAAAAAGTTGAATTTTGAATGTAAAAATGTATTTAATAAATGTAATGATTTTTTTACCTTTAAAATCATAAGATTCTAATGATTATTACAGTAATTGCCTTCAATGAGTGATAAGAAAGTACATGTTCAATATAGTTTTAATGAAGTTATGAGTCAAATTGGAATTTAACTTAAATTAAAATAATTAGAAATAGTTAGTCAGTTTTAAGTTACATATTTAAGCAAATTATAGCACACAATTGAGAAACAAATTGATTGCTGCAGATATCTTTATCCTGAAGCTGAACAAAATTTTCATTTTATGAAATGCACAGTTAAATATATCTGGAAAAAAATCAGAAAATATCAAAACAATCATCTAAATCATTCATGTACACAAAAAACACATCACATAAAATATATAATTCTGAAATAAATATAATCACATATAATTCTGAAATAAATATAATCACATATAATTCTGAAATAAATATAATCACATATAATTCTGAATTATAGCAGATTATTAGCTTATAATAATTTGCACAGCAAAAAAGCACTTCTAGCATTCATAAACTGTTTAATTTCAAATAATGCTGAATTTTAAACGAAAAAAATTATATCTAATAAATGTAATGATTTTTTTTTTTTGCCTTTAAACGCAATACATGCATGATTCTAATGATTATTACACTAGTTGCCTTAAATAAATGATTAGAAATTACACATTCAGTCTATTTATATAACAAATATAAAGAATATAAATAATTAACTCCTACTAATGCTTAATTAATAATACATTATTGAGTATACTTTATTAAGAGTTAATTATAAATAATGTATAAATAACTCTTATGCCTTATTAATAATCATTATCTCATACATTAATAATGCATAATTAAGTCTTATAATAAAGAGAATTGTCATTATCTAAAAAATGCACTATTAAAAATATTTGTAGCTTTTCAAGATATGAAATTCTTTTGAATAATGCATGTAGAATAAATAAATATGACATGACAAATTTAATCTATAATTAAAAATAAAATAATACTTGAAACATATAGAAACATATATAAGTTATGGATAATGTATAATTAACTCTTACGTCTTATTAATAATCATTATCTCATATATTAATAATGCATAATTAAGAGGAATTGTCATTATGTAAAAAAATGCACTAATAAAAATATTTGTAACTTTTGAAGATATGAAAATTTTCTGATTAATGCATGTACAATAAATAAATATCTTATGACAAATTTAATCTTTAATTCAAAATAATATAATACTTAAACACATGCATGTTTATGAAGTGAAAGAGAATGAATTATCCATATGCTATTAAACCACATACTAATTTACATAACCAAAGAGTAAATTAAAATTTTTGATTAAAAATTCATTGGAAATATTAGATATTTTTTTCTAATGAAGAGAAACATATAATTTAATGATTTAATGAAACTGCAAATTGGTTTGACTAAAATTTCAACAATAAAATTAATATTGTCAATAATATTTATGAAGTTTTAAGTGTTTGCAAAAATTGTTCAATAACTTACCTTTGTAATTTATATCACTGATAAGATAATCTTCGGAATTTTCAAATGTTATTATTATTTTTGATAAATAATATTTACAGAAGTTATCACCACTAACATCACAATTTTGCTTAGTTTAATTAATTAAAATTTAGCTCTAAATAA
This sequence comes from Argiope aurantia, assembly GCA_026543865.1. NCBI lineage: Eukaryota > Metazoa > Arthropoda > Arachnida > Araneae > Araneidae > Argiope > Argiope aurantia. Next base: position 192,938 of record JAPMOR010108487.1, on the reverse strand, counting down.
ATTGAGAGACAAACATTTGAAAAGTATTTTAACAGACTCGCATCCACTGAGGGAGCTTTGATCATCAAATCTCTGTAAAGTAAAATGCATTTAATTCGTGTTTGCGAATTTCTTTTAATAAAGCAAACTTGAATTGTTCCTCAGAATGTAATAATGTTAGTATATCGCATATGTTGTCCCAAGTCCATTTGGAACCATATTAATTGTTAAGCCTTATATGAATAAAAATATTTTGAAAATATAACTTCAAACGTATCATAAAATGCACATAAACGCAATTAATTCCTTTCTAAATTTTTCGTTCAGCGGTAATAGCGCTCAGGCCATTTGCCTTGCCTACCACACCCTAAGTTATATCACTATTTAAAATGGCAGATGGATAACTAAGTGATAGAATAATAATGGCGATTCCCACTCGCCAAGAGAAATTTCATAATACACACTATTACAATAGTTAAATCTAATTAACATTAGCCTTAATATACAGTTTTAAAATGAATATATATAAAAAATAAATAGTTACTTACAGGCGCAGTTATTTCCAATTAACTAAAAAAAAAAATAACAGCCCAAATAATTTTAATTGTCGAGGTGTGGGAAAGAAGCAGCTTGCTTTGTCTCGATTACAGTTAAATATTACAGCACGAACATCAGAAATCTTGCTGATTAAGAATTAAATTTTTAAACAAAATAATTTGAAAGCTTTTTTGATATGACATCTATCTTATAAGTTGGTGGAAGACAATTTGGTTTTAAACATATAAAAACTGAAAATTTAAATTTTCGGAAGAATAAAGAAATATTTATATACTATAGACATAAGCTGATAATCGATGCACAATATTTGTTAAGAATGGATTTCGTTAAGTTATTGAGCGTCATTTTTTTGGGTTTGGAAGCATTAATTGTTTTTTCGTATTAATCCTCTTACTGACAATTATAATTTCCATCCGCATCCGACATTCAAATTCCATGATTTTTTTTATGCGTTTCGGCATATTCAATTTCACTGAATAAATCATGATTCGTAGATTCTACTCGTAATCTCTTGATTTTCTTCCTTTCCGTACTAAATTTAATATTATTCGATCAACGAATACTCATATTTTTAATCAACTCTTATTAAGTACTTCAGATTACTTTTTTTAGGGAAAACAATGAAGATCTGGTGATTAACTTACTTGAAACAGCATTTATTTGAAAGTGTTCTGCTTTCAATGCACCAGCTTCTCTTTGCCAGAATTGTTATTTTCTTCATAATGCATAATGTTTAAATCCACAGATTGTGCATTCTGCTTTTGCTTGACGAAAAGAGCTTACATGCCTGGATGTAATATAACAGAAACAAAATAAAATTAGAACTTTTTAACTATAGCTTTACAAGTGGCCAGCTTCTTCCATGAGCACAATTCTTTCTTAAATAAGATGTTTCAGCACAGAAGAGACATAATTTAAGTCTTAAAAGAGGAATCATGAACACATCACTGGCTTATAAATGGATTTCTGATTCTATTGCATTCAGTCTTTTCTTTCTTTTTTCTTTTTTTTTTCCCTGATATATGCCATCTTGGATTCCCAATATTTTGTGGCGTTATTCTCTCGTATAAGAGAAAACTTTAATATTTCTTTTCATGATTAATTGCTATTTCAGAAAATTCATTAAATCACTAAAGGATCATCACTATGGAATCGTCTGCGAATACAAATACTAAATAGCTCTTGAATGATTTAAACACACAGAGGATAATAAACCGCTAAAACTATCTTACTTAATTCCTAGTGATTCTAAACTTCTTATATGAATACGTTTTCAATTAACGAGCTGTTGAAAACTTGTTACGTCACTTGAATGCTAAAGACATCGAATTCCAAATAACTGATTCATGTCTATGCTTATCAAAGTTTCTTTAGTACTAATTCCCTGTTCCAGCAGAGCAACAGCTTTATCATAATTTTCGCTTTTCTGAAATTGAATTAAGGTAATTCGTTAAAATATTTTACGATTTTAAATCTTTTAGATAATTAAAGGTAGTAATTTCATCGAGGGATTTATTATTATATATCGATATTCATTAAATACTATCGATCAAATGTTTTATTGCAATAGTATGCTAATTTCAAACTCAGCTATATATTATAAGTTAGAAAAGTTTAATTTTCCGAGCCAGGTTTGGAGAAAAATTTTAATGCTTCTAATTTTGGGATAATTTTTTCAGACGGCAACAAAATACAATCATCCCTTCTCTTAGAGAAATTCCAAAAGCAGGACACCTGTTGTTCAATAAGTTTTCAATCGTATTAAGCACAGTATTTGACGCATGCATATCAAATATGACGATAGGTAGAAGCTTGTCAATATTTGTAGCATTTAAGCATTTTTAACAATTACAATTGATTTTTCTGTTTATGAACTTTTATTATTTTCTTTACTAATAATTAAGGAAAATATGGATGTATATACGGAGATATAAGTTGAAAATCAAGCAAAATTTCATCATGTTTTAGCGTTGATTTACAAAATTATTTCATCACTAAATTAATTTTAATCCTAATTAATTAATATTTCCCCTTAAAAGCCATTAACTAAGTCGGAACCTCTTTTGCATATCAGCAATTGTGTATTATTCAGGCTTTTGAACAAGGAAAGGAACTTCAATACTGAAAGAGAAACTCGGTTGCTTCAGTAATCTAATCTTAGGAATGAGAGGGATAAAATAAATATTAAAAATAATTAAGTACTTAAGTAGACTTAAAATTGAATTAGTCAAAAATTGAAAAATACACCGAAATAAATTAATAAATACTGAAGAACAATATGATACGAACAATCAATATAGAAGGTATACAGTGACTTAACTGAAAGTTTGTGGACCTTAAACAGCTACAAATTTTTCTACAATGTCCAACGTTTTTCGTGAAAATATTTAAGGGAGTATATTAATGTAAGTTAAATCGTAAATTAATTAGATAAAGAAATTAAGGGAACTTAAAAAAGAAACAATGAACATAAATTAACAATGTTTAATGAAGTAAAGTAATAAAATATTTTTTAGACTATTAAAATCAGGTTTTATTACAAGAATAATACTTTGATGATCAACTAGTGTTACATCAATGCTTATAATTGCATAAATAAATAATTATTTCACTTGTATTACATACCAATGAAAAGCCATTAGCCATGTTCCTGTTGATCACTTTTAAATGTTTTCTTTTTGTTAATACTAACATTACATTTGCTTTTATAGATTATTTTACCTACCTCAAATGTCTCATTCGACTGAAACAATTTTTAGTTGAAATTATAATCGTTAAATTATTATTATTATTATGACGGTTTTAAGAAGAGTGGAAACCTTGTTTTCTGGGTAAAGTCATTCATTCTGACTTCAGAAAGCTGATGTTAATCGACTTACCAGTTTTATAGTTGATATTAAGTATTTTGAAATTTGTCGTAAGTGAATTTGGTTGTAAGACTAATTCAAATGTTTATGAATATTTATAATAAAAGGCATTAAAATTTTTTTGGAACATCGCTTGACAAAATTAAAACGTAATATATTCATAAACTAAAAACACAGAAATCTAACTATTAAATCAGAACCATTAACAGGGAATCAGATTTCGTTTATCTGAATTTATTAGTTATAAAATAATCTTTACCATTAAATCATATTAATCATTAATTAAGCAATAGCCGAATATGATTTAAATTTAAATAAAAATTAAATCAAATTATAATTAACACAATTATTGTAATGCAGCACTCCTTTCAATTGTAAATAAAATCACACTTTTTAAATTCGTTAGCAGCATAATTTATCATTAATAGAATACGGCTTCTTCTTCCATTTCTGGCAGAAATCTCTATAAATGAATTTAATTTTATTATGAATATGTAATTAGGAAATTGTTGCAAAACTGCTCCGCGAAATAAGTATTGAAAAGTGGGAGACTTAAAATCTTAGAAAGTTTCAAATACTGTTTATCTTACCGTGACTAACAGTAGTTTTACCCTCCAAGTGATTTGACTTTTCCTTGACTGCACCTAAAAGAAAACATAATATTCTGTATAAAAAGAAGACCCATTTACTCACTGACTGTAGTTCTTTGTTGTATTTGAGCCGACATGTAAGACTGTATTCCGAAGTACAGTGCCATTTTCTCCTTTGATCTATTATCTGTTTACCGCAGTGGTTGGGAACCATTTCTATAGCATACGGACCACTAAGCAAGAAATTGAACAATGTGCCGACCACCTCCATCCCCCAAATGAGGGGTGAATCTTCCAGCAGTATAAAATGCTTTCAAGTAAAAGAAGTCTGAGGAATCCCTCAACGAAGTTTTTTAAAACCGGCATGCTGAAAAGTGTGTTTTGAAGCACTTTTATAGTTCATTTAACTGTTAAAATCAAACATCAGCGAAAATAAGACTTTTTTTTACATATGCCTGTGCTCTGGATCCTCCTGCGTACCACTCCCTAGACTCTCGAGGATCACCTGTTGCTAACCATTGATCTGCCGCCTACGTACCAATCATATTTCTATTGTCCACAATAGGTATGGATTAAAGTTTACGCTCTTTAAGCTCTTCCTGGTGGTCAAATTGAAGAAAACGTAAATAAAAATTGAACGTAGTTATTTGAAAGTACGGTATCTACGAATTAAGCGGAATATAAAGATATTTTGAATATTCTGTTTCATTTAGCATTATTTTTCAAAAGCAAATGTCTTCGAAATGAATAATTTTCAATTACCTACTCTCAATTAGTTTCCTTGATTGCCCTTGTACAGGGCCAACAAGTAGATATATAAAGTGTCTATTTTAATTTTTGTCCGAAGGCTGGGTAGATAGATGATTACCTATGTTAGATGTAGACATATTCTTTCAAATGAATAAACATTTTAAACGATTTAAGAATTATGTTTTAGATAGTTTTCTTGAGTTCCAGTACACATGCACTTCTCAGTCTGAATGATTGTAGAATCGTTAATGGGAAAAACCTTGGAGAGATGCTTTCAGCAATTTAGATTTGGGCAAATGATCGCATGAGGCAGGAAAGATTTAAATTTCACAATTTTATACTATTTCAATGATTGCCACGAGCAAGATCAACCAATAAATGGCCGATTCTATCTCAATGCCATCGTTGAGTGGCCTAAAATAATGAAATTAACAATTTATTAACTCGGCTAGTTTTAAACGCAGAAGAGAAAAAAAAAATGGTTTTGTTTTACTTAAAATATAAGTTTGTTAAGAATAATTTTATTAATATTAGAATTAGGAAAATCAGATATTCGCAGTGATTACTGCTCTATTGGATTCGTGATCTGAATCAGGAAGTCCTGCACATAGATGACAAGTTCTGTATCACAGGTTTTACAGTCTGAATTAGTAAGTGTTGGATATGGACAGTACAAGGTACCTTTCGTGAGAGAAGTTTTCAATTAAACGAGTAAATCTTCAGCATGGAGTCAAAAATCAACTGAATATAAATGAGCGCGAGTAGTAGAAATAATAGTTGGAAAGCTTATTTCATTAAGAAAATTTTTATGATTTTGCAATACAAAAAGCGATTATTGTGTGCAACTTCTTTCTTAGTATGACGTTTATCGTATGACAAGCAGTGGTAAACTTTACCCAAATATTTCAAGTCTATTATATAGAACTGACGGCATTAATTATTCTCAAGAAAGGGCATTATTAAGTGCATTAATTATTCTTCAAATGCTTTAATTATTCCTTACAAACACATATTCTAAAGAAGAATAGTTACACCAGTAGTCTAAGGAAGAATTTCGGAGAGAAATTATTGTTATTCGCTTTTTAAAGCCAAATATGATCATTGGGGTTAAAAAATAATACTATATTCAGATGTTATTTGTTGTTACTATATCTATATTGAATAGTGGCAACGTAACTTATATTACCAATAATAAACAACCACCTGTTAAAAATCCTATAATTTAAGAGTGGTTTTCACCATTAGAAGGGAAATCTCTAATAGTGAGTTCTCTGGATAATGGTATATCTATCGATAAATCGATGATGAGTCCATTTATGCTTGCTAATTTGTATGTGGGGAGGAGATACTCCAGTTGTGGGGAAAATTTATTGAAAAATATATACTCTTTGCACTGTCAATACGGCCAAATGTCATGTTAGAAATCAAAGTTTTACAATGTATTTCATTTTTAAGAAATAATCAGAAAATACAGAGAGTGCCGACAGAAAGGCAACTGAAGAACAATAGCTTCAGAGCCTTCATTAATTAAAAGTCATGTAAAAAGAAGCCAAACCACCTATTTTTTTTTTCTGTATCATTTGTATCACTGCTAGCCCTACTATTAAAACTTCAAAGTAAGAACTTAAATAACTTATCATACTCCAATTACCAATGCCTCAATATAAATATTTTTGTACTGAAAATTGAGCAGAAGTGTCATGAAAATTGGAACTCGAAGGTAAAGCTAATGTTTAATATTTTGCCTATTAATTATACTACATCTTATTTATTACATTCTTTAACACTGATTTTTAAATAATCCAGAAATCTGATAGCTGAAGCTGGAAGTCTGATAGCAGAAGTCTAATCTGTATCCTCTTAAAAGAATCAAGGAGTTGTATTGAAATCAGACAAAAAAATCCATTTAAAGCATTTCTCGAAATTTTTTTATCTAAAGTAATCCCCATTTATTAGTATTCGTCGGAAATATTTGCTTTATTGTGATCCCTTCTAAAAAAGCGAAAGTGGATGAACAAACACTTGTGAAACAAGTTTTTGTTTGAAGAGCCCCCTCCACTTCTAACAATTCGAGCCTCTGAGTAACCAATTTAAAGAACTTACTTTAAGTTCAAATCAAACATGGCCACCTCCATCCTTCTCTATCTAAAGCTGATTCTCATGTTTTCAGGTTGCCATACGCAGTGGCAGATTTAAGCATTTTGCAATTCTGAAAATTGTCTCGCTTAGAGAGACTAGCTCTAGTTTTTCTAACCGGAAAACCACCATTTTCCAAATGCATCAAAATAATCACGGTTAGTAGGTCTGAAAATTTCTATCCCCGAAAAATTTCCGAACTAATTTGTTATTCACAAAGAATTTTTATAGAAATTTAAAATGCTTGAAATGAAGGTATTATCACATTTTGTTGTTGTTTTTATTGTAAAAAGCATTTAGAGAAAAAGAAATATAAAGTAATTAGCAAATTGAGTGTATTATTATAAAACATCGGAAAAAAACATTGTTTTCTCATTGAGTGGAAACTTTTTCTAGTGAAAAAATAACAATTATTATAATAATAGTCTTCAAAACTTTGGATCACCATGGAAAATTAAATCAACTTTTCACTTGCTTTTCCAATTTCAAATGGTCTAGCAATCTATAAATAGTGTCCTTCTCTAATATATGGGTCCTGTCGTAACCATCGACAGACGCATAACTTGATGCCTATAAGTTAGACAGAAAAACTACAAGTCCTCACTCTAATTTTTTAACTCTTAGTTCCCTTTCCTATTCATCAACCTTATCCCATCAGATATCAACACTGCCTTAATCCTAAATGACGAGATGATAAATGGGAGATCGTTTCATCTCTTAAAGTGGGATGAAAGGTATATGCCAGATCGAGAGTTAAAAAACCATTTACTGCCTTCTCATAATATTCTTACGCTCCAGATAAAGTCTATAAAGATTTAGCTTTGCTTTCTTAATCTATAAAGGTGCTTTCACACATTCAAAGCTGATAGAACTATTTGATGGTTTATTTGGATTAGAAAAGTATTCCCTGCCTATCCTACAGTCTGTGTATTTTCTATAGGCGGTTCAAGGTCACATTTTCTACCGCGTTACTGGTACCAGACATAGAAGCCCTATGGTACCAGACAACCAATAACGAGGTAGAAAATGTGACCTTGAACCGCCTATTGAAAATACACAAACTATAGTTTCCAACTATGAACTACTACTACGGAACTACCGACCATTGGCCTCCTTGGCGGATTTCCTTCAATAAAGTAACAGCAGGAGGGGGAGGAGAGCTCAACGCATAAAAATATTTTTCGCACCCCCTTGAAGAGTGTAGCTTTAAAAGGTGAAATACGTATGCCAAAATCCACCCATAGTGCAAATCAAAATATAACGCATTGTATCTTTACCACAAGCTATTATTATGCTGTTCACCACAAAGCATAACAATTTTTTTCGCCGTTTCCTTGCAGAGTTTAGTTTTAAAAGGTAAAATAAATATGCCAAAATTCAGCCATAGTTCAAATCAAAACTTAACAATTTTTATCTGCAAAATTAAAAAAAAAAAGACAATGAAAATAATTAAGTGATTCTAACATTTATTTATTTTATTATTAGTTTTATAATTTATTTTATTGATTGATTGACTTTATTAATAATTTAATTATTGTGAAATTGCATTTTTCATTTTTTGAATAAATAAATGATGTAAATAAAAAAAAGATGTTATTTAGAGGAGCAAAAAGTTAAGTATATAGCCTAACATATAAATTAATTTTTTTACTAATTATCAAAATTCTTAAATCATTTTATTTTAAATTTTTTCCACATATATTTATTTTATTAGCAGGGAAAAATGTGTCAGGAAACAAAAGTGCAGTTAATATTTTAATATTATTTATAATATATATATTACCCAATAAATATATTGATGCGAGTGCTGCAGTAAAACGATAACTTATAACATTGCAAGAAAATTAACGTTTTGTATGTGTGCACGTAAAGGATGATCTTAAGATTATGGTACAAATCGAAATATAACAGTTTTAATCTGTAAAATTAAAAAAAAAAATACTTAAATGATTTTAACATGTAATTAATTGTATGAACAATTTAATAATGTTGAAATTGCCTTTTATATTTTTTAATAGCAAATGTAGAAAAATAAAGACGAAAACATTGATACTAATTTTTGTTCTAAAATTTAGTAGGAATGAATTTATAATTTCACTTCTATTAAATTTTTGTTTATATAAATCATTAGTAGATAAAAAGACATATTCAAATATTAAATAAAATTATTTTCAAGTAATTAACTGCTATAATATTAGATTACGTATAGAGAAGCAATTCAAGCTTTTAACATTCGTTATTTTAAGATGAACTTCTAATGGGATAAACTAAACAAGTTTATAAAAAGGTAGAAATAAATATTTTTAGAAGCATCAAAATAGAAAAATAAATTTTGGATTTTATCAGGTGGCTTTCGGCACCTACTAAGGTGACTGATGATAAGCACTTGATAAGAGAAAAATAATTTTATTAATTATTGAGGCAATTGGTAAAAAAATTCTTTTGAATTTAATGATATCTTCGAAATTCTCTTAACAAGTAATCTAATGTTCCTATTGTTATTGTGATTTCTTTCTAAAGATACCAATATAACTTTAATTATTTCTTTCTTTCAAGTATAAGCTTTCTTTTTATAATAATTATAAAAATGTACAGATGTTATGCTATATCTAACATATGAAAAGTTAATTGGATAGTGTTTCCTTTTAAACTCCTGTGTGAAATATTTTTGACTAAATCTCGTTATGTTTCAACCATGAAACAAGGACAATACCAGAGCCAATACCTCCTCTCCATACATTCACATGACACCAACGGGAATCGCGATCGACTCCGATTTGTTTACTGCACGTAATGTCGATATTCATGTTGCAACTTTTGTAGAAGCTTAAGCAACAACGGCTAAATTTAATTCTTTGCCAAAGTTAACATACTGAGAAAGGGAATTTTGGGAAAATTTTTGAAACAAGAAGATGTGAAACATGGAATCAAAATTCTGAAAGGATAAAACAATCAACTTTGATTTAATACTTTTAATTTTAATGCTTTCAGTTAACGACTGTTACCGCTTCGTTGGCGCGGTTTGTTAGGATCTTGCAACCATGCGCTGACTTGGCTTCAGCGATAAAAAGAGAAAATGCACAAAACAAGATAAATCAAGCAAAATAATAATTTCAAATGCAAAAAAAAATGAATCAAAAGAGAATCCTCAAGGTTTCGGCAACAGGCTCAGAACAACAAGCAAATCGCTCAATATGGCGGCGACTTCCTGTTCCGTTTCGAAAATTCGAACCTTTCGTTTAGTTCCCGTACTCCGGCATCAACAGAGGTGGCGCTACAATCGTTTACCAAACTTCGAAGTGAGACCTCTGAATCTCCTTCTCTGTGGGATCAGTTTTCAAAAACAGTTTTCGTACTGAGTCGTCGCGGTGTCGGTGAACCTCGATGAAATAAAAAGTTGGCTTTCGAATTGTCGTTTGATTTTAAATAAGATACAGTCCACTTATTAAAAAATTGAAATGAACCAGCTTAAACTTATGGTAAATTCGTACCATAAAATTTTGGTCCGCTTGCGGAGTTTGAATTTTAATTAAATTTCGATTTGAATAGTAAATAATAATGGAGAAAGACATTACTTCGTTAAATAGGACTCGTGGTGGAATCAAGACGCAAATAACTAGACTATTAATGTCAATAAAGGATCAGCAGTTAGAGGATGTTGAAATAGAAGAAATTGAAGTCAAGTTGGATAAAGTGCGTAAATTAAATCAACAGTTTGAACTTTTAAGACAAGACTACTACAAAGTTGTGAAAAAAGATGAAGATTTAGTGGAAATTGAAAATAGTTTCGAGGATATCGACTCGGATCTCTTAAAATTGGAGGTAAGCTTGAAAAAACTTTTTAATAATTGCATGCATGAAAATGGGAATGCAAAAATTAATAAATCTAATGATGTTAATATCATGCTGCCAGAAATCCCATTACCAAAATTTTAGGGTAATTTTGAAGAATGGAACATTTTTAAAGCTCAATTTGATTCGTTAATTTCTTCTAACAAACAACTTTCAGAGTCGCAAAAGCTTTATTATTTACAATCATGCTTAGTTGGAAGTGCGGCTCGGATGATATTGAATGATGATACATTTCATTCCTTAATGAAAGCTTTGGAAGATAGATTTGATAATAAAAGACTTATTGTTAATACTCACATTAATGAAATATTTTCGATTGAAAAGTTGAACAATGAAAGTGCCAAAGATTTAAGATCATTAGTTGATCAATTACATAAACATTTAAGAGCTCTAAAATTATTGGATTTAGATTTGGATAAACTAAGTGAAGCTATGTTGATTAATATTGTTATGCAGAAATTGGATAAAGAATCGCGTAAATAATTTGAAATGACTTTGACGTCAAATCAGCTTATTGATTGGGATACCTTTATAAAATTTATTGAAAAAAGATGTCAAATTTTAGAAAATTTGCAAAGTAATATCGTTCAACCACCAAAATCGAAATTTATTTCCCAAAGTTCTAAACCACGTACTTTAGTAACAAAGGTAAATGACACTTCATCAAAGTGTCCTGTTTGTCGTCTATCAGCAAATCATCCTATATATAAATGCAAAAGTTTTCTTGATTTAAATGCTGTGGAACGTTTTAATATGGTTAAAAAACTCTCCCTTTGTGTGTTGTGCTTAAAACCAGGGCACAAATTAGCTTTTTGTCGCCAATCTAAATATGTGTGTAACATCTGCAATGGTAATCATAATTATCTCTTGCACAGACATAGCAAACCTTCGATCGGAGGAGAAAATGTTACTCATTCCGAAGCAATTCCTTCGGAGCCGAGAACTGATTTATCCCCAACAGATGTGACATCGGCCGCATCATAGCATACTTCCTCTGCCTGCTTATTTATAAAAAATAAAAGCATTCTACTTCCAACTGCAATAGTACTTATTCAGAATATTTATGGCCATTTCTCGAGAGCTAGAGTAATACTAGATAGCGCTTCTCAAGCAAATTTTGTGACAAAGCAGTTTGCTGACAGCGCGAATTTACGAAAACCAAAAATAAATACATCGGTTTCTGGATTAGGAGGAATTTCTACTTCGATTGAATATGAGGCTGTTGCTAATATAGCCAACTGTAATGGATCGTGCTTTTTATCACAAACATTTTTTGTAATAGATAAAATTACGGATATGGTTACGGCAACAAATGTTAATTTAGAGAATTTAGAAATTCCACAGGTTATGCTTGGTCATCCAGAATTTACACGGAGTTCCAAAATCGATGCCCTTTTGGGTGCTGAAACCTTCTTTGAAATTGTTAAGGGTGAACAAATATGTTCATCTCTAAATTCGTTAATTTTTCAAAATACAGTATTTGGTTATGTCGCTGGTGGCTATGTAGATACAAACAATCAGGAGCCATGTGTTAATTTATGTAGTTTAGTTTCTCGAAATGAGAATATAGAAAAAGTAATAGAAAAATTCTGGTTAGTGGAAAATATTAGTGAAGAAAATACTATTCTTAGTACCGAAGAAGAGTTTTGCGAGGCGCATTTTAAAGAAACCCACACTAGAAATAAGGATGGTCGATTTGTAGTTAAAATGCCGATGAAAGAAGGTTTGTTGGGTGATTCTAAAGCCTTAGCCAACGTTAGACTTAACCAAACAGTTAAGCGATTGCAAAAGAATCCCATGATGCAAAATTTATATAAGGAATTTATTGCAGAATATGAAAGTTTGGGTCATATGGAAAAAGTGAATAATGACCTTTGTGAAGGATCGTATTATTTGCCTCATCGTGGAGTTTACAAACCTGAAAACTCAACTACAAAATTAAGGGTTGTATTTAATTCCAGTGCCCCTAGTACGTCGGGACAAAGTTTAAATGATTTGCTTCTTGCCGGTGCAGTGAAAGAAAATATTTTTGAAATAATAACTAGATTTACTACTTATAAATACGCATTTACGGCAGATATTAAGAAGATGTACCTGCAAATATTAATTGATGAATCGCAAAGAAATCTGATAAAAATATTATGGAAGGAAAATATGAATGAGTCTCCAACTACTTATCGTCTTAACACTGTCACTTATGGCACAAAATCGGTTCCATTCTTGGCCATTCGTTGTTTGAAGCAACTCGCTTTGGATGAAGCGAAAAAATTTCCGTTAGCTTCGCAAGTTACACTAACAGATGTGTATATGGACGATTTTGTCTCGGGTGCTCTACTTTGGAAACAGCCCAGGAATTACAAAGGCAGTTGATACAAATGCTGCAAACTTGTGGCATGGAGCTTCATAAATGGACTTCGAATTCATCTGAACTCATAAATAATAGCTCTGAGGAAACTAACCAACAATATTTTCTCGTTGATCGACATTCTTCAGTAAAAGCTTTGGGTCTGAATTGGTAATTAAAAGAAGATTATTTTCTCTTTAAAGTAGACTTAAAGATCAAGCCTTTCTACAATAAAAGAGACGCGTTATCAGTTATCGCTCGTTTGTATGATACATTAGGTCTCGTTGGTCCTGTTATCACAAAGGCCAAAATTTTTATGCAAAAATTATGGATACAACAATTGAACTGGGAAGATACTCTCCCTCAATCAATTCAGCCAGAATGGTCGAATTTTGTGACGTCTTTGAAAGTCATCTAAAATCTCAAAATTCCTAGACATATCTTGACAGAATCTTATGAAAGAACTGTTATAGTAGGTTATGCTGATGCTTCTGAAGCTGCTTTCGGAGCGGTAGTTTACATGAAGTCTATTATGGAAGATGGCACAGCTGTCAATAAACTTATTGCCAGTAAATCAAGAGTCGCTCCCATTAAAGTAATTTCGATCCCTCGTTTGGAGTTGTCAGCGTGTCTCCTTCTCTCGCAGTTGATAGAAAGAATTCGTCCTTCTCTTCAGATGCTAATCCGTGAAACAATCTGTTACACAGATTCAACAATTGCACTTGCCTGGATAAAGACACCTCCATATAAACTAAAAACCTTTGTTGCTACTCGGGTATCAAAGATACAAACTCTAACAGAAAACTTCCAGTGGAAACATATTTCTTCCCAACTTAATCCTGCAGATATAATATCTAGAGGTTTGAACCCTCATGAACTCTTAACCAATGACTTATGGTGGTGTGGTCCAGACTGTTTACCGGACTCTAAAAAACATTATAGTGTTGAACTTGATGAGTCTGTAATTTCAGATGAACAATATCTGACCGAACTTAAATCACAGTCAAACATTAGTTTATCTTCTGTAAACAATATTTCATTTCTTGAGGATTTTTTAGCCATAAGTAATGACTATGTAAAATTAATTCGTGTATTTAGTTTTCTTTGCAGGTTTTTAATCAATATTAAGAATAAAACAAAAATTACCGGTCCAATCACAAATAGTGAATTAAAAAGAGCAAAAAGGAAATTAATCGAGATTATTCAGCTAAGTGAATTTTATAAAGAGATAAAGGCCTTAAAAAACGGAGAAACTTTGAAGAAAGGTCCTATAAGTCACTTAAATGCCTTTTTAGATGCAGACAATTTGTTAAGAGTCGGTGGTAGATTGGTTCATGCAGATGTTAGTTATAATCATAAGCATCAGATAATGCTGCCTAAAAAGCACAAAATTACCATTCTAATTTTCCAGTATTATCACTTAAAGAACTTTCACGCAGGACCTCAATCATTATTACATCTTGTTCGGCAAGAATTTTGGCCCATTGGAGGCAAAAATGTCGCAAGAAAGGTTGTGCGCAACTGTATAACTTGTTTTAGGTGCAAACCTACTCCCTTAGACCAATTAATGGGGAATTTACCTCCAGAGCGAGTAAATCCCAGCCCTGTATTTTCTAACACAGGTGTATACTTTTGCGGTCCATTTTTCATAAGGTACAAAAATCAATGAAAGGGTAATTTACATAAGGTGTATGTAGCTATTTTCGTTTGTTTAGTTACTAAGGCTATACATCTCGAAATAGTTTTTGACCTGACATCACAAGCATTTATTGCTTGCCTGAAAAGATTCTTCTCACGTCGAGGGAAATGCTCAACCTTATTTAGTGATAATAGTAAAACCTTTATAGGAGCCAACGAAGAATTGAAAAAACTCGCTTCACTTGTTAATTTTCCTGATGAAATTTTATCCAAGTTTTTAGCAATGGAAAATATCTCCTGGAAATTTCTTCCCCCTCGGGCCCCTAATTTCGGAGGACTCTGGGAGTCTGGGGTTAAGTCCTTCAAGCATCATCTAAAAAGAACTGTTGCTGATGCAAAATTATTTTATGAGGAATTTTTAACTATTGTTACTCAAATAGAAGGCATTCTAAACTCAAGACCTATTTCACCTTTATCTTCCGATGCTTCGGATTTAGAACCATTAACTCCAGGCCATTTTTTAATAGGCAGGCCCATAAATTCTATCCCAGAGCCTTCAGTAATAAATGAACTAGACAGTAAACTAACCCGTTGGCAAAGACTGAAAAAAATAATAGAACAAATCTGGAAACGCTGGTCGATTGACTATCTAAATCATTAGCAAGACCGAAAAAAATGGCGGTTTTCAAAAAATAATATTAAGGAAAATGATATGGTTTTACTAAAGGAGGATAACCTTCCACCTTTTAAATGGTGTCTTGGAAGAATAAGCCAAGTTATTCCCGGACAGGACGGCAAAATTCGTGTTGTAATTGTCAAAACTAAAAATGGTCATTTTAAAAGACCAATCTCTAAAATTTGCCTCCTACCCATTCAGACTTGATTTTCTAATTTGTACATAAAAAACTGTATATTGTTCTGTACATATTCAAATGTTTATTTTCTATTTTTACCTATTTAATTATACATTTATGGTTCATACTTATTTATATTTCTATGTCCTTTTTGATATATATTTTCATGTTTGAACTCGAAAAAAAAATATTTTGTTTTATATTCTTGATTGTAACTTTGAATCTTAAATTGTAACTTGTGTTGCATAAACACGCAACGCGGGGCGGAATGTTACCGCTTCGTTGGCGCGGTTTGTTAGGATCTTGCAACCATGCG
>JAPMOR010108487.1:96664-176654 GCA_026543865.1 Argiope aurantia | reverse complement strand
GTGTGTGTTCTTTCCTTTCTCAAATTCATTGTCACCCTTTTTTAAGTGCACAAATGATTTATTATGTTTGAATTGATTTTTCTATTGATCATACAGAATGTACCGAAAAATGTTTGCTTGAGATCAAAAATTAAGGGCAAAATTTTTAACATTTTAATAAAACTGAATGGATTGCTAAATAATAATTTTGAAAAATTCTGAATAATTTTCATTCGTGAAAGTTTAATGATTGTTTGTTAGTGAGACTTATTATATTATTTTACTTATTATCAATTTAACTTTTAAATATTCAAATCATACATTCAAAATCAAAGTTGCTTTTTCTTCCAGTGGCTTCTGAATCTTCGACATCATGGAGCAATCACAGTTTTTTTATATTAAACATTTATTGATTTATCATTTGATAATAATCAACTTCACTTGCAAAGAGAAAGTTAAACAAGATTTTTATATATAGATAAAATTGAATAAAGTAAGCAATAAAGATATCCAACCACTTTTATTTACATCATTTTTAACTAATTTTACTTAAATTTAATTACAATCAGATTTTTAAGACTTATTAGATTTCTTGATTGCATTTATAATGCCGTTATCGGTATTTGCAAAGCTTCAGATATTATCAAGACAGCACGAATTTTTCTTTTTAATTCGGCATTAATCAAGTTAATCTACTTACGTTTCTGTTTCTAAACTGAAAAAGAAATTTATTCTTCCAGTTCGTTATATTTTCTTCATCATTATTTTAAAAAATTACGATTCTTGCAAGTTTAAAAAATAATTTCCTTAAAATTCAAATGTGTTAGTTAAGGTAGCTTTTGTTTCTTCTATCTGAACAAATTTATTTTCCTTCTTCCTTTTTATTACCTTTGAAAACGCGAGAAAATTAAATAAAACAGACGAAATTCAACACAGTGTAAGAAAACTGAATGAAGCTTTTAAATTTAACTTCATGAACATCTAAGAGGTTTTGAATATCACTATATCTTTTAAATAACATAATATTTGTTTTGCGCAAGTCACAGTGACTTTTTACTCGAACATGTCTATTTAGTTAAATAATGCATCAAAATATTTACAAAAATAAAGGTCTCTATATTTACATAAAAACATAAATTAATTTATGATAAGATTATAAAGAAACAGCTAACAAGTAAATTAAAAAAAAAACTTACAATTAGCATTATTTACAAAATTTTTACTTACAGAACCAAGTCTTGCAAATTACTGCTTATAAATTTGTTTTTATTGCCTGAAGGCAGAAATTTTATTTTTGCAGATTCCATGAAAGGCGGAGCTAAAAACTTTCATTTTCTGATTGGCTTAGCAGCAGTGGCGCAATTAGGGTGGGCAGGCAGGGCATGTGCCCTGGGCGCCATTAATGGG
Source organism: Argiope aurantia (assembly GCA_026543865.1). Lineage (NCBI taxonomy): Eukaryota > Metazoa > Arthropoda > Arachnida > Araneae > Araneidae > Argiope > Argiope aurantia. Next base: position 175,268 of record JAPMOR010108487.1, on the reverse strand, counting down.
GGCTCAAAATTGCGAAATCTGTTTTTGCATTTAGGAGAAAAGTACTTTTCCTTCTTTTGCTTTTGCTCTTCATATTTTTAAATTTAAAGAGATTCTAGCCAAGTGAGGGAGAACATAAAAAAATGTTGTTTACAACTTGAAGACGAACTCAAATTAAGCGTCTCAAAACAAAGAAAATTGAGGTCTTTAACAGATATTTATTAAATAGAAGTCAATTTCTGTAAAGCTGAAGCAGTTAGCTCATTAGGGAAATTATTGAAAGCGAGAAAGGATAATCTCTAATTTGACTTGTCGATATATTTAACCTTTGCGTGTTATTTAGAGCATATGGTCATTTATGTTTTGGAACCATATTTAGCATGTGATGTATTTTTTATGTAAATGAAAGATTTGGAGGGTAGCTGTGACTATTTTTTTTTCTAAACATATACATTTGAACATTTTATAAGATAGTAATTTTATTTAATTACAGGTTGAAAATATCTACAGCAATTAGATTTGCAATGCCACTTAACTATATATTTTATAATTAGTCACGCAGTGTGAAATTATGACAATTTAAATTAATTTCATACTTTATCCAAATGATAAATCATTTTAATTCTCATATCTTCAAAAAGTCCTTTTGTTTAGCTTTCTTTCTTAACAGATAAATGTAAGCATCTAAATTGTTAATTTAATTAGCTGCAGTGCAGGATGTTGATTTAACAGAAATAGTAATACTTATTTTTTGTAACCCGTTCTTTTTTTAAAAAATTTCTTATTTATTTCTAATTTTTACTGCAATTAATGCTTTTAAAGTACCAAAAATTAAATAATTCAGTAACTATATTAAAGCTGGGTAATGTCAAAAAATTGATGCAAGTAAATCCAAAAGTGTAAAGCGGTTCATGTATTGTTATTTAAGTTTCTTAATAGTTTTAATCTTCACGCTTCCCTAGCATAAAATTTCGAAGTAAAGGAGATTATGTGAATTGTAGGTTTTTAAAAGGGGGAGGGGCGCATTATTTTGATATTTTCCCCAGCCCATATTTTATGCAGAAACACTTCAGCTCAGCAAAGAAAAGTATGCCTGAATTTTCTGAAAGATTTACCTGACTTTTTTTTCTTAGTAATATAAGTCATTGATTAGATTCAAACATCTACTTTATAAATTTAGAATAAGACTCCATGATGTATATTTCCCAAATTTCAAATTCCGCAATTAATGTTAGGAAGTTGCAAGTTTTTTAAAACAACAGATGAAAATAGTGAATGATCCGTCGTACGTAAGGAGAAAAGTTATATATGACGAACTCAATCTGTTTCGGACTTTATTAAAAAAAAAAAAAAGTCTGAAAATGAAAAACTACCCCAAATTCGCAGCGAGCTTTCAGAAAATCCGGCTTACGATCCTGCTATTACTAGTCTTAGGGAAACACCTAGATTTGGGCTGGACAACATTCACATCGATTTCTCGTCCTTAAAAAACGCCCAGATGCAATCAAACCGTTGCCAGTCTGGAGGATTAACATTTCATCGAATTGTTTTCCTCCTTATGCCTTAGACAACTGCGATAATTTCCGAGAATTTTGTAAAATCATCGTAAATAAATCGAATTAATCCTTTTCAAAACATAAGGTACAAGCTATTAAATTCCATTAATCACAATTTTCTCCCTCAGTTTTACAATTTAAATTAGACCAGGATACTTTATTTATTTCTTAAACTTAAAAAATATAATGCAGAGGTGCCTGTTACGAATTTACCATTATGCTGAACTAATTTTGTTGCCTTCAATTTTTTTTTTTTGTTTTTTGCCCCTGGCAATGGAGTTTTTTGTTGTTTTATATAGTCATTTCACATGCCATGTGAAATGCAATTCCTTGACAAATTTAATTGCTAGTATATCATTTTGCATCTGACTTCATGCTGTCTTACTATGAATCTTAGAGTCGTGTTCTATTTCTCCTATTAGAGAAACTCAGGTGAATGTAAAATAGAACTATAGAAAGGAATCTACATATTTTCATATGATATGTATCTCGAGATTATAAATGAGCTCCATTAGGTGTTATTCGGTAAAATCAAATCAAATTTTTTTTTTCAAGGGGTTTCATAAATGAGATATTTAAATCAGAACTTTATGAAACAAAAATAGTATGAAATGCGTCTTTTCGTGTTTTTTTTAAATTAAACGAAATACTGCAAAATAATTTTTTTAGTTGGAGGCATCTGAAATTAAACCTAATGAATGAAATAAAACCAGATATCATATAAAGATGGTGAAAGGTATGGAGAGATTAATTGTGTAAATAATAATAATAATAAAATCAATAAATATATCAAAGATTTTGGTTCTGTCCGAACAAAAATAGGTCGGTTAGTACAATTAAGGTTCGATAAATGGATTATGTAAAATTTCATTAATGTTCTATTAATAAAAATTGCATATATAAAAATCAAACCGTTACCCAGGTGCAGACCTTTTCTAAATATAACACTAAATTTTAGCACTGTTTTTGTGGAATTCATTTCCTTATGCCTTCTATAGACTGCATATGAAATTTGGTTTTATTCCTTTCATTAGTTTTAGCTATAGAAGTCTCCAAACATGGAAAGACTTTTATAGCCTCCTTGCATATTTCATAAATATTTTGAAATAAATTAAATGTTTCTCATGCATTTCCATAATTGTATCATGTGTAACTCTTTAAATTTGAGGCCTTTAAAATAATCAGCCTTTATTATTATTATTATTCTGTTTGTGATAAAAACTCCTTCCCTAGAAAAATAACAGAATAACTTATTATCATTTCATAGTCAGTAATATATATGTGTGAGTGTGCGTGTGTGTGTAATGATATCTCTTAATCTAATTTAAATCTCTTAATTAATTTCCTAATTTTTATCTTAATTTAACCCATATTAACTTCATTCTAAAATGTTCTCTTATTTCTGGATCCAATTCCACATTTTTAATTAATTTATTAACCACGCCCTCTACTAAACTGCTCACTTCAGCATTTTCCCACTCTCCAAGTGAAGGGATAAAAAAAATTTATGTTTTCAAAATTCTTTTAAAGATACCTAAATTTCCCTTTCCTAAGACTATACTTGTCAAAGAAATCCCTTTCAAAATCTCATAGTAAAACCAGTGAAGGGAAAAATGTTAGCTTCTGCTAACATTCTGCTCTTGTATCGCGATGTAAAACGCTTCTGCTCTTGTATCGCGATGTAAATGGACGTCAATTATTAATCTTTTGCTTTATAATCTGGTAAATTTTAACAAATCGTGTGATTAGAAAATTTGTTCCAAAATTGAATGAAAGAGGAATTAAAGAATATTAATTCTAGCGAAAGCTGATTAAAATATATGAACTTTTTATTTTCAAATTTTCTACATTTCTTAATAAAATATTTCAAATAGTGGTTTCTCTATTTATCATGCAGTTAAGAACTTATAATGACTTTCTTTAACGACCGAGGGAAGTAGATCCCATTGAATTTCAATCTAGTAGATTTTTTTCTTCATTTAAAGTTGGGATAGGTTGAAAACATGAATTTGGATGAAAATTCACATTTTTTTTTAGTTTATTTTTATTTTTATTTATTTATTTATTTACACATTTTTATTTTCAAAGAAAAAAAAGATACGTTTCTGTTTCCACTGATATCTTTATTTTGCCTCTATGTCAATTAGAAGTCAAGTTATAGAAATTTCAAACGATTTATGATTATTTAACGATTATTTTTAATGAATGTTCAGTGTAAATATTGTTGTAAAAAATTCCAAAATGTCATCAATAATTTCATATATTGAACACAAAAATTTTAATTTTGAATATAATTCTTAGATAATAGTTAGTTACACTTTAAGATATGTTACATATGTAATGTTACAAAGAAAAAATGAAAAATTATGGGAATTTCTTTCTCTTGAGCAGTCCTTGTTTTTGTAAATAAGTGCTAAAACCTACATCAAAATATGCATTTTCTTCAAAAGTTATTTTCACATTTAAATAATTTCACTTTTATTAAACATTTTATCCTTATATTAATAAAAAAAAGCATCATATAATCTTTTTTTTAAAACTCCCCTCCAAACCTAGTCGTATACCTCAATTATTTACCCCCCCCCCCCTTCCCACAACCACCATTGCCCGCTTAGCTGCAGAAATGGACTAAGTAGGAAGAATCAAATTATATTTGTTCTCATTCAAACCTAACATTTTTTTTTTTTTTGTCTTCTGCCGAAGTTAGAAAACAAAGCAATTTCGGACACTCAATTTCATCCCTAAAGAAATTCATAATAAGTTCAAATTCATTCTGATCCAACTCAACTGATCTTTTTCATATATAGATACACAGCGGTAGGAAGAAATGCTTCTATTTGCTTCTGTTTTAAATATATTTTTCTGCAGTTGAGTTGATTGGGAAATGATAAAAAGACAGTTTCAGATAATCTCTGTTTAAGACCATAAATATCTAAATTTCTGCAGAGATAATAATAAAGAATTTTTCCTTCCTAACAGAAGAATTTATGACAAAAGGTTTTATGAGATATTTTGGGAGTCATGTGCCATTTTTCTCGGTATTTGTGATATAGAAATAAATGAAACCGTTAGATAGAAAAAGATGCAAATATTAATCAGTTATAACGGAATCAAAATGGGACAAAGAAGTTTTAAAAAACATGGAGTCATATTTCTATCTTCTTTTACGAAAAAAAATTCAATTCCATAAATCTATGGTGTATATGATTGTAAGATAAATGCTTTGTAATACTACATATATTTGAAAAGAACAAGAGGCTTAAAATTCGCAAATAATGTTCCACTGTTTTTAATTGATTCCATCGAAATGTCAAAATGCTATAAATGACAAAAAAAATCTTTGTTAATTTAAACTATTAAAAAAGTTTGAAATCCAGTAACTCATTTTCCACAATCAACTCAAAAATGCCTTTTCAATTATTCCTCAGGATTTTGCAAGATACATAATTCTATCGATGCTAATAAATAAGGATTAGAAATAGCCTACTCTAGGATTGAGAATAAATTTTAAAAGCTAATGTAATGCAAAATGCTCCTTGAGCCTTGCCAACACGAAATGTTCGAGATTTCGATTTCAAAAGATTGGGCAACAAACTAGGAGCTCATTTAAAATGACTCTAGTACCAGTTTAATTTTTACTTGTTGGGCGGAGTCGGAGGCGGAACTCATTTCCGACATTCTGCTTAGATGCTACCTATTGGGTGACATTTTGCGTGGGTGCTAGATTGGGTTCTCCCCTCAACACTGGTTGCTATACTAAATAAAAAAAATTGTCATATATGTGAGAATTTCTTTAAATCATGGGCGTGACAAAAATTGGAATCAGGGAAATAAATGGAGCTTTTATCTGTAAAGTAAATTAGGCATAGGCTCCAACAGATGTCTATAATATTTCTGGTTTGAACTGTTGAGTTAAGGGGGATAAAAAAAAATATTATAGCCTGAGGTATTGTTATCCCTGTTTGTGTCTGACAGCTCCCTCTTTCCTCCTAATGGATGGGAGAAACTACAGCTTGCAGGTAGCTCAACTGCTATCCAGCATTAAGAGTTGAATTCTCGGAATGATTGTAGAATCTTCTTGGAAAAATTTAGTGAATGTTGAGGGGGAGAGATCCTCTCAATTTCACTAAGGCTCTCTAAATACTTGTGGAAAGCTTTCAAACAGCAGTGAAACCTTTTTTTTTTTTTTTTTTCTTTCTTTTCTTTTCCCCACTCCCGCTGTAGAATCGTCTTTGTTATGTTTTCGCAAATGGGCACGGCTTGCTTTCACCTCCGCATAAGCCCCAGAGCTGGATTAAGGTCCTTAAAGCCCCTGCGCAATGTAAGCTCCGGGTGGGCTCCATTCTTCTCCTAAACTCTTAAAACAGATGTTTTCGATTGATTTTTATTTCATAACAATGTGTTAGCTGTTAAAACTGGGTATGCTTATCTACATATATTATATTTTTATCCTAATCATTTATGGCATTATATTAATTCAGTAGATGATACAGATATATAGTTAGAAAATAATATTGTGACAAAAGTTGAGATAACAAGGCATGCAAACAATTAAAACATTTAAGAGTTGGTTTCAATTTCTTGCGTATAAAAATTAAATTTAAATTTTAAATCTTATTTAAATAAAATAGCAAAAAATTTCAGCTCTATTTTTCACTACTCTAATATAATACTAATTGGTCGGTGAATCAATAAACTGACAGCTCACTGCAAAATTTTCAACTAAACTAATCGGTAAGTGAGTTTGGAAACACGAAAAAAATGTTTAGACTAATATTCTGAAATTAAAAAGATGCATATATTTTTATTTGAATAAGTTCGAGTATATGGCCATTATAAATCAAATGAAACCAGGCCGAATCAAGTTCTGTAAAGGCCATTAAGCCATGTAAACCTCGGAGGCCATTTTCCTCTCCAAACTTTCAAAACTAAACATTTTTTTTATATACATTTTAATTTAATCTTTATATACGCAATTTTAAATAGCAAATTTTGACAAATTTAAATAACAAAATGTTTAATTGCAGATCACTTACTAAAAGTTGGCTTCAGTATATAGAACATTAAAAAATACAAAACTGAAATTTAAATGTAATTTGAAACCAAATAAAAAAAGTGATGGAACTTTTCTCAACATATTTTAAATAATTTCTAATAATAGGATGTGATTTTTTAAAATTAAAAAGCAGCTTATTGCTACTTTTTAAATTATAAAATAACCAAATAAAAAACTTGCTCTTGGTAAGTAAAAAGAAATGTTACTAAGTTCAAAATAATATATCTATTAAGTACAAAATTAAATGTCTTTCAACATATCGCAAAAAATGAAAAATAATAAAAATCTGGGTATGGGACCTTTCTCCTCCTAAAATTGAGATGCCATTTGCCTACTTGGCTGCTTAATAATGTGGCCCTGAATGAGAACGCGGAAATAATTTACCCTGAAGGCGGCTTCTTTTTGGATTTTTCAAAAAAGTAACTAACTACCTTGGGGCGCCTTGCGATTCCTAAGAATTTGCCTACTTTTCCGATTTGAAAATTCGGTTCTGCTCATCTCACTGCCTTCAACAGATACGCGTACGATGGCTCAACATTTCAATTAATTTAAAATGTAGATTTTAGTAAAAATAATAATTTTAATAATCTTCTAATTGAGATGAAATCTCAGTTTTTCTCAATATTATTAGAGTTGTATATTCAGTGAGGAATGCCTAACTTTTCAAATTAACGCTTTAAAATTTTTTAATCTAAAATTTTATCATCATTGCTAAAATCACTGGCCTAAAATAAAATCCGAATACAAGATATTCAACATAAAAATTTTATATTCCTGTTAATTTTCTCTGAACTGAAGACATTATAAATAATCCAGACCTTTTTTGAAAATCTCTGGCATTAAAAACGCCTAAGCAATATCTGCAATGAAAGCAACTTTAAATTTACGAAATTTTAAAAAATCAAATTGTAACAGGTTGTGTCATTGTAAATAAAACTTGTCGTATCATTAGATTTAAATATTTCTTTATGTGGCACAAGATGCGACGATTCTGATATTTCTTGTAAATTTTACAGTGGCATACCCTCTTTTATTTACTCTCCTACTACATTTTTATGTTAAAAAAATTCCTAAATTCCAACTAAGTCTATTTTTTGAGATTTTTAAAAAATCTCACTGCTACTTTAGATTTATTTTCTAGCGCCTCGCTATTAGATTTCCATTAACAAAATATTTACCATCCTTTAAACATATTTTTTTTCAAACTATTCTATCATTTCCTGTCCAGGTGGAAGATGTCTTCGAATCGTATATATGTCCCATCAAAACCAACTTTTACAAAGATCTCAATAAATCGCGAACGTTAGAATCGAAGTATATTAACCCACTGTTCTAATGAAAATCTCTCCCCCCCCCCTTTCATATAGACTATTCACGAGCACTCATCCGAAGATAGTAGAAACCGTATAAAGCTCTTTCCACCAAATGGATATTGTCAGCCTTTACGATCTGCCAAAAGCAATCGATATATATTAGTATTCCCACTTGAGCTATACCCAACAGCTGTCAGCAATACGTAACCCAGATTTATTCATTCGTTAATGGTTAAGAGGCCACGAGAGGGGCTGCGATTATAATGTTTGCTACAAGGCAGCTAGCTTTTTTTATTTATTATTTCTGTTTCCCCTCCCCTTTTCCTTTCCTTTTTTTTATCTGAAAGGAAAAATCTTACCGCAGGATGTTTTGCGTGAGACTTGATTCCTGTCGAATGAAATAAACGAGTGAATCTTTTTTCTTGAACGATTTTTAATTCAATTTTTTTAGGTGAATTAACATGAGTAAAATCCCGCAGGGCACTACAGTAAAGAATTAAAATAATTGATTCAGTTTTATCATTAAAACAAGCTGATATTAAACATATTAAGAACAATATTTTTCTTAAAAGAAATATAATTACATTTCGTAAAGGGAAACGTTTGTTTATCATGAGAGTTTTGTCCCTTTTGCACTGAATTTCAGGCGCTTATTCTTATATCGATTTGAAACCGCTTATATTTTCAGAATTTTCTATACATATGTATACATGAATGATTTCAGACCAAATTTCGATAAATTACTTTTATATTTGCAGTTTCAACTAACATGAAATTTTTGGGAACAAACTTAGCAATGGTCGTCATTACGCAATTTATGCAATTTCTCGCTAGCATTCTTATTGCAATGAAATGAATTTTGATGCTTCTCGAAAAAAACGCATGTATAATTATCCACGATATAAATGGTCGTATTCTCCAAACGGGTTGCTAAACAACCGACCAGTTAATCAATGATCACTGAATGATGATCAACGGCCGATCAATCGCATTCACAATCGTCAGTTTCACGATCAAGCATCTAGCCAGTTATTTCTGTGTTTTCGTCTTGGTAATGGATCTTCATTGGTCCAAATATGTTACATGATCGTTAGCTGCAAGCTAGTGCCTCATCATATGTTTGCCATTGACTGCTTGCCTTTGTTTCTTTCATCAGTTCTACATACAAAAAATTAAATTTCTATTCATAATGTGTTAATTGCTCTAGTGAAAATCCCATAGAAATGCCTGTACGATATCAACTCGATGTTTTTGGGGGGATTGTTTCTCCGCCTTGATTTATTAAGTATGTTGGATGTAAAATTTAACAGCATGCTATCTTTTATATTAATATCAATAGATTCCTAAGGAAACTAAATTTTCAACAAAGTTAATCTGACTGTTTAAATTCTGACAAAAATGTATTTTATTAACTTAAGACAAATAATGTCGTTTGTTTATCGGAATATTCAACACTGTTATGCATAAGTGGTAATATTATATAATCCATTAAAAGTAAATTTAAAATCAATCAAAACTATGCATGAGAATAGGAGAATTTTTATGAAAATTAATATCTGTTTAAATGAAGTAAAATAATCATGCAATCAATTTAAATAATATCAAAATTTAATTGTGCAAGATAGATAGATAGAGAGAGAGAGAGAAAGAGTTATGTAGTATCTCATGACTAAAACTTTTTGTAAATAATAAATTTAACAAATTTTGAAGTTTATTTAAATGAATAAACAGTTGTTAACTTGAAAAGATATAGTTCTGATAAATTAGAATATGAGTTATACTAATTGTGATTATTTTAAAGTTGATACCTGTATATGAAATATAAAAAGATACCAGGTCTATTCATGAATAGTAAACATTCATATTTATATGAAGATGCAGTACAAATCCTTCACAATTAAGAGTTTTAAAATTAGATTTAATTTTACTTCATGAAACTTAAATCTCCCAATACCCATATAAAATTTTCTATATAAAACCACAATTTTATCAGATTCCCTGCAGATGTTTTGGAATAAAAGAAAAAAAATGTCTTATCTTACTGCATTTATGAATAAGCAATGGATTATGATAATTGAAACTGAACAGAAAATGAAGAATGTTGTAACTGTTTGAATCCTTTCAATTATCATTAAGACAACAATTCAATCTTTAGCATTTGAATGCAAAATAATACACTAATTTTTTGACACATGTTAGTACTAATTAATTCATAATTTAATAAAAATGTTATATGTATATTTGCTCAATCTCAAAATCTTCTATTTTCTTCATTAATCATTATTTTATGAATTCATAATATATTTTACAACTTCCAAACTTTTAAATTAACTAATTCGCTTAGATTTACTTACAAATAATTAGAATATTAAAAAATACTTTATTTAGAATGTGCACTTAGCAATGCATTAGAAACCCACATTTAAAATATTGAAGCAACAGAAACTTGCTTACAAACCAAACTAGCTTTTGAGTTAATAAGTAGTTTTGACAACAATGAGTTGTATCATTAATTTAAAATTGATCATTAATGATTAATCAAAATGTCAAGAAACATCAATAATGAATCAAAATTTCTTCCGCTATCAGTTTTCTAATATTATTTTCATTACTTTTTTTCCAATGAAGACATTTTATTCCATATGAATTCGCACAAATAAAAAAAACCATTTTCCAAATTCTGTTATTACATAAATGTGTTTGTGAAATATTTATTTTCTGATTTCTAATCCAAGTTCGCTGTTAATTAATATTATAAAGAAGTTTTCAAAAGTGTATGCAATTAAAAACTATTGCTCATGCATTTGTATTGTAGCAACCGAGCTCTGCGAGAATTTATTACTTGAAAAAGAAAGTGCTATGCAATTAAAAGATAGAAAACATGAGTATGTTAACTTTCATAACGAGATATTATCTTTTGATAATTTTTTCCAAACTCTGAAACATATCTTTGTAGATTTAAAATTATGAATCTAATCTCAATTATTATGTTCTGAGAGATAAATAAACTTGACCTAATTCTATAGAATAGCTTTGAAATTGTAGATAATACGAGTATCATTTCTGTCTGCATCTAAGGGCCGGTGATGCCCTTGGGATTCAATCACAGTTCCCGCCAGTGTTGCTGTTGCGGCGGCCCGGTCATTCAGATTTTCCGTGTGCCTTCGGGAGGGTCTGAGCAGCCGATTAAAGGTTACCCTATCCCGCTGCATACAAAAATATTTTGTTAAACGATTCACAAATATCAAAATAATTTTTATTCTTAGAATATAAAAACAATGTAACATTGGTAATTTATGTTCATAAAATATTGATAAAGATGCATAGAATGAAAATGAAAACGAATGTCTTTAATAGTGCAAAATAATAATAATAATAAATAATGTTAAAAAACAATGATAAGAAATGATATAAAATACTTGGGCATTTCTTTGTAAGGGTAAATAACCATGTTAAATATTTGAGTAAGTAGTTAAAATGAGTTTATTTTTTAATTTATTATTTATACCTGCATTGGTGTACAGTATGATATTCTGATACATATTGAGTACAAAAATGAGGTAAAGAAAAGTTAGCAGCATATGAATCGTTTACACCCTTTTAATTTTACGAAAATTTAAAAAAAAATAACCAGAAAAAAATTCAACTATGCATTACACATAAAATATTTAATTTAAATTTTAATCATTTTTATTTATAAAGATTAAATGAGTAATAATGTATTTGCTGATTTTTAATAAAAATAAGTTATTTCAAATAAATAAAAAAAGAAAATGTTAAGGGTTTTTTTTTTTTTGAAAAAATATAGAGATACTAATCGAAACTAAAATGAAAAAATTGCTCATAATTCTTTTTGGGGTTCTTAGGTTATTATAAACATTAGGTTAGGTTATTATAAACATTAATCTGAATGAAATTCACACATTTCACAATTCTCAAGAGATTGAATTTTAGACGATTTGCACAAACTATCTTTTTCTATGATATCTTCTTCTCTTGTAAATAATCTTACATGTCTTAATCGCCACCGAATAAATCGAATACATATTTTTCCTGCTATTTTTTTTTGTCCCTTTTAGATTGAATAAAATGTTTAGAATGAAAAGCCTCTGAAAGAGTTTTAAGAATACAGGTATTAAAAACTGACCTAACTAACCTTTTGTTACACCTTGTGCTTCCAAATTCCGAAATGCAATTGCAATTTCATTTTATCATTTACATAATGCTTTAATAATAATATTTGTACTCTTCATCAGCCATTTATTTGTGAACTGACTTGAAGTTATTTCCTTTATGTCAAATTTCTCTTGCAGATTCATCATAGTTTTTTGTGTTTAATTCTAATACAGTTGTTGTACTACTTGTTTTACCTAAGAATAATGTTTTCAAGTAAGCGAATTTTTTTCGTGTTAATGCTGTTAATGCTTTTTTAACTATAATGCATTTGTAACTATTCAAAAACTATTCTAATTTTTATGAGTATATGAATATTTTTCTAATACCAAATTTGGAAGTTTTAACGAAATTCAACACTTAGAGATTTGACCTTGTTTTCCTCGAAATTTTAAAGCCGAAGTTTAGTTTTCTCTTAATATTTGATAAAAAAAATTTTTCATGGTGTTAGCTTATTTTTCTGATATTCCTCGCATGTAACAACATTCGTTTCAAAAAAACTGTACTTCGATTAAATTGTGGGTTCCCTCGATTACTTATTTTAAATTAGTTTTTCATTCTAAAAGTAATTCGTGCAATTCCTCGAATTCACCTCAATCTTTCGATGTTAAATCCTCATCAATTTCCTTGAACTGTTTAAAGAGTTCCTTTCTCAAAACAGTTCTTTCCTTTCTCGATCGATCTGAGCGTTCTGTCATTCTTTTTAATTCATTCATAAATGTATCCAAAACTGTTATAATCAAAAACAAGTACTTTTAAAATCAGAATAAATTATTTTCAAATACTAATCTTTGTGGCTTTAAAACTGAGGTATATGTGTAATATTATTGCTGTTATTTTCATATGGAAGTCTTTACTTCCGTTAATCTCTAACCTCTGTTCATTGATTTTTAAGCATCATTTGCATTTTAAAGTTAATATCATGGGGGTAGGGGTTTCTGCCTAAAATTCATATAGAGATTCAAGCGTCCTGGTAATTGCTTAGCCACCGGAGTCCACAGGCTTGATTCTCAAATATATGGAAAGATACACAGTTCACGAGAACCTGGCACACGTTAAACGCTTATGCTGATATGGTGTATAAATAGCAATTTCGAATCATGTCTTTTCTTCATCAACAGTCTGATTACGCTAATTGTGATGGTAAATATAAATTTCCATATGTCACTTCAAAAATGTCTCTCCCATTTAAACCGTCCTTATGTATCTGTACTCGAAATTAAACTCTTCTTTTCCGGCAATTCTAAACTGATCATCAATCGAAAACTTCATTACTTCTCCTCACCTCAAACCTCTTCAGGTTTAATCAAAACTAAAGAGCAGAAAACATTTCACCAAGGTTTTTCCACTCAGGATCCACAATAACTCAGACTGAGTAGAAGTGGACCCACACTGACAATCAAGAAAGCGATATAATTTCAGTCATGGTTTGCTATTAAGGTGTCGTTTTCAAACTGACACTTTTTATTCGTAGAGAAAAAAAGGCAAAAGTTTCTGCCGCCGTATTCTTAATCGAAAATTTCTCTCATGATTTTTGATGTACAGCTGAAGGTCGAATCAAAGTGATTCTGCAACTCTGGCAAAACTACCAAAGTTACGCCTTGCTAACAGCATGGTACATTTTTCTCAATTTTTCTCCATCTCTATGATAACTGCTTCTATACTCGGAAAGATACCGGCCTGTAATTGTTTTTTAAGCATAAATTAACAAACTTTGAAGCTTTGTATGCAAGTTTAATAAAAAGGAGACATTCTCGAGAAATAATAATTTAATGCAGTACATAAAAAAAGCACTTGTGCACATCAAATTAAATGTATCACTGCAGTTAATTACAAATTTTCTAAAATATTGATGATTTTTTCTATGATTTTTAATCAGGCATAGAAAGCTTACTCGTGATTCTTTCTTAATTAATACAGCATATCTTAACAATCTAACCTTTAAACTTTATCTTTGTTCCCCTCTAATCGGAGAGTGCAACAGTTTTATCCACGCCGAGAAGCAGAGAGGCTTTTTTTTTTTCTGTCTTTCACCCCACTTGAAATGTTCTGTGTCTAAAGTAACCTATGTTATATGATTCTAAACGAAAATGCATAGCACTGGAGTATGTAATCGTATGTAATCTGAGCATACAGTCTTTATACATCCGCCTGCGCCTTTGATGGGGGGTCAGACTTGTTGCCCCTTTGTTAGGGTCCTGACTAATGCGGGAGGATATCGTTTTACACAGGACGATAATAAAGAGAGAGGGAGGAGAGCGAATTTCTAGAAAGCGCTTCCAATTTCAGGTACATGGAAGCCAAGCATCTCAACCCTCTCTCCATACTCCAACCCTACCTAGATCCAAAGCAAAATTCTCTACCCTCACTCCAACCCAACCCGTTCCGAATTCACCGCGGAGGGGGGGGGGGGGGGGGGATAAGAATTTTCAGCACAAAAAGCAGCAACATTTTTAATTATTTCTAGGATCAGATTACTCCCAGTAGGGGCCCATGGGTAATGCAAGTTTCGTTCCGCTGCCTCAACTCTCGACCCCTCTCTTTTATTGATTTTAATTTAATCTTTACAAATTGATTTTGCATGTAAAAATTCATAGTGAAAATAATTAAATTATTATACCTGATTTGTTTTAGGAAGTTAACATTAATTTTGAATTCAAGATAAAAATTTATTAATACTGAAATTAATAATTTTACATTTATTATTCAAATAATTAAATTAATTAAAAATTACTAAACATTTTTCAATAAAAGTGTTTTTAAGTAAATAATTTGATAGTAAACCGAAAACACAAAACAGTGAAAAGATGCCAGCACTATTTTTAACACAATCTAAATATTCATTATTTACACGATCAGACATTTTTTTTATTTTACAAAATTACATAATTTTATAAAATTGTGAACAATTCATATTTTATGTTTTATTTTATATTATCATATTATTATCTGAGATTTTAACTTTCTTCAACTTTTTTGACACAAATTCCTCTGAAATATCTTGGAAATAATTTTTTTTCCTAATATTTCATCTTTATTTATTACTAGCCGCCTTTGGCGACCAGCCGGTTCGCCAGTATTACCGCTCGCTACAATTTTCAATTAAATATTTCAAATAACTTATCTTTTAATATCTTTTCAAACAAAACATTTTTAATCTTCAAATTTTGATAGTCATACCAAACTTATACTGTTGTTCGGATCGTTTCGTTCAATTTACTATATATATTTTGCTAATTTGTTGTCATTTCCGGCAAAACTTCAACTTTAATTTAAAATGTAAATAATGAAATTGCAATCAATATTATTTTTTAATAAAACCAATGTCAATTAATGCAAAGATATTTTTTAATGAAACCAAGCGTTTAATTTTATTTATCATTTTTTCGTTATTTATTTATTTATTATTATTATTATTGAATATGAGTACTGCAAACAGAATCGCTCGATATTTAAGTCTTATGTGAACTACAAAATATTTTTCATAATTTATGTAATATCTCAAAGAATAATTCAATAAAAATTTCTCAGATTCAGCATAAAATTCAGTTTTTAGATTTGCTTTCAAAAGGATTGAGAATAATATAATATTTCGTTCCGACCTAAAAATATATTACAAAAATTATGAAGTCTAAATTTAATGCAGTAAGGTATTATATTCTGAGAAATATTCTGAACACACCAAATTTTAAATAAATGAATGAATGTTTCTATTTTCCACGATCAACTAAGACTTATTTATGAAACTTTTAATGTTAAAAATTTAGAAAAACTCAACATTTTCATATTCTTAGGACAATTAATCCTGAGAAACCTGCGCGCTGATTGGCGTATTTTCTTTGAAACGATCGATGGTAAATCTAAAATTATCTTTTTTTTATTGAATAGTGATATTCAAATGTTCATAAATCAGTCAGTTTAGGTGATTGATTTAGTTGATTGAAAATTAATTCTTTTTATTTAAAATATTAGTGTTTCAAGAACATTTTGTTAAACGTGATTTCTACAGCAGAAGCTTTATGTACAATCAAAAATTAGTTATTTATTAGAGCATTTATTAAATCAAGTTACATAAAATATAATCATTTTCCATTTAGACCATTTTAGCAGATCTGTGTCTATTACTAAAGGTTTACAAATTAGCTGTATGGCCATGATTTGAATGGATATCCTGTTCATATTAAACAAAACTTGCCTTAAAATATAACTGATTTATTGGATTAATAATATAGATAGTGTAAAAGATCATAAAATAATTTTTCTTAAATTTATTTTTTCGAAAAAAATAATATTTCATATTTGTTTCATTTCCTACAGACACGTGCTGAAAATTATATTTTTGCAGATTTCATTTCCAAAAAGATTTAATTTATTTTTAATTGGGGCTTTAATCAATGTGATGGCAACACTTTGAAAAAAGCTAATTTTCCCCCATTAATGCGAAACGTGCTCGTGCAGCTTAATTTTATTTTGTACGAAAAAAAAATGTTGAAAAATATAGTTAAAATATTTATTTAAAAATTAATTAAAAATAGAAACTTAATTTTAAGGTTAAAATATTGGTATCATTTAAAAGATAAATTTTTGATCTTTAACTTCATGTAAAAATCTTTTTTGTGCGATAATATTTTCGGAAGTTATAGCAAAAACACGCCAAAATTTCGCTTAATTTTTAAATAAATAAAATTATAATTAAAAATTCGAAAAAATAACCCCGAGGTGCACATTCCCGGCCCCCAAGGTATACACCTGCCAAATTTGGTAGTTGTAAGTTGAATGTTCTGGCCTGTAGAGCGCCAACACATGCACACACGTTGAGCTTTATTATAAGTATAGATTATAGCCAGGGAGTTCAAGCAATCTGTAACAGTTTTTCTCGTTGGCCTCGTTGGCAATCTGTAACAGTTTATCAGCTTTCAATTTAAAAAAACATCGTTCATCATCAGCATTTGTGGCCATTAAGCATTTCCAAAATTTCAGTGCTTCATTACATTCGGAAAATTTAATCGCACCATCTTGTCATGCATTGATTTATCAAAGTTCGTTACGGGAGTCGTTGTTTCCTCATTATTATGCGTCATCTCCAAATTCAGGTTCAATATTCTCTGAATACTCTTCTCTACACTTGTGAACAGTTTCTTTAATTCAGACAAATTCAATTCCTCCCTTTAAAAAAAAAAATCCCCCTAATATTCAAATTGAAATTAATTTTACTATGCTTTTCTAAATTTTTAGATGTAATTGTACCAAGAAAACGAGTATACTTACCTTTACTATGCATTATCAGATACGTCATGTTCATTGGCAAACGAGATATACCTCCATTTTCTGTTGATTCACAAGTCAAGTCATGTAGAATAGTTTTGATGTCAATATATTCTACAATGGTATAATAACCATTAAACCATTATATAAACCCTTTATAATCATTTAAAATCCATGAGCTCCACTTGGGGGAGGGGGGTAATAACAAATAAAACCGAGCGCGACTTAAAAAAGAACAGAAGAAAAAGCAAAAAGTTATTTGATCATTTAATTACTGAAACTGAATGTTTTATAATTTTACTTTACTTATTATTTTAAGTTATAAAAAATAATATTTTTCGGGAATCTTTGATATTTAATAGGAAAATTTTCTGCGCATAGAATAAATATTATATTTACAGAACAAAATTTTTTTTTAAGAACTATTCTTTGATTCACTTACAGTAATCAAAAATCGGCCATTGATTTCTCACGCAAGAAGCAATATAAATTAAATAGGAATGAGCAACAAAAGAGGAAAACATAAAACTGTTTCGCCTGTTATTGTTGCAATAGAAATTGTCGGAAGAATGGAAGTTTTTTTTACAAATAAGCAGCAATTACTTGTCGGAAAATCATGTTTTCTCAGCTTCTGTTCTGCGAATCCTTTTCCTTACATTCAATTTAGCTTTTATTATTATTATTATTATTATATTTTTATAATGAACAATGCCTGTAAACGGGAAACCTGAAAAGTGCGAAGGAGAGTCCAGCTTAATAAAAGACGTGGGGTCAAAAATAGAGGCACAGCAAAAAGGCCTAGAACTGTATTGTACCCAATACAATGGAAGCCCAAATACGGTTCAGCAATTTGGAAAAATCATTATTTGTATGATTTTTTAAATAAATTTCTTTGAAGCCTTAATTTTTGTAAAAATTAGTTAAGCATTTTAGTAAGAAAATAATGTTTTTAGCAAGAAAATAATGAAACCTTTTGTAATATATATCATTTACATTTTTGTACATTTAATTTCTATTTGATAAAATTTCTAAACATCGAATACTTTTCCCACGAATGTTCAGATTTGTTATATAGAGATTTTGCAATAATTGATTTACATTGAATTTTGTCATTTTATCGCAAAAAGCAAAAATAGAGCATTTAGTGTTTCATAAAAGTTTTTCTCTTCAGTCAGTGCAATAAAAACATTTTAGGATTCTCTACTACATTTTTCATACAATGTTTTTGGTAAGCTTTTAAAATACAAAGTATCATCTGTATGATAAGACTGTTAACAAATTCAATAGAATATTATTATAAAAGCACAATAAAACCCATTTGTCAGAAATAATTTTTACAAGTTAAAAAGTTATAGATAAATCTGCATTTTCAGAAAAATTGGTTAATGAATTTAAAATTGATAAAAGGGAAATATTTCACTGATAGTCAGGACAATGCATTGTTACAGAGTTTACTTAAAGTGAGAAATAGGTGGATATAGTCATTGCAGAGAAAACACAGAGTTAGATTTTATAAATAAGTCAATTTTTGGTAGATACTTTTCTATACCATATACATATTATAAAGCAACAAAGGTATTTAAAGAATAGTATTGTACAATTGTTGATTATAAATATATTACATAAAATGAGCTTGGAGAATGCTATTAATGGTCCGTCTTCAAGATTTGACCATCTTTTTCATTCCATCTTCCGACGTACCTACATAAAAGGGCGCCCAGGGCAAATAGCAAAACTGTACTCTATCTTCTTTCATTCTCTCACTCTCTCTCTCTGCAACTAAATATAAATGTTAAGTGTTAATATAAATAAAAGTTTTACTAAATATAAATGTTAATATATTAAATATTTTATAATTCATATGTTTTAAAAATTACAACTAACTTCACAATGATCATTAAATATGAACAACCCTAGAATATAAAATGTACCGCAAGAATATTTCAAACAAATTTTATAAAATCAGTACGAATGTTTTAAGCTAAACTCAGACAAGTATCTTAGTTAATTTCTAATTTAATAATAAGACCCAAATAAAAAAAAATAGCTTTAGTGTATATATATATATATATATACATATAACATACAAAAACATTCAAAAGTCTAGGTAATCAGGTTAATATTATCATAATAAATAGAATTATTTCATGCATATCATTAAATTTATCCATCAAAATTTACAATTAATGTTTAACCATCTTTCTAGCATCCTATGTCAAAGGTAAAATTATTACATGAAATGAAATAATATGAAATTACATAAAAATTCAAACTTACCAGAACTTACTTTCCACAAGAAACAGAAAAGAAAAAGAAAATATACCTTTGCAAAATATACCCTTGCTATCTATATTACATTATCAAGAACAACTATGTTTATAATTGGCTTGGAAAGAAAAGATAAAATTATAGTGAAGTGTCCGAATGTTTAATAACTAAGGAAGACTAAACTATAAAGAAGAATAAACTTTATGTATTTCCCCCCCAAAAAAAAAATTCCTGAGTGAAAATATATAGAAATTATTAGATTGTTACTTCAAAATTTAATTACAGCTTACATGATCATGCATGGCTCTAAAATTATCAATTCAAAATTATTCTGAAACTAGGATATTTAAAATTAATTTCCCTTATTATTGTCAGATTGAAACTGATAAAAAGCACAAACTTGTCATATTGATGTTAATTTAATATCAAAACATTCATAAAATGTATTTATGACCTTATCAAATGGCAGACATTTCATGAAACTTAAGGTAAACTAACGAAGCTTTTACTTTCAAAAATAATATAATTGAAAAACACCATAGTTCATATCAGTTGAAACTTATTTAAATATCAGCAAATTATTTAACTAACATAAAATTTTTACAAAACAAACGACTTTAACTTTTCTAAAATAATTATTTTAAAAAGCCCATTAGAGTTTAATATATTAAAAAATAATATATATCAAATATATGATCAGAGCCGGCCTTTTTTATAAAGGAACCTGGGTGTAAAAAACAATTTGGGGCTCTAAATTTTTAATAAAGCAAAAAAAAAAAAAAAATGAATAAATTGCAATCGCAAACACATATTACTATTGCATGTTTATTTAATGCGTGCGTATCTTTGCTATTATTTACTGCAGAGAAATTAGAATGTTTTGCAGTTTCTTTTTCGATGCTTAATACAGCAAGTGAATTTAAGCGTACTGCACACATGCTTGATCGAAGACAATTCTTTATTAATTTTAATTTGCTGAAGGAGTGCTTAGCACTTGCCATAGTAACTGGTAACGGAAAGAAAAGTTTTAACACAATTAATATATTTAGAAATCATTCATTATAATAATAATTCAGTATGTACTGCAGTACATCTTGTGTGTTAGTTACACCCCTTTTATTCGAAATCAAATCTCAGAGCCAACCAAATTCTTGGATTAGGTTTACGTTTACATAGCTGTTATAAAACTTTACAAAGTTTTTGAAGCATTTATCTAATTTCTGTTTTACTAAAGTTTTTTTTTTTTTTCATAAATTTATTTTAGATACTTTTAAATTTTTTTTCTATCTGTACAATACCAGTATCAATTACAGTGCTAAAGATAACATCTATCCTCTACTGAGTTTTCTCTTCAGCTATTTCGGAATATAATCAATCTTTTTCGAATTCGTTTTTCAGGAAAATGTTCTGAAATATTCAAATTGCGGGCTATCTTTTGTTTCGTCTAAAACTGTGTTAAATTTTGGATTTCAGTTTTAATTTTATTGACCAAATTAAATTAAATAAATCAAGAACAATTGTTTTTGCTTGAAATAGTTTAATCTATTTTGGCTTCCCAACGAGTGTCGTATATTGTTTTAAAAGTAATATTTAAATGTTTTTGTAAAATTTCCCATATTTTTGTAGATGCAGAAAATAAGCAATATAAAAGTTGTAATGTCAAAAAAAATATTACAGTATATTCTGCTGGAAGCGGCATCACAAATTAATAAATTAAAAGATTGTGACAGGCAAGGCAAAAAAATTGCATGAAAGTTTAGAGCAATTATTCTAGATTGTATATTTCCCTTTCATGTTACAACCATTGCAATATGCCTGTTCTCTGCAATTCTACAATATCTAAATCAAGGTCACTTAATCTTTTCAATGGAATCTTTGCCAATCTTTCTCCAGTTCAATAAACCCTATAAATGACTCATTTATAGTTAAACTTTTCTCTTCAAAATTTGCATATCTAATAATGACTGACGTTTGTTCCTTATGGGGAATATCAGGAGTGCAATCCATTTGGATACTATAGTACAAGGCTGCTTTCGAATCGTCATTTTATTTCTCGATCAATCCCGGGACCCCGGTGCATAGCATCCGCCTTACCCCTCAGATGGCCGACCCTAATTCGCTGATTTATATCGAAATCTCAATCATTATTTTAATGATTCTATGGAAAAGGATAAAATCGTTTTACTTCAAACAATTAAGTTTATTATAACAGATAACAAATTATCTTGATAAAAAAATAATTAAAAAATTGCTTTAGAATTCAACTTAAATTGAGTTTCCTTCCATTATTTTTATATTCACGAGATTCAAATGTATTAATTGTTTTTTTATTTTATCATAAACCTCTATCAGTAATTTATATCTCCGTATATTTGCAAAACTTTCTTATATATCTTTTTTTTAAATCTTGATTTTTATAAGCAAACAATTAAGGTAACAAAAGTGGTGTAAACTAATCAAAAGAATTTTGGTCACTTCTTTCAAAGCAGGTTTCATAGCCGTATAAATTACAATATTTCTTTCAACGCCACACAGCTATTTGGATTGAAAGAAAAATGTATATACGATCTTTTTCCTGATCCCTGTCTTAACCCTTAATTACGGTTTGAGATATCCATCAAAACATAGTGAAGAGATTTTTGTAATGAAAACCAGATGCATTTGAACCGAAAAATTTATGAGAATTCAGCCTACTTAACCTCTTTTTTTGAAAGATGTAATGGCATCTTCACAAGACCCTTAAGATACTCAATTGGTATATGCTTCCAGTGTAGAAAGAAGGAATTGCTTTAGATGCGCATGACTTAACTGCCAATGCTTCAACACATAATTATCAAGATTTTGTAGAATAAGCACTTTTCACTTAAGAAGAGAAACGCCAGAAAAGCATGAGATAGATATATTTTTTAGAGCAAAGCATATAAAATGCTATCATCGAATGATTAAGAAATAAATATAATTCTTCGAAATCTTTTAACCTTTCTTTTAAAGATGTGGTTTTTACGATTTATTATTATGAACTATGTAGTATGTTTTCAAGATATCTGATGCTTACAAAAATCAGAGAATGGACATTTTCACAAGAGAAAAGGAATAAAAGTTTCTAACATTTTTTTTTTTTCACAGAGTGAATTGTTTTTGTCGACATCATAAGATCATGAGAGATTTTAAAATTCCTGAAACAATTTATTATTTCAATGATATAATTATTATCATATTATATATAACATATATGCGTCATCCACAAGATGTAGAATATGTACTTAAAAAACTATTACTTAATATTTAAAGAAAAACTATATATATCATCTTATCATTCAAAATATATCGTTTAAAAATATTAAAAGAATACAAAAATATCGTCAATAACCAAGAATGTGGTGCATGAGAGGCTAAAATGCTGGTTCTATGATGGTAATAATGTTATAGTGATGAACGTTGCTGATTTAAATAATAAATATCTTTATGGTATCTAGAGTGAAATATGAAATCGTTTTAGATTGACTTTATTTTTAATTGAAAATTGAAAGAATATATTATGCACATGATTTATTGATGTATATTATATGATCAAATAACTTAGAGAAGAGAAATGAAAAATCTGAAAATTATTTTTAAAAAAATAATATGTAAAATTAAAAAAAAATCTTGAATGCTAATAGACGTACAATAAGAAATTCTGTCAAGTTACAACTTATTTTTTATGAATAATAAAATATTTTATAGAATTTTTTTTAAAAAACTAACTTTTATCTACAACTTTAATTTACGGAACCTTAACAATGTACATTTCTGCACAATATCGGAAATGTCAAGTCGGTTAAAGAAAAGTGCAACATTAATAATCAAAATGTTCAGGATCATTTGAATATGATCGAAAGCCAACTTCAATGCACTAAATTCTCATTTATAAGATTTGAAGATATAGGCTATGTTACAATGAAACTCAAATTTTGAGAGTTGAAGGCAAACATTTCGTAATTTAAATGCTACTTTTGAAATCTTTACAAAATGAAACATTTCTTACTGAATTTAGAAGTATTGGTAAATCGATATGTAAATATTCTTTTGAAAATATTTCTAAATGAGATTTTACAATCAATTATAGTAATCCCGTTGAATAATTATTTCTTTTTACTGGAAATCACAAAAAATCTGTTTAAAAGCATTCAAACACTGAAAAGAAGGTTAAAAAATTATTCGAATCATAATAAATATTTTAATAATTCCATTACTATTTTGAAGCTACATTTATATATATATTTTATCTCAATGTAGCCATGTACAGGGGAAAGTAAAGTTTTCCGAGAGTATCAATACATTATAGTTAAAAAATAATTACGAGTTAACATGCAATCCTCTACGATTAATAAAACACATTGTAATTATTAAGACAGAAAGTATTATGCGAGATTTTAAAAAATAAGTGTTATACGAGAAAATTTAATCAATTACTCTATAAATGACCAAAAAATTACAGCTCTCATGAAAGAAAGAAAACTGTATAACAATAAAAAAAAAAAATTAAATTAAGGGCGAATAAATCAAATTTAGTATTTTCAAGTAAAAGCTTCAGTTGATAAGTACCTTGATTGGAAAAAATATTACCGTGTTGTAAAGATAATGTTTGATAGTTTTAATTATGCAGCATAAAGTGACAGATTGGATCAAGTATGTTCTTTTCGCTCAATCCTTTTATGCTATATCTATAAACGACAAAATAATAATAATAATTCTAGATTTTTTTTTGGTTTTTAAGTCATATCTGCAAATTTAATCAGATTTAAAATGTATATTTAGTCTATATTATTTGAAATTCATCTGCAAAAGGTTTATTTTACTAATAGATCAATAATATGAATTAGAATTTAAAATTATATTAGAAATAGAACAATTGGAAGCAGTCCTCCAGAAAAAATAATTCCTTGTTACAAACAATTTTTTTTTTTTTTGATAATATCAACCATATGTTAAAATGAATTTCATGATTGCACTTGATAAAACATAGAAAATATTAATGATGGCAATAATGAAAACAGCACGTTGAAAAATTAATATGCATTGTAGAAATGAATGATGCTATAATACACAGGAATTGTTATTTTACTTGAAAAAATATTTTATTTGTGTAAATTAATTTTTATAAATAGTTGTTTCCTCATTCCACTCTATAATGAATTACTTGAAATTTCAAAATATCTTAAAAGCTGCGATGTGGAAACTGCTCATTCTGTAACACGTTATCGAAATGGGTGCAAGCAAAACATTGATTGATTCATAGAGTCTCTTACCTATTTTGTTATCCGATCATTTACGGACTTTCCGGGGGAAAGAGCTTCGGGTCTCACGGGAGCAACAACGGATATTTGCGCTCCCACGACGGTAAAAACAGATATTTTTTTTATACTGTCTACGTTAAACTCATGCACAGTCGCGAACGAAAATAATGGGACACCTCTGTAACTTTGCAATTTATTATCGCATCTGCACAAAACTCGTGTTAATGGAAATGGCTCAAAAGGACAGGTTTGTTTAGATAACCTTAATTAACTAGGCTAATTAAAATAATTAATTAATCAGTATCTCGAAATTTTCCACTTAATCGGTCAGTCTGTTAACACGATGATTCAAAAACAGTATATGGAATTACGAACAAATACGTAAATTTCTTTCGAATTTGAAACGATATTCATTTAGAGGAAGTCTGGCTGACTAGCAGTCCGATTACAAGTGCACTTGATAATTACAAAATGAAAAGTACTAGGCCAATAAGATTTGGCACGTAGGTTTAGCATCTAAAATGCAGATACTTAACAAATTTTAATCCAAATCCATCAAACAATTAACCTCTGTCAGTCTATACTTTCACATATATGTAAACAGACTAACTCATAAACGCAATGATTCAAATCAGTGAAATTCGGTATATTAACTTTAATTATGATTGTATCTTTGTATCTTATTTTAGGCGTTAATCGGCCGGTAAAAAAGCGTCAAAAATACATATTGTCACTATAGATTCAGTAAAAGTGCTAGATTTCTACCACAGATTTATATTTCATAACTATCGTTTATCAATGTTATGCAAGGTGTCCCAATTTTATGCGGTGGAAGGGGATAGGATCTTTATGGGAAAGTATGCAAGAAATTTTCGGGAAGACCACCTCAAGCTGGATAATATCTTAAGATTGCGGGGAAGATGTCCTTTCCATTACGTTTTAAATTACATTCCGAATTGTAAAGATATTTTTTTATTATTGTGTCTATTCTTATTCTTATGATCTTTTTAACTTAAGATTTTATCATTTTTTTGGATATATCTATATATGTTTTAATAGCACCATCTATTTGACGCAGTACTGCCATATCTGGGCTATATGCAGCGCCACTAAACCCAAAATATCTAACTATTTCCCTACTTGGCGGTTAATATCTGACATGCCATTAATACACAATTACCAAAAATCGAATATGCCTTTTGGATTCTTCTTTTCCGTTCAACTGAAACCAAATTTTGACGCAGAATTTCATTCACTTAAGTCATTGCGTTTTTCCGTTATAATGTTTATATGCTTGTGAAGGTACAGACCAAAAGACGGTCAATCCTTTGACAGATTAGGCAGAACATTGGTTAAAAATCGACACTTTAAATACCAAAATCATTAACCAAATTTCATTTACACAAGATTTTACGTTTTTGAATTATCGCGTTTAATTGCATGCAAATGTACAGACCGACTTTTTTTTTTAATTACAGCCAGTCACCCCTTTACCACAAAACTAAGCCGTATAATCAGGGAATATAGACAAACTAGCAGTAAACCCTTTATGATACTTGGATCACAATTTGAAACAGGTCTGCATTTTATATGTTAAACCTGTGTACCAAATTTCATTTTAGGGAGGTTTGAAATGTGGAAGTTCGTCCAAATATCGAGTTTGAATTTTTTTATTATTACAATATTTTCTCTTTGGGTACTTCGTAGACGAGAAAATAAGAAAGTACTTATATCCTCCTTCCAAAAAAAAATGATAAGTCCTTATGCATTTACTCATTTTACTGGCTCTGTTTACATCATTCTTAAAAATATTTTTTTATAATATCATTCATTATTTTTCAGCAAAATAAGCATTTTTTTTTTTGTTAAATTAATAGAATTCAGCCAGTAAAACATTATAAAAAATTGAATACTTTTTTTGTCCAGAAAAAATTAATCTAAACATCTTTTATTCGCGCTGACAAGTTTAAAGTTTCATATCACTCTACTTCTTTATCAATAATTTAAAGTATGTTAACTCATTAACAATTTTTTAAATTGATCTCTTAATTCATTGCTTTCCTAATGTCATGCATCAGATAAAATATTTCCAATTTACATTATTTACTTGATTTGAGAAAGATTGTGTCTGCAGTCCATTTTTCTCTGAATAAGAATATGTGAACTTTTCAGCATTAAAATGTTTTTTTTAAAAATAATAACTGAGATTTTGGAATTTGAAGATTTTTGATTCCAGTAATTTGTGTGTCAGTCTTGCTTCTCGAGCTCAACAAGTAGCTAACTTCTTCCTCCTCTGCGGCGGAATCGACCTTCAGAAACCACCATTCTTTCAACAGCTATTTTATGGAGCTGTAAACTTAACAGCATCCCCCCGTTAAAAAAAATAAAAAGTTGGGGATTGGATAGAAAAATTCCCTTTTTTCCCCTTCTCTTCTCTCTCTCCCACTTTTTTTTTTTTTTTACCCCTCCTTGTTGAGTTTGACTGCCTCCCTTCCTGTTGAGTTTGTCTCGGAGTTTTGTGAAGGCCTAGAGCGTCTCCTGCCACCAACTTCAATGTTTATTCTGCGTGAGCATATTGTTTTTTCCGGACATGAAAGAGGAATTCGAAAGAGATTTCTGGTGGATAAGAAAAAAGGTACGTTAAAATTGTAAAAATACCTTGATTAAATTGTTGTTATTTAATATCAAAACAATTGTGAGAGCCTTTTGTTTAACATATGATTCGAAAGACCTTTTCTTGGTTCTTTATTTAACACGCATAATTAACTTGATTTATATCATATTTTGAAAGGTAGAATTTTGTGAACATGAGTTCTTTTAATGACAATATGCTATTTTATTATTTTCTTACTTGATAGATTAACATAATCTAGTTTTGATTCCATACTGGCTCGACCTGGTAATAACTACATTTGAGAGAAAAAACTTTCAAAATTTCGTTATATTGATAATAATGAATTATAAATTAAAAGCTTAAAAGTATAAAATTATAAAAATCGTGAAACATTCTGCTCTTTAGGGCACTATTAAAAGTGAGTTTTCAAAAACTATTTTTAAATTAATTTTTATCAATTTATGTAATGGAAGTACAAAAATGTTAAACATCTGTATACCTGGACGTATGCGTATTAATCATAAAACTATCAATCAGTGATCTTTTGAAAGCTAGTCGTGTGTTTGATAAAAGTCACTTCCTGACGAAATTGCAAAATTTTAGCTTCATCTACGAGATTTTACGAAATTCAATTTGCTTTTTAATAAAATTTGGATTGATTCGATAATGTCCACTTTGTGTTTTGTGAAAGATAAAGTGTTTTTCAATGAATTTAGATAAAAATGCATGAAGACATTCAAAGAGAAATGATATTTCTTCTTATAAAATTATATATCTATATCGAAACAAATAAGATCTTTTTTCTATATTTCGATAACAAGTATTTGTCAATTCTTTACTTAAAGGAAAACGCTCAGGTGTCGTCCTCGTCATCTGACCGGGGTTCAAAATTACGAGGCCTGTGCCAAAATAGCGCTAGTGTTGCTTTACAACGGGAAGTTAATATAACTAAACTAAACTGAGATGAAGTGATATGTTAGCACCAAATCTACAATCTACATAATCTTCTAATATCTTGCTCTCTCAAATTAATTCATTTTTACTTATTTTATATATAAATTCATATTTAATGCTGTTGTCTCTTTTTTTTTTTTTGAACTTAGACATAAATTATTAGCTTGTTAGTTATGTGACCTCTCATTTTATTTATGATATATAATAAGGATAAAGTTCATAACTAATGGGAGTCTATTGATGCAGAAATGAAAAATATTTCAGCTTATTCATAATTTTCTGCAATAATAATCTGTAATAAATATTGGCTAAAATCAATTTTTTAATCATCAGTTCAGTCTAGTTGTTTCCTATATGCACTATTAAAGGATAAAGGAAATCTACTGCTGAAAAAAAATATAATCTGAAATTTGTGCTATGAATTATACTACTGCAAGTAATAAATGTTTTTCCTCGAATTTTAAAACTCCTTTAATGCCTGCCCTTTTAATTAGAAAAATGCATTCAAATTATCATGATTGAGATTCTGATAATGCTCACCAGAGCAATATGTATTTTCCACAATGTATACAAAATAAGATATCTAATGAATTCACGCGGAAGTAAATCCCTCTCTTTCCGTGTTTCAAATGAAATGTTATTGCTAGAATTTCCGATTGCAGAATACTTTTCTAATTTTAATGTCATTTTGATCATATTTCCCTCATTATAACTATTTAAATATATATCTATTTAGTCTTCTGACACATTAAGTCTCTTCTTTTGTAGACTCGGAGCTCTTGGGTCTTTATTTATTTCAAATTGAATATAAATGGGTCTATGAACACATTTTTATGTGTACATTTATTCTGGTCTGCAGGATAGGTATATTGGCTATTTTTGTTGAAGCTATGTTCATGTTGTAGAGATCTTGCTTTAGTACAAATCTGATTGTCTGTAGAGCGAATACATATTCTAGAAGAAATCCGATCGACAGCAATATTGAGATTTCAAGTAGTGCAACTAAATTTAGATAATTTATTTCTTTACTGAAAGAAATAAAGGTAGAGGTGTTTATTATTACACGATTAACAATTGTTTAACTTCAATAATGCTTGGTGAAAAAATGTTTTCTCCAAAATTATGTGAATGAGCATTGATTTTTTATGAAATTAATTTTCTTTCAATCATAAATCCTGAAACCTTATTTAATCATTCAATAGATTTTTATTATATAAATCTGTGATCATGATTATTAACATGAAAGGAATCCTTACCCCATTAATACAGAACAAACAATATTGTTGGATTTGAAACAAAACATGCATTGTGCTGTTGGCTGCATTGCATTGTTCTGCGATGCAAAAAACAAGCATTGTTCTGCATTTCTTAAAGCTGAAATATGTGAAATATAAATAAATAACCCCCTTTTCATTGTTCCCCATTGATACGTTATGAAAGTTGTAAATCGATGTTAGAAAATAGCACCTGCATTTTTCTTTAATGGAAAGACAAAGTAATATAAATCAGAATACCAAACAAAGTAAAAACATCAAATTAAAAGAAAGTAAACACACGCAGAGAGAGTTTATTTTACTCATAAGATTTCCAGCAAATAAATTCGCAGATTAATTATAATTTTATTTATTTCTTTTAATATAGGATAATTTTTTAAATGATGTTAATAGCTCATGAAACATTTATCATAGCAGAAACTTTTAACATGGATTATATACAAATGAGGAATTATTTTTATTTGTATATAAAAGCATATATTTAAATAAAATATAGATTTAAGAATTGTAAAATTTTGTTTCCCTATTGGTATACCAAGCGAATATATGCCAGAAACAAGCATTTTTTAATAAAAAAGCATATTCTGAATCAACAGTTTCTTTTTCATAAAAATTTCAACATTTTCGTATAAACTCAAAAACTGTTAGTAATTTAATAGGGCTTTTATAATTTTGAAGTTATTCAGACAAATGTACTGCATACAGAAAATTCTAGAGCAAATGTTATTACGAATCTAAATTAAAAGTTTATATGAATCTCACATAAAACCCACACATAATCCCACATAAAATGTCATATATACTTGTTAGCTATAGAATTTATTTATTTTAAAGAAATCATGGTTTTGTTACATTTCATTCCTGAGAATTTTCTTTACCTCACAACAAGTGTTGTGCAAATAAAAATGAAACTATTTCGTTATCTAATAAATTATTAGATATTAACATTTATTTAATATGATGAAAATTTTTTCGATTATTACGGGTTCTGTCAGGATATATTAGAGAACAAACCAACGTAAGTAAAGTTACTAAATTTAATAAAAAATATAATTTAGAGAAGGGAATTTGAATTTTTTTTGTGTGTTTTTAATTAAAATATTTTTTAATTAAAAATTAAGCAATTTTTGATGATAAAACATGAATACACATAAAATATTCGTACGTTAGATTAAAATAAAAAAAATTAATAATTTTATTGCCTTCTCAGTCTTTAAATTACATGTCTTTACTCTGTTAAAAAATCCTTAGATCTCATATACATTTTTAAATAAAGATCTTCTGTTTATATTTATATATGAAAAAAATCGTGTTTCTATAGTTTGTAAATGCTAGATTTTTAGATGTGACGTTTGATACATTTTTATATCTGTATTAAATATGTTAAATAATGTATTTTTAGTATGTATGAATTACTTATTTGAGTACCTGAAATTTTGAAGCTGTGGATATATTTAGCTAATTTTTTAGTAAGGAAATGTTCTTTTTAATTTTATTTTAAGACAGAAAAATATTTTGTTATTAATTTCTGTTATTCAATTATGTATTAGTAATTACATGAAATATGCAACAAAATTTGCTATATATTGCTGTTATAACAATTAAAATCGGCTATAATATTTAAGCTCAGGTGAAATCTTTAGTCAAGAATTTCATCCTTGTTTACATTTTATTGACGTTAAAATTTTACCGCCGTTGTTTCATTACGAGCAAAGAATAATTTTTATCTTAGAATTATATTTGGCATGTGATATTCTTTGACTGTGAATGAATTATTTAGATAGTTGTTATAACATACATATGATCTTAATATATTTATGAGTGCTTTTTGAAAGAAAGAATTTTGCTATTTTTATAAGAAAAATAGTTACAGCAAATACTTTTATCCATTTATTTCTATAATAGTAGCCTTCACATACCTCAACTTACCTTTTATTTTTAATTTTATTACATGCAAAACGTTCAATGCATTTTCCCTAGGTTTAAACATCTAAATTTAGTACAAATGATAATGAATCTTCTATGTACTCAGCAATTAATATTCACATTTAGCAAAGTCATTACTTTAGCTCGTTTTTATAAAAATTAGTTAAAGTTATTGGTAGCTTTTCTAATTAAGTTACGATTAACTTTATGCAATAATACCAGTGATTTTAACAATGTTTCCATTTTTTTAATCTTCTAAACCTAGTTCATATGCCAATACATTTTCTCCCCTCTTCCACTTGCCAAATATTTTTGCTATTATTCATAGCGATTGGCAAGCCTACTCTACTTACACCCTAACTTCTCTTGCCGATAAGCTATAGATGGTTGATCGAACTCTGATTACTCGCAAGCATATGTCGTCTTTATATCCTCATGAAAGGCCCATTTTTTACTCAATGACGAGTTATCTATCGTATGTCCTTTTCTAGAGAGTCCTAATACTAACTTATTACAAAATGGTTTGAAAGATATTATCTCTATAAATTGAATTTTTTTCTATTAACTTGACATCTTTCTATTTAGATAGAAAGAGAGCATGGGTGAGGTGGAGATAACCCTCCCCCCCCTCTTCCTATAAGATATTGAGGTGAAATTTGCTTAAGAGGGATAGAGAAACATTATAATTTACTGTCGAAAATCGCTATGTAGCGCGATTAACAATCGCATGATCTGTCATGATTATCCAGTAGGCTCTCATAATTGAGTATTTAATGTAGCAGCAAAACGGGTGAAATTCAAAACAATTACCGCCTTATGCTATATCAATTCTATTATTTTGTTTTAAAACTAATGCGTTATTCTGCGCTTCAACTTCTCTGTTGTGTATTTATTTCTGGAATCAGAGTACACTGCATCTTGTACACATCTTTGTTTCTAAAGTACTCAATTTCCCACACCGATCGTGACACATCTGAATGTACTTGGAAGAGATTTCTTCCCTACAACCTTTTAACTGCACTCCTGTATACTCTTCATCGGGCAAAGCTCATTTTTTACTTAGTAACATGTTAAGTCAGGATAATGTTGTTGCTGTGGCTTATGGCACTTTACAGGCCCGCTGACAGATTTAAGCCGAGTGCAAAATTATAACTCTCTTTATGTACATAATATTTGTATAATATAGTCTGAAGCTCGAATATCGACAACTATCGAATACTCACAAATCAAATATTTCCAATAAATAAAAATTTGCGATCTTTCAGCAGAATCTCATTCAGAGTACGCAGTCTCGTTATCTACCGTTGCTGAAGTAAAAATCTTTCATAGTAAAACACATTGTCTACAATTTCATCTTTGCTAATCGCAAGCAAACACATTTAAGGATAAATAATGTTTTTTGTTCGAGAAGGGGCCTAAAATAACACATTATTTATCCTGCTAAACCACGTCTTAAAAACCTAGTGTATGAAAAACTGCAACTTCACAATAAATTTTTAATTTACTAAATGCACATGGTTCATTCCCACGCTACATTAATAGATTCAAAATTTTAGTTTCTCCTGTGTGTACCCGCGGGTTAATGGAACACTGAGCGCTATGTTTTTAATGCATTTATAGCAAAGATTAAGATTTAATTACTACTGCTAAAGTAAATAAAAAAGCATGATTCAACAACTTCATAAAAAAATAGACTGGCTGTCACAAAGGGGGGGGGAAGCTTTCAAAATAAGCTCTAGCATCTGCAAGTCACTTACTAGGATTGTGGACTCCTAATGTGTCATTAAATCATTTGGGGAGTCATTTTAACAGACTCATTTGGATTTTTATTGTATCTTATCTATTTATCAATTACATCATTGCTGTTGTCTGTAGTATAAGTGATTCAATTATTTTATCCTATTTATTTCTAATTGTATATTTTTATCAAAACTTTATGCCCTTTAGTGGAACTTAGTTTTAAAGGAGATACCATTGATAATTGCGCTATACAACTCTTAACGGGATTACTTTTTCCTACTCCCCAATTTCTTTCTGGTTCTTCCCGGTTCCTCTTCTCTGGTCTTAAGAAGGAGAAAAGGAGCGTTTTTCTCTGTGGGGTTTCCAAGGATCTGGGGTCGCTGGATAAGGTGTATTTAAGGAGAGGTTTTTTTTGCTGAGTTTGGCTGACCTAAATACTCGGCCAAAAACCCCTCTTCTTAAATACGGTTGTATGATATTTCTGCACAATACACTTTGTGTACCATTCATAAAACTGTCAATCAATAGTATCGTTTACAATGCGGTTGTGTTACTGCTAAGGGTCAGTTCTAGAAGAGGTTACAACATTTTAAACGTTATCTAAAATTGTCATATTTGGCAAGAGTTAGCAGGATGTTTGACAAAATTTCGAATATTTAACGATACGTTCATTAATACAATTTCATGCGTTTTAATACTATATGAATAATTTCCACTTTGTTTTTTTTGAAAGATGAATTGCTTTGCAATGCATGTATTCAAAAATGCTTGATAAAAATCATTGAGGGATGATATTTCTTCTCATATAAATAGTGTATCCACTTCGAAATAATAATCATGTCTTCTAAATTTTAGATATAAATGCATTACTTTACATAAATATAACGTTTTGCAATTCGAAAGAGTTCGCGTTTCATTAATTTTTGCTTTATTTCTTCTTTATTCGTTTATTTAATTCAATAAGTTCGAACATTAAAATATATGTTATTTAAATAGAGACACTTAAAAAAAAGTTGTTTCTTAAATTTAAAGTACAATTAAATGAGGTTAGTGGTATTGGTATGATTTGTAAGGACGGAAAAGTTGCAAAAGCAATTCATGAAATGCCGTAAGTAGTAAGAAAAGCTTCCAACAACGAATGTTAAGTTTACATGCTATATCAGTTTAAAAAAAAAAATAAGTTTCCAGAGTAGAACGCCGTTACAAATTTAAACTTTTCTGTTTATCATCGTAGATTTAATTTAAATGTTTTTACATTTTTTTTAAATCTATACTCTGATAAAGATAAATTATTTGTTCATTGTATGACTTTGCATTTTGTATATGAAATATTGTAAGTATACGGTGCATAAAATAAGCAGCTTACTAAATCAGAAGTATATTAATATTTTGCTAACTCATCATTTATACCTGCGAAAATTTGTAGAAGATATTAGCTGAATTCAAATCTAATTTTCTTCTAGTTACACTATTTATTAAACCATAATCCAAATATAGTGTTAAAAAATAAAACAGAATTAAGAAAAATGATTTTTACATTAATATATGTAGTATATATTCTTCAGAAAAGATAAATTTTACGCGAAAATTGCGGTAAATTTTAGATTGATGTTTTAGACAGAATTTTAATTATCTCTTTGAAAAATAAAAATTTAAGGAAAAAAACGCAATTGAACAAAATAAATTTGAAGTTTTTAATTTACACTGCAGAATAAGGATTTTTCTGCAGTATTCCCCAATTTTGCAGACCCCAAATTTATTTAATTTCTTTTTTAATTTTTAATTTGAGGAGTATTTTTCTTTGTTGCTTTTTTAAATTAATCACTCTGTTAAGATTTGTCATTTAATCAGACCCGCGATATTTAAATACTTCTTCATCCAACTAGAATATTATGTTAATTTACCTGAATATGCATTTTGCGATTAATATTCATCATAAGTTTTCTTTATAAGTTTCTTATGCATTCTACTTTCAAAATTTACATCATCAATGGAAAAATAAGAGAATACAGCGTTTCAAAATTACCTAAATTTGTAATAACGTCACAAAAGACAAAAGAGATCACACTGAGAATATTTTAAAATAATATTCAATGCATTGCAATAGTATAAAAATCAAGTAAATAGTAAATGCGGGCCAAGTTTAAAAAATAGTAAAAATTGCTTTCTTACGTATTATTTTCCCATTCAGTTGTAATGTTCCATTAATATATACCGAATTTTGTTTTTAATTCATAAAATAAAATAAGGACTGTTTTAGGAACTTAAATAACAAACTACCTGATAACATGCGCGCACACACACACAAAGGAGGGGCGGGGGAGGGAATGGAAAAAATTGACTTTTAACACGGAAGCATACACTTTAAATTTCACAGATATCTACAAATTTTTCGTTTATAATTATTCAAAAATTAAAGTGTGGAATATTCAGACTTTAATCTAAAAATTTTAATTAATAAAATAATATTTCCTTCCAAGAAAATAAGTGAATGTATATATATGCATCTATCAGTCTATTTAAAATATAGACATTGTACGTAGAAAAACTCAATTTAACATACGTATATTTGGGAGAAAGAAATATGCAATTCGGTGCATTTAAAAATATTAATACAAAAAATAATGTTATCTCTAACATATTTTTATTCTGTAAAAAGAATACAGAGCTTAGATAGCATGTATGTTTTATAGTCAAGATCTTCCGTTTATATTTATGTATGAAAAGATAAAGTTTTTATATAAACGAGAATACTAGATTTTTAAATATAAGATAAGATGTATTTTTATAGCTATATCAGGCATGTTAAGCATTTACTTCATGTGTATATGAATTATTTATTTGATTACCAGAAATTCAAAAAATTTGAACAGATTTAATTTCAAATAGTAGGAAATTTATCAAATGTTAAATTCTCTTGGTGACTTTTGTGCTATTAATTAGCTGAAATGCAGATTTAAATGATCCACTTATCTTAAAACAATTGGAATCGTTTGTGATGGTAATAATTAAGTTCAGGTGTAATTTTTTAGAATGGAATTTCTATTTCAGATTTTCTTCTAAAGTTTATTGATTTTCATTTGAGAACTATATTTAGCATGTTTTGACTGTGAATGAATAATGCAGAGAATTGATATAATTTGCAAGTAAAAACTATTTTTTACTGTAAATTTTTAGAAAGTTATCACGGGAAAAAAGTCAATACTTCTCTTAATTTTTGATTAATTAAAATTCTGATTAAAAATTCAAAAAACGACTTTCCTACCCTCCAAAGTATATATTTGCCAAATTTGATAGGCAGATGGCCTTGCGTGTTCAGAGCTAGCATATACACACAGAGACAAAAGTTTTTTCCTTGTGTTTAAGCATCAAAATTTAGTTAAAATACCAATACATTTTCTCGCCAAATACTCTTATCAACAGATAACATATGTTTTAGCAAACCTAGACTGATCACACCCTATTCCCTTTTTTCAAAGAGCTACGCATGTTTTATTGGCCTTTTATAACCCATACGCAAATGTCCGTACGCATTTGTCCCACTACCGAGTTTTTATTTCTAAAAAAGTATTCTAAATATTTAAGTTGCGTTTATTTTTCACGTTTCGTATATTTATTCATCATTAAGTGTATTTTTTAAAACAAGTTACCAATTTATTTACATGATTTTTCTAGCTTTATTATTGTAGCATATTCTTAATTTACTCTATGCCTATGAATGAACATAAATTTTTATCTACTGCCTTTTAAACATTTGGCAAATATTTTATAATCTTTCTTCACTAGTTGTTTTCTAATTATGTCGGTCCTTCATAGGTCGTGGCAGTTTGTATTCATTGGAAGTTGTGGAAGGTTTTCCTTGTTTTGTAAACAAATATAAGCTTGTCTCTGTATCTACACTGATAGTGTGACTTAATTATTCCGTTCGGGAAAGGGTTTTTATTCTTGGAATTGTTTACTATTATTTGACTTTTGATAGATTTTTCTCTAGAACGTGATGGAGTTTGTCTTCTTCAGCAGAGGAAGATGAACATATTCTAAATATCTTACATTATTGTGGTATTTGTGAAAAGAATTTTAAAAGTAAATCTGGGTTATATCAACACCAAAGAAATAAACATGGTGTTTCATATGAAATATAGCATCCAGAACGGAATTTAGTGTGACCTAATTGTTTACGCTTTGTGCCCTCTAAAGTTCAGATGGAGACACATTTAATAGAACATAATATTCAATTTCTAAAAAAAATAAAATTACATTGACTTTAGAAAAAGAATTAGAGTGGAAAAAAAAAAAAAAATAGAATAAGCTACTTCTTCAGCATTCAAGAAGAAATGCAACTCGGAGATGAGTAATCCAAGAAAAAAGATTATTATTATTGTTTCCGAAGTGAAAATTATACTTCAAAAGATAAAGGTGAACGAAATATAAAGTTATTAGGTTCAAATAAAATTAATTCTGTATGTCCAGCTACGATGAAAGTAAATTATGCTGAAAATATATCAGTTGAGTTTACTAAAACTCATATTGGGCATGAATATGAAGTTGGTCGACTTCAACTTACAGATGAAGATAAACAAAATATTGCTTTCAAATTGTCTAGTAATATATATGTTGAGTCAATTTTGGATGAAATTAGAGACAATTTCTCCGATAAGCTTGGCAGATTGGATTTATTAACAAGGACAGATATTAATAACATTAAGCATTAATTTAATTTAACTAATGGAGGTATTAACCTTACAAATGATGATGAGAGTGTTAAAATATGGGTAAATACTTTCAAAGATAATAAAAATTCTCCCATAATTTATTATAAAATTAGGGGAGAAATTGATAACAATATTCCATGTTTAGAGTTGAATGAGCTCGTGCTTATATTGATGAATGGCATTCAAAAGGATATGCTGAGTACATATAGCAGTGATGTCATAAGAGTCAACTTCACACGTGGTATGAATCCTTATAATTTTGATCTAGAAATAATCTTAATTATTGATAACAAGCGTGAAGGATTTCCTGCTGCTTTCATTTTTCGCAATAGATAAGATAGCATCGCACTGAAAGTTGCATTCCAAGACATCAAATCCAATGGAAGCATAAATAGTAAGCTTAAAGTCTTTATGTCAGATAATTGTGAATCATTTTATAATGCTTGGTGTTCTGTTTTTGATGAAGCTGAAAATCGTCTTTTGTACGTCTTGCTCATTGATAAAGCATGGAGAAAAAATATAGAGAAACTGGTTAAAAATAAAGACGAGCAAATTATTGTGTACAAAATTTTGTAATGCTTAATGTCAGAAACTGATATAGATGCTTTTGTATTGATTCATCAATATTTTTTTAATTACCTGCCAAATAATGAACTAACAAAAGAATGTAGCAATTATTTTAATAGTACTTACAGAAACAGGTGCCAGATGTCGCTTATTGCTATAGAAAATGGGCAGGAATTAATGCAAATATGCTTATTGAACGTATTTGTATTATGCATCACTCTATAAAATATATTTATATAAAGGGTCGTAAAGCCGCAGGTTGGATGTGTCGATACATGCCTTAATGAAATTTTTGTGAGATAAAGTTGGTACCCAATTAATTGCTTTAAAGAGAGAGAAGATAAGCTCCAAACTGTCAAATCTAAGGAAATAGCACAGTGAAGCTCTTAATCTTTCTAAAGGCATTGTTATCAAACAGGGAGAAAACTGTCGTCTTCTGCCTCCGATGAATTATATACAGTCAGTTATAATAGCTCTTGCTCACAGAGTTGTGTATTAAATGTATCATTGATCATATTGCATTCGTAATTATTACTGTTCTTGCGTTGATAATAGTATTCAATGGAACATGTGTAAACATATACATTTAGTTTGCAATATAACTAAAAGCGTTGAAGAAGGTGGGAAGGATTCCATTGTTTATTAGATTATGTTGAGCCTTTACAGAACCGGGAAGAAAAATTTTGTTAAAATTAAAGGTGAAAAACAGTCTGGAGAATGGCATAAATTGCAAACAGAACATGAGCAAACTATGTGCAGAAATGATTGCAAGTTGTTCAACAATGGAAGAATGCCAAGAATTAATGAAAAAGTTTTTAAATGTTCAGGCCTCATTTACGGGTTTTAAAATAATAAGTAAAAAAGTTCCTCCCAGCAAAAGAGCATTTCCTGTAACTGTCTCTGCGCCTCATAGCAAAAGAATTAAAAGACAATTTTTTTTTTCCTACAAAGAAAAAAACTGCAGATTTCAAAGAAAATTCTGAATAAACCATCAAGTAAAGAAATATTAGAGATCTCTAATGCATGAATTTTTAATGAAAACTCTAAAACAGATGATAAGGAATGTTTAGAAAGTTAATTGTTATTTATATTTATAAATTATGGTTAGTATATAAATGATATATTTCATGGATAGTTCTAAAGAATACATCCAACTCTTTATAACTTCCACTCACTTGATCAGATGTAATATTATTTTAAGT
Organism: Argiope aurantia; assembly: GCA_026543865.1. Classification (NCBI taxonomy): domain Eukaryota; kingdom Metazoa; phylum Arthropoda; class Arachnida; order Araneae; family Araneidae; genus Argiope; species Argiope aurantia. Next base: position 135,390 of record JAPMOR010108487.1, on the reverse strand, counting down.
TTATTATTTTGTGCAAATACTTTTGTACTATTTGTTTTATTTATTCTGTAATTTTTTACTTTGATTTAGATTTTTGTTTAACATTTAAAATGTCTCTTTATCTAGAATTATACATATATATGTATAGATAGGCATGTAAATAATTTTAATTAAATTATTCATCTCAATGATTTAAATTAGAATTTTAATCATTTGAGAAATTAATTTTATCAAAATTTTGAAATTACAATTATTACAAATAAAAATTCACAATATTAATATATATATATAAAGCTTTATATTAAAGTTGTTTGTGTTGCTTGAGCCACATAAAATTCTTGATGATTCTGTATTGTTTTGCAATATATGCTTTATTAATCACGTATTTTAACAATCACATACTTTGCTTTCATTTGAAGTTTTGTATATTTCTGATTAGTGCATATCCAAAAGCAATTTTGTTGTTTTTTTTCAATTATTACATAAGGAATATAATAATCCTAAATATCTGATTTTATATTCATTTTTAAATTTTACATTACTTTAAATTCTCTGTCGTGAGACTCATGTATTGCATTAACCCTTCATATTTTGCATTTTTATAAACATATGATTTTAAATTTTCATTATATTGTTGCTTGAATTTTTGCATTGCTAATTACTTGAAATTCATCAAAAATAGCATTGATTTTCAATTCTGGAACAATGTACGTTATATTTTATGTATATTCGATAATTTGGTTATAAACTTTATTTTTGACTCTCTATCTTGTCAATCTAGAGTTCTAGTATTATTCTGCAATTTTTTCCCAAAATCTCTTCAATTATATTGTTTGAGTTTTTGTATTACTAATTAGTCCAGACGATTCAGAATTAGGTGTACTTTTTAATTTTTATAATTTGTATGCAATGAAAACTATATTTATGTTACCTGATTTTCATATTTTACAAAAATAATCTTTTTTTTTTTTTTTTTTCTTTTTCCCCTTTGATTCTCATCTTTTCTAGCAATGCATTGTAAGACTTCTGTAAATTCTGCATTAAATTATAATCAAAATAATTTATTTTATAATTTCAAGATATGTTTTGTGATTTTGATATTTGAGGAATGTTTATATTTATAAATTTGGGCATCTTATATTTTGTAAAGAGTAATCAGATGCATTTTGTAGTTCTGACGTCTGTAATAAAAATTTCAAAATTGTTTATAATTCTTCTAATTTATTATTCTCATTTCTGTTTTAATATTTCAATAAACCTTTTCTTCTATTTAACTTAGAAAAATTTAAAGTAAAAATATCCAAATATTTATTGCTTAAAATTTTGTAAATGAATCTGATGATATAAGAAATCTCTTATTTTTCCTTAAGAACACTAACATTTTAGTATGGCAATATATTATTTATTAATATATTTTATATATATTATAAATAATATATTTTATTAGATTTTTATAATTATAAAAATTTAAAATTATTTATATTTATAATTTATAATTTCAAACAAACAAAAAACGAAACTTTTATTTAAATTAAAATGTTTATGAATCAAATTTTTAAAAACATATTAGTATTATTTAAATATATTTGAAAGAATAAGAAAACAAATTTTACTGTTCGAATTTTTTTTTAAAAAATTATGCTGAAAAATCTCAGCAATCACGCCAGTAGTCCTGGATGGACAAAAGTTGAAATCAGATGAGAAATTTAGTGATTTTTGTTTTTTAAAGGAATGATTAACAGTTATCCTTGGATTACTGATTAATTTTGTTTTTGATAAATGCATATCAATACTGATTAATTTTGTTTTTGATAAATGCATATCAATACTGATTAATTTTGTTTTTGATAAATGCTTAACAATACTGATCAATTTTGTTTTTGATAAATGCATATCAATCATGGTGGTGAAAAAATGTAGATTTTCTGTTTCATCATACTTGCCTAACTACAGAAAACTTTATTTCACCATGACAGTACCAAGATAAAGTAATTCCGTGACTAACTCCCTTTTGAGTAAGTAGTCATATTAAATTTTATCTAAATATTTTTGATTTTTAAGAATCCAAAGAATTTTTAGAGGAAATCTTATTAAATTTTATTATTGTCTCTCTTGACAAGCTTTTTATTATTATTAATTTAGATTGATGATTCATTTTATTTTCAGTTATCTTTCTCTGATGCCCCAGTAATAAAAAATAAAAACTTATGTATCCATCAAAATTAAAGTATATGCATTAACAAAAAGTGTATATGTTTTAAAAGGAAGTCCTTATCCCTGAAAAAAAAAATGTAGCTGCAAAATAGTTCAGGTTTATCACAATTAATGTGACTTATGGATTTTTTCTTTGCCAGAACTGAATTTTAAAACTATAATTCATTGTTATTATTTTTAAATGCTTTATTAGACTGAAATAAAATTTAAGGACTGATTGAAATCAGTAGAAGTATAAATCCTTAAATTCTTCCCTCAAAGCATCATATCAAATTTTTGTTCATTTTATAGGAAATAGTACATTTATTATATTTTTATTATTATGAACACAAGGCACTTTTATTGCAAAAATAGCTAAAGTGATTATTTCATTAAAAATACATTGATTAATGCATGGAATCTTTAAATGGCAGATTTATTAAATTTTTAGAAAAACTAGGAAACATGATGTAAATAATCCTGGTTTTTATGAACCAGGATAAAGATGATAGTTGGAACCTTTATTATTATATATAATTGTATTTTCTATTCTCTCTTCAAATTGTTACAAAAATAAGATCTAGAATTTGTAATTTTTCATTAGCTCATCCTTCAATTAAAAAAATGAAGAAAATTCTTAACTAAAATACTCAACAAAAAAAGATATGAATAAAAACAGCAGCTTCAGTTAATATACTGGTTTATGCTTCCTTGTTGCTCAAAAATACCTTTTAAAATGATTTCAAATGTTTTTCTCAGAAATTCCTGAAAGGAAGATAAATTTCTTTAAGTTTTCTAAATTATTATACTAAACTAATAGATTTGGGTATTTGATCACTAAAATTTTTTAAATAAAGCATTTAAAAATTAAGTTTGACCTTTATTTTACTTTATATATAGGGGGGAAAACATAACCATACTTTCCTAACTTACACCCTTAATATAGCTCTTAAGACACATTAATTTTACTGTCATTTTTCAGGAAGTTTAATTAAATCTTGAAATATTTAAAAAACCAAAAAGCAGTCCTATTTTTAAAGTTTGAATTATAAAACATTTTTTTAATCAACTTTAAAAATACGTTAAAAAAACGTTTCTACTTATTTTATGAGTTGGAAATGATAAAGTATTTTAAACATTTTTGATTTTCAAACACGAAAAAAATCTTACTGATGATACTCCTGATTAGAAACTCCATTTATATTTCTCTAGTCTAAACTTAGCAACATATTGAATATTACTCATTTTCTCCAGTTAAATCTGAGCATGCGCAGAGACATTCATTCCTGTTCAGAAAATTTTCAAGTTAATTAACATTGCATGATCATTCTTTCGCTATCCACTTTTATCAAAAAAAGCTGTGCAGAGATTAGTAGAAGATTTGGTGATAAGAAAGGTAAACAAATTGGAGACATCCTGACTACACATAGTATCTCCAAAAAGAATACATGCAAATTTAAGAATAACATAAAACAAGAGAAACCAATGCTAATTTTATTAAATATAATGAAATACATATAAATATTTTTGAAAATGATAACACATTCTTAAAATAAGTAATGAATATTATAACTGTAAATTATTATAAGCATATTTTTAATCACATTAATACTTGATATACCAGTAACAGGAAATGCAAACTATGTAGAGAAGAAATTGTAAATGATATAATTTGGTTTTATGAAATAATACGCATGTAAATAATATAATTTGGTTTTATGTATTTCTTGATTCATTTTATTCTTTTTTTACAATACTGTTTTTAAATATATTTTTTATACTTATGCAGAATTGCACAATCAATAACATGTAGGAATAAAATTGTCTATTACTTACTAAAGCAAATATATAAAACTGCTCAATACATATCTATAGCTATGGACTAGTAGAGCTATGGATTATAACACTAAAAGAAAATGTGAACTACTTACTAAAATGGATATTACAGCCATTTAGCATTTAAAATATCCATAACATTGAAAATGTGTACTACTCACTAACGTGGATGCAAAAAAATCCTCAACATCTGACAGATCTACAGACTATGTTAATGAAAGAGGATGCAAATTACTCACTAAAGGGAATGCATAGAACTAACTATTCAAAACTTGATAGAAACACAGACCAAAACACTGAAAAACAATGGGAACTGTTCATTAAAGTTTATACATACAGCTGCTCAGCAATCAACAGATCCACAATCATACTTCTGAAAAAGAAACAAGTAAGTAGAACTAAAATTTTCTAAGTTTACTACTTTTAAGATATCTTGGCGGCTACCCAGATATTGCCTCCAGTGAACTGTCAACTGCCGGTAAGTCTTTAGTCACAAGACAATAAACGTTAAAAATTTCTGCTTACATACACTGGATATGCAAACAATTTTTTTAAATGCACTTGAAAACAAACAAAGTCAATTTTTTGAATATTTCACTGATGATCACAACAAATATGCAAGGATTTTTTTTTTTTTTTTTTTTTTTTTTACAGAAGCGATTACGTTTTTGAAAATATATGGAATGAGTACCCTTTTTCTTTTAAACATCAACACTTCATTTTACACTTTATAGTAAAAGTAAAACCATATATTAAATGCCTTACTTTCAAAATTACTATCAAATATTTTAGGATAACATTTTGGGAATACTAACTTTACAGAAATATATCAAATCTAAGTCGGGAAAAACAGTTCAAGAATTAATAATTATAAGCTGATAATAAAAGGGAAATAAACTAATAGCTTCTTAAAAAGTATTCAAATGTTAAAGGAAAAGCATTTTAAATACATATAAATCAATCACTTGTTAATTGACGGATAATTCTGATAAAATAAAAGGAAAGGTTCACATCCAACAACGTCTTCAAAGCTTCTTTTGTAGATAAAAACATCATCACATTCATACCAGTTATCAGCCCGATGCCGAATATATGTTACATAATGTCCACCTTCTACAGTACCTTTATGAAATATTACTGCAAACAACCTGAAAATATTCTCACATGCTGCAGAAGCAGCAGCACATGCACCCTGTCTATCAGAAGAATTGGTAGTCCCCGAGTTTAAATAAGGTGACATATTTAGAAACTCTTCAAATGCAAAAGCAGTCGACTTCTTCTGCATTTTTCTGTTTCGTGATCGTGAGGAAGCATTCCGATCAGCTTGCAAAAGGAAGCAATTCATTCGAAAACAAAGTACATTTGGAAGTTTTTTAATACGCTGGTGCACATATGTTGTATTAGTTTTTTCACAATTAGAGCATTTATAATCAGATAATAAATGCTGCTCCAAATATTTTCTGTTCAAAACATTTACAAGACAATCATCTTTTCTATCTACATCCAGCAGGATATCCATGAAACAATCAGGAGGTAAAGAAGATGAATCACGACAACGTTGGCATTCTTTACAGCCTTGAACGATTCCATAAAACATCTGTCGAATCATACACTCGCACACCATGTCATCGTTATTAGGACAATTAACATGCAATCCTGCTAAAATCTCTTGAAATAATTCATAACAATCTTGTTGTTCTATTCCAGGAGAGTAATTACAAAACCGCTGCAATGCAGAAAAAAATCGTTTTGCTGGATCATAGGGAGTTGATTTCCCAGAGTAAAATTCCAGGAACACCAGAAACAATTCACATAAAAGACAACAATCTGTTAAGGTACATACGTGTTTGTCACTTAAGAAAAAGTCTATCAGTACAGGAGTGTGCATCAACACTTGGACAACACAGCTGATATAACAACTATTTCCTATATTTAATATACCTCTTAAACCTAACTGTGACATATCCGCGATTTTTACAATTTTGCCATTCACGAGAGTTCTTTCCACTTTGTTAGGTTTCCAAGATATGTAAGCCTGCGTGATTTTCAATCTTCTAGCTTCTATTTCGAATTCAGTGAGTGATTCCTCAAACTCTTCATTATACTTATAATCATCACACTGGAAGCAAAATATAGAGCCATGGTTCAAATTAATGGCAAAATAATGTTTATATTTCAATGCATGACCTTTCATATGACTAACGTTTCCATCCACAGATTTAAAGCAACCAAAAAATGCGCATTGCAAACACGCATGTAATTTTCCTTTGGTTTCATAGCAGATACGACAATACGCATCATCTGCTAGTCTTTGAAACGGCTTTTTTTCGGCTATACAAGTTACATAATAGCCCAGTAAAACATTATAAGTTTTTAAAGCTTTAGGAAGCTCATCCAAATGGGGACATGAATAAGTGCCCATGATTGCCTCTAAAAAGACTTCATCGATTAATGCTCTTTCTTCAGCAACTTAATTGTAAATTAGCGAAGATTCTTCAGAAACCGAAACTGGAAAAAGATGGTCTCAATTTGCTTGTAGATGGTACCGTCTAACACCACTTACAGAAATTCGCCGCTTGACTGTATGGCAAACCCGCGTGATATGAGAACCGAAGCGCTTTTATCAGAAGCTCGGAATTAGTGCATCCTAAAGCTGATTGGATGTCTCATATGACGTCACCAGAATCTCGGCAACCATAGAAGATTGACAAACTATCCGTACTGGTTTAAAAAAAAGGGTAGTCATTGACCACTTCTCTCTTTGTCTTATATATATCTAATATAAAATGGATTACACGTGCAACTTATGTGACACTCAATTCTATAAAAAACAATATCTAAATGCCCATTTGTCCCGCGTCCATAAGCAATCTGCTGAAGAATGATTTAAAAACTGTTCGTACATTTATTGCGAGAAGAAATTTTCTTTAAAAAACACGGTTGTCCAAACATCTAGTTATTAGTTATAACATTCATAATGACAGTAACTTGCCAGTTAAGTACCAAAAACAAAATTCCGTTGGAAGATATTTCCCAGTTAAAACTATGTTTGTGGTACCCTCCTCTGTAAAAAATGTGTAAAAAAAAATCTATTCTTTTAAAAGAAGAGCTTTGTACAAATAAAGGAAATTTTGACCATTCATATTTTTAAACTTGTATGCATCTTAAAGGGAATAAATTTAATTGCTAAATTTTTAAATGTATAAAAAGGAATTGTTTATTATATAAATGAAGTAAATGTATAGTATTCTCTTTATTTTTTTAATTTGATATAGGTTTAAAAAATGAAAATTTATAAAAAAAATGCGCAATTTATATATATTTAAGCATTAAAATTTTGTTAGAATACATGCGCATTTTCTCGTCAAATATTCTTGCCAACATCTAATATGTTTAACAAACCCAGACTAATCACTCCCTACCCCCTATTATTTTTCAGTGAGCTACGAATGATTTACTGGACTTTTATGACAAGTAAGGAAATATCCTGTATGGAAAAGTCCCAATATCGTGTAATTCGATAATGTCTTCAGATTGCAAAATTTGTGAAAAAAAGGGTATCGAAATAGACGGATCCTAATGAATTTATGCCCTGGGAATGCAGCTCAAAAATCTATGAACTATTACTGAATGAATATTTAAAGTAGTTATCGCTAGGATAACGGATTAAAAAAAACAATTCAGTTCAGAAAGTTACTTGAAATTGAAAAAGAATTCTATCACATATGTATAGAGCGACTTCTAAACTAAACCTAATTTATATAACAGAGCTAATTTGAATGCTTTTAATTCTAATTCGTCGGCAATTCAAATTCTTTTCTGGTTCCTTGATTTCGTATTAATAATAATGTTAAAATATCGTATGTGAATAATGAAAATATTATTATTATTATTATTTCATTTTTAAGTTGTTTTCATCTAGTAAATATAGATATATTTGATGCTCACAGCGATCATGCACTTGATTCTATTTAATGCCTCCAATAAAAAAAAGTTCTTCATTTTTGTGCTTTTTGAATTTAAGTAAGTTTATTACGATTACCGTTAATATAAAATTATTAATTTTTTTATGTATAAGTATAATTTTATTATTTTTTAAAATTTCATAGTTTATTTATTCAATATGTACTATTTATTAAATATTATAAATGTATCACTCTTTGCCAAATTAAGTTTAAAATTCGTCATTTTCTCTTGCTGCATGTTTTGGAAGTTTCTCTTAGTTTAAATTTTCGAATAAATCGAATTTTTATGGTTGCTTCAAATTAGTCAAATTTCGCATTATTAATAGAATTAAATATAAACTACCATTGGTTATTCATAATAAAATAAATAAATAACAAAAAGAAACTAAAAATTTTTTTAAATAATCAGGTCAGAAGGTTTTTTTTTTCCCCCCGTTATAGACATAATAATGATGAATGGAAATTCAGTTTGAGTTCAATTTTGAAATAGTTAAAAAAAAAAAAAAACCATCAAGAAAATTATATTTTGATCTTTACACCAATTTTGATAGTCTAAAATCGTGCAATTTAACTCCTTCCAACAGCTTCATTTAAATAATAATGAAATTTTGCTTTAAATCTGAAAATTATTTTTTTTTTAAATCATTCATTTCGTATACATTATTTATTTCTCTTTCTAATATATTTCGTAATGTAAAATTCTCAATGGTTATATTTAATGAAATGTCTTCTTTGTAATGGAAATTGCGCACCCTTTTTGATATGGTAGAATTTTGAAATCGTGTACACGTTTTTATTGCCTATAGCTATACGCATTTTTTTTTTCAAAATTTACTTATGATTTGATGCGTCAGTTTGCTTAAATTTCAATGTTGTGAGCATGGTATCACATGCTAGTGAATATGAGAAAATTTTTTCTAAGATTCCTTAATGTATGCAATAATAATCAATGAGTAAAATTAAAAAAAAAGAAAACTTTTCTATTTCTTAACGTATTAATAAAGATAGTTTTTCAAAAGGGTTTTTATTTTATTGAAATTATTTTATATTCTGTCTGAAAGTTGGGAAAACCAGATACTACTGAAATTTTCCCTGAATCCTTTTTTTTTTTTTTTTTTTTTTTTTTTTATGTTTCCATTTGGATCCTGCTTTCCCTACGTCAGGGTCTGTCTTTGTAAAAGGTATTGGTATTGCGAGAGGAAAAAGTTAAAGGAGCCCTACAATTATTATTTAAAAAATGCGTCTTACGGGTGCGATATTTTTATTCCTAGTTCAATATTTATTCCTAATGAGTGATTCATTAAAATTAAAATAGTTAATCGCTGACTGAGTGGAATAAGATATTCATTTAAGTGTTTTCAGAATTCTGATGGCTTACATTTTGACTACTTACATTCTTGGTTCTGATAGTGTGACATTTTCTGCTTCAGATTGCCTTATCTCAACACTGATTTATATTATTTTCAAGCACATTTGGCTCAGAAATTCAAATGTACTGCTTAGAGTGATTTTGAATTCTGTAAAACTTACTGGCTGACTAATATAACAATCGTTTATCATATATTTGATTTCTGGAAAATTAAAAAAAAATTGCTTGTGTTATCACCGTTGTTTGCGTTCTACATTTCGTCCATAGATAATCACAAAACGTTTTTACTTAAAAAAGAAAAAAGATTACTGTGTAAATAAAAATGACCAGAATTTCAGGAAAGCAACACAGTTATTTAGTTTTATAAATGTAAACATCAATAAAATAAAATAACTGGGCTGTTAAATTTATAAACTAAATTATTGTGTTGTAAAAACTAATAATTTCAACAAGAAATTCTACACATAATTAAAAATCAATATTATTGTAACATTCCGTACAAAATATCGCAACTGTTTCAAAGTTGCCATTGCAGAAAAATAGACAGTATTTGAATTCGCTATTTGATTTTTTTTAAACGTTTGTATAATTAGCTCGAGTTTTTGAAATTCTTAAAAAACTATATCGTTAATCTATTGCATATAATTCTGGTAATATAACTATTCTTCGATAACAAAAATACAAGGTAATGACAGACGAAAGCGCACTACTTACATTTTCATGAAAATGACATAATAAATTCAAATGGGATAGTTAATACTGTATACAGTTGAAAAAAAAGGTTATTTTGATTGGTTTGTAATAAGAACGCATGATTGTGTCATATCATTATTTATTGTGCCATCTTTTTAACTGGTTGTCTCAGCCTAAAGCCGTGTTCTCACGGCGAACTTGTTCTCACTATAAATCAGACATTCTTCCCATTATGGGAACGTAAAGATCCGTTATTATGCCCGCACGTGATCAGACTTTTCCCGCGAAATGTCGGTAATATGCCGGCCCTTTCTGACAGCTTATAAATTGTGAAATTTCCTCATCGTAGTTTTTAAGTAGCTTTAAAGTTTCAGTTGTTGATTATAGAGAGAATAATATGAAAATCAATTTACATGAATAAAACGTTCTTTCAAATAAAATAACAACCCCTGTTCATTATAATTTTAACAATTTTGCAGAGGAAACTAATTTTGAATGTACTGGTATTATGTGATTTTTATCACAATTGTTACAATTAATTCTTTCTATATTTTTATCAAGTGCAATTCTTAATACCTTAGGGATTTAAACCTGGGAGTATCTCTCCCCCTGCCTCGGCAAATAAATAAATAAAAACGTTGCTTACCTGAAAATTTTTTTCTGAAGTCTGATTTAACTTTTTTTTTATTTTGATTGTCTTCATTTTGATATAATTTGAAATTTTAATTTACAGTATTAATATATGAATAAGATAAACTTTTTGAGGAAATATTTCAAAACTGAATATTAAATTAGTTCATTAAATATATCATCTAAATTTAATTGAAACTTGAAGATATGACTTTTAACCCAAAAAGCCTGGAATAATATCTATTTCTTTTGATACTGGAAACACTAGAGAATTACGCAAAATATCTTTCCCCACATATGATCCCAGCTTTCATATTATGTTGGATGTTTAAAAATAACCGGTGTCTTCTTTACAAAGTAGTAATCAGTTTTTTAATCACAGTATATATCAACAAAAGTTTACCTTGAAAACATAACATAGCATTATCACTTTGAAATTTATTTGTTATTGGTATATTAATTTTCTTTTTTCAAGAGGACCGAAGTTTTTCTAGCCATTATCAGAGTAACTGACTACGCTTTTTCGAATAATGCCTTATTTTTTAAATATTTGTCTCATTAGTTATGATACGTTCTGATAATCTTAGAAAACTTGTATACTATTTCGCAATTATTTTAACTGCACTGTATTTGCGAAAGAATTGTAACATTTTTTGTGATCTTTGGAAATATTATGTATATATTGTAGTTTCATATGCATACTGAAGGCATTGAGATAAATTATGTATATAAATGTATCCACAAAAGAGTGATAGATTAATTAAAATGCTTACTATGATTTCAAAAAGTATTCAGAATTCTAAGTGTTCAGAAATTGAACTATTTTAAAAGATTTTGTGGCATTTCCTATAAAAAGAAATAATTGTTCCAATGATACAGATCAATCCATAATAGAGTCTCATTCAGTACCTTTTCCAAAAAATAAGAATATTTACATCTTGAATTACCAATGCTTCTTAATCCTGTTAAAAAAATGAAATTCTGTAAATATTTCAAAAGTCGCATTCAAATTTCTACCTACAAAATTGTTTTCAATCACATTCAAACTAATATAAACAACTAACATTTCAATAACATATAATGCTTTGTTATCTTAAAAAGTCAAAAGGCCAGACTGGATTTCTCCGATTTTGCTAACTAACGGTCTCAAAATCATATGCTAAAATCCCACTAATTAAATCAATAAACAAAAATTTATTCTATAGAGAAACTCTATAAGATCAAATATTATATAATAAAAATAATTATATCTTGATCAAAATGTTTTGCATTTATTAGTATTCATGATTTTATTTTTAGAAAATTTTACATATTACTTTTTTTCTCTAATAGCTTTCAAGCTTTTTGTTCCTTTTCTTTCATCACTTTTCAAGTTTTTTTTATTGCATATGGGATGCCAAGAGATCTTGTGCACAATTTAATAGGCCAGTCTTCAGTTAAAACTAAAATAAGTCGAAAAAAATTTTATATTTCACAGTATATACTGTGCAGAAATTTGTTTTTTAATTCGTCTACGTTCATCACTATAACATTATCAGTATTATAGAGTTAGTATTTTTACTGTCTCATACATCACATTGTTAAATCTGAATTGCACATCAGAAATTTCTAGAACGAATTTATAGAAAATTCAAGAATCATGTTATAAATTAAAGTTTGAAATCTTTGCTCTAGAAATTAATGCTAGCATTTTCTTGAATTTTAGTTGAAGCTTAGACATATGTTATAATACTAAAAACTTGAATATTAGAACATGATTTGGTTTTTTTCAATGAGGTGAGGATGTGATTTTCCTTGAAAAAGGAAATACCTTTTTAATAACCAGGTCTATCGTAAGAGAATATTTGTATATTCTCTTACGATGCATATGTTATGACTAATATACTTAAGTAAAGATAATAAAACTTTAAAAATTATTTAACCAGTCAGAATTTTTTTTTTTTTTTTTTGACATGGGAAATATATAAACAATAATGAAAACTGCTCTATGCGGTATGATACTGATTTGAATACCACAAGTTTCGCATATGAAATAAATACTGTTGACAAATAAAAATATATGATTTAACTGCTTCAGTTCAGGTCTTTTCTTAATAAATATATTTTTAGGATGTTGCATTAAGATTAAAAATTGTTAAAAAAAATTAATAGTTAAATTAAATAAAAGAAGATGAGGAAATGAAAACTCGTTAATGAACCACTAGTGTACTCATAAGAATACATTTTGACAAAGAAAGCATTTACGTGCTTTAAAGTTATATGTTATTGGTATATGTGTGTTTTAAGTCACAAAAAAAAATAACAATAGGCAAATAATAATAATAAAAGCAGATGACAGATATTGATTAGATAATTTTTCAGAAAACTTTAAGATTTTCATAGTATAAAGAAGTAATATTACTGAGAGAAATACTTTTTCTTAAAATGCTTTCAAAATAACACACTAGAATAATAGTTAAAATTAAATATTGATTCATCAGAAAAAAGGAATTTTTAGATATTTGAAATTGCTATCATTTTGTAGTTTAGGTTGTTACAAAATTCTTTATCCTTTCTGGTGTAAATTAATAATCATTAGCAAAAAAAAAAAAAGATTTAGTAATACTTTATGTTTAAAATCATTTATTTTTTCCTCTTAATTAATTAATTGCATATAGACTAATTAATAAAAATATTCATTCATTATTCAATTGTACCCAGATATTGTGTCCATCTAAGCCCCCATTAAGCCCTTTCCATCCCCGTATTAAAAGCAGATAGCATCTCAATCCCGGAGAGATCTATTTGTACCATTAATGACCCATTAGTTGATGCTTTTATTCGAAAAATGCTTAAAGGGAAGAAAAAAAAATAGTTCCAGTAAAATTAATTTCCAGAATCTTTTTTGGATAACGAAACTATTGTTCGATCATCCCCACAATTCGGCAATCACAGGTCCAGGTCCTAACAGTGAGTTCTTCCGTTGACTGTCACCGAAGGTCACAGGTAGACTCTTCCACATCCTGATTGGTAGTTGATAGTAATCCCCTCAAAATAAATCTTCTCTTCCCTCTTAAATGATAAAAAATCTCCCTCGATTTTCACTTTCACTACTACTGAAAAGGTGAGTTATACGTTACTCTTCGAATTGGCTGTCTTTATTTCATTCTGGAGCTTGAAATAAATCAAGCTGTCTAATGTAAGTTGTCTCTGTATCTCAGTAAATTATTATTTCTTTAACTAAGCCCTAAGAAAATTACAAACTGATAAATCCAAAGGCTTTTTCATTGAATTTTAGTCATGATACCAAGCCGCTTTTTTGCATATCAAAACGCCACCATGAGATTTTGATGAATTTCATTGTTTCAGGCCTCTTCGACTCAGAAAAAAAAAATTAAAATCCATCTTACGAATTATTATGCCCATGAGCATGATTACTGTAAGAATACATCAAACTAGACAGATGAAATTTTACATGTGGTCTCTAAAAATTTTCGATTTCTATAAAATTTTGGATATATATGATCGAGATTATATATCTGTATCAATGATTGGCTTGGATCTGTTAACTTAACGGTTTCGGATTTAACTGCGGATTCAGAACCCTGAAGCCTTTTCAATATCTGGATCAGAAACTCAAATGCAATTTTTGTCCGAAATTATTTTAACAAGAATTATTATTGTAATATAATAATTAAAAATGAAATTAAATAAGATATTAAAAGTATATAATTTTCATAACATTAGTTATATTAATGTGTATTAATTTTATTTTTTAATCATAATTAAAATTAATGAAAATAATATTTAATCAGCGCTTTAATTAAGAATAATTAATATTTTATTTTTCCTTTATTTCTACAGTACGAAATTTTATGCAACTTTAGTTTGTACTATTTCGACGAAGTCATTCTACACTTCTGGTTATATTATTTGTTTTGAATGCAAACTTTTCATGAATTTGCTATTACTTGATAGTGATGATTGATTTACTAACGAGTTCAGTGATAAAACTGCAAATTTTTGAATTCTTAGTCAAATTTTCAAAACTGACTAACTCCGTTCTCTAAAAGATGTCTAATTCATCATCAAAGAGTTTTAACAAATTTTTGCGACTATTAGAGATCAAGTGCTAACATTCAAAAGTTTTAATCTGTTAATAATTCAACAGAAAAAATTTAATTTTCACTGACTCGTCTGTCCATTTAGATAATTGCCATTAAGATGTAAACAAAATATAGAGGTTATCTTATATGCTCTGACATTTTAAGCCAAAAGCGCATTTGGTAAGGTTGGGGGAAAAACAAACAGCCAGCCGAAGCGACTCTTGTTCATTACTGACCAACTCATGAAATATGTTCATTTTTTCACTATATGATTAACTTTTCCAAGAATTTAAGCTTCTGATAATCATTTTAAAATTTAGTCATAGTATTAGATACTTTATTAGGTTCACTTTTTGCTTCCAAACCTAGAATATTGTTAGAAAAACTTAATATAATTCTTATTTTAATTTAAACCTACTACACTTAAAAAGTGTTCTAAAGCAACAAGATAACTATTTGTTTCGTTCCATACTAATGAAGAAATATTAAATCGAACTTTGTATAAAGCATCTGCAATATTTTTGGTATGATCTCCAGTATCTGCAAATAATGCTATTTATTAATAATCATTTGCCATTGCTATTTCTTTTGGCACACATAAAAATTTCATTATATTTTCTAAACTAGTATATTCCAGTATTTTTCACTTGCTGCATATCTTAAACATGTATACCAAAAATTCTCTATTGTTAAAGAAAAAATATGTGCTTGCTATTTTTCTTAAATCTATCAATTTTATTTTATCAATATTCTTATAAAAGAAACAATTTTTGTGCTTCTAATTTTCAAATTAGAACAACAACAACAAAAAATCAGTTATTTTCTGTACGTTTTTCTATCACTAAAACATATGTCAAATAATGCAGTTTTCAATTTTTAAGGTATTGCGATTCTACATTTTACTGCTTTGCAATATATTATATTTCATAATTTTTTTCTAGCGAAGACAAAGAACTGCTTTGAGTTGTAGATTATTCTACTTGATAAGTTTATGATAAAAGACTTAATAGCCTCATTTAGCCCTTAATGTAATAATTCAAATAACTTATTTGTTTATAGAATGAAAATTAATTCTTTAGATACACGTATTTCATTCATTGCTTTGCTTAATTTTTGAGAATGTAATATTACTCTCTGAACAGGGAAATGTTGTACATTATCCCAGATTATTTTTCACGAAAATATATGCATAGCCGTTGGAAAAAATGTTTGATATGATGCTTATCTTCTTATGTAACCAAAGGTTAATTCATAGTTTTCAATAAATGATTTTGCGCTCAAACACCAGCTACATCTAATAGGGTGGAAATTAATATAAAACAGCAATTATAAAATCTCTGACTCCTTTATCTCTGTTTTCGTTTGTTTAGTTTTGAACTATCGCTATTATGAAACAGACTTTTTAGTTATAATCTGTGGTAAGATGGTGAGAACAAAATTTAACCAAGCACTCCCTCTTCTGATTTCTTCTCCACACCAGAAAGATATTAAATGGTAGATATTTTCAGTATGCATGACAAAATTTGTTGATTCAATTTATAAAAGTCATTCATTAATCTCCAAAATCCATCTCTAGTTCAAAAATATATGCAGGATTATATATAGAATAATGAAATGGGTTTTTTTTTTTCTGAATATATTCTAAGATATGAATAGACAAATTACAAGTTACACAACAAATTAGAGTTGGTACTGTCATAAAGCTGAAAAGACTATTTAATGAACCCAAAATTACCCATTTAGTGAATAGCAAAAGTAGTATTAGCATTTTTTTTCCCGTGTGTTCTGGTATTATGTGTAAAGGAAAATAGTCGAAATAATGAATAGCCTTTAAGCCTGTAAACACTATTAAATTTCCATCATGAACCAAAATATATGGACCTCAATGATTACTAACAATTATAAATTTATTAGTAAAGTATCTGGGATGTACTATAGTTTGATAAATTATTATAGGATGTTTCTGTCTAAAAATATAACATAAATCATATGAAAAGACTGAAATTTTATTTTGAAGCTAACAAAATTTCTTGTGTTCCAATTTGTACCTATTTTCATCTTTGATACAAGTTTGCATTTCAGTTCGGCCTTTTTTTAGGCACAGAAGTTAAGAAAAATAATCAAGAATAAGCAAGATATCAAATAAAATAATAATAAATGAATAAATGGGCATACAATTTTCTGTCTGTAATTTTTTTAAATAAATTTTGCTGCATGTATATTTAAAAAAAATATGCCTGATCCTATAATTAAATAGAATTTAGATTGTGTTAAAAAGTTTTGTCATTTTTTTAAAACTCATTTGTATAAATCACTTTTACATTTTAATTTTGTATTTTTATAAGAAATATATATTAAAACCCAATCTTTTAAAAGTGATACACATTTAATGTTTTACAATTTTGAAAAAATTTGCAATTTAAAACTGCTTGCATAGAAAATAAATTCGAATCAATAAAATTATATCTGAGTTTGGAAGAAGGGGAGGAGAAAAGGGCGGCTTCAAGACCTCCAGTGCTCTAGGGAATCTCTAAAGGGCTTAAGCCAAATCCTACTCCTTACACAAAAATTAATGAGGGGTCTAAGATGTGTATGCGAGAGAGAACACGAGAGCCATTTTAAACAGGTATGTTGTAAATGCAAAACTTCTGTGCAAGATTAGGACTATAAGTGAAAAAGAAAATCCTGTAATTAGACAACCAATTATCAAAGGAAAAAAATTATGAAAGGCAAACAGTGATTTGACTTTTGACTCAATAGATATCCAGGCATTATTATTAAATATTAACCTTGCAACAAAGTAGACCTTGGAGGTCAAAATTAAAATCTTCGAAGATATTTTGTCTTCCTTACAACTATTCAAATGAGTTTCCTTCAAATCCAAATTTCTATTTGATATAGATACAAAATATAAAATTTTTGAATCCAAACTCATGTCAGGGGCAAATGAATGAAAGTGTATTCTTAAAACTTAGGAATGAATTGATAGACTATTTTGATGAGACTGCCGCCGAGAGGGAAAAATATGATTGTGGTCAATAATTTAATATTTCGGTCCCCTTATTATTTTTTTTATCAAAAGGATTTAAAAACTATGTATTAGTAAGATATTCAATGAATATTGAATACATTCTTCCCCTGACAAATGTGTGAGATGTTATTTGTCCATTGTTAATATAAAATGATTTTTTAGTTATTCATAAATGTTTATTTATCCTTGATAATAAATTCCTTCTTACTTTTTAATATTTAATTTAGTTATTAATTTTAATCATGTTTGAGGTGGTCTCTGTATCATCGAATTACTATGCTTGCTTTCCATCTTTTTTTAGAATTTCAATTATTCTTCCTATTTCGACAAGACTTGTATCAATTGAGGGACAAGAAAACTTTTGTTGTAAAAGGGATCGAATCTCATTTTTGTGATGTGACGCCATAAATAAATAGGCATTTTTTTTAAAGTTATGTAGTACTAAAGCAGATCTTAAATTTTATATTCTTTCTCTTCTAATCCTATTACTTGCATTCTTTCGTGCAATTCAGTTGTTGTTGGTTCCGAGTTTCCGAGTTTTATACTATATTATGATGCGACATTTTTCAATTGATTTCATCTTTTAGTTTCCTTTGTGTAGAAAACTCCTGTAGTTCTTAATTGCTAATATTTTACAGTTACAATTATTTTTTAAAAATACAAAGAGACTCATAAACAGATTTCTGTTTAGTAAAATTTGTCAAAATAACAATGCATTATATATTTGCTAAAACTTATTTGAAATTCCATTATAAAAATTGTACCTCGTATTCTTACTTTCATTTCTTAAGCATAAACTGTAAATATTAAGAAAGATTTTTACTTTAGGAATAGATTATCTTAACTTTGAAATTGATTTTAATTTGCTATATTACATATTAGCTGATACATCCGACAATGTTTAGGATGTTTTTTCAAGTCTTTTCTATCTCTATTAATAATAAAGAAGAATGTATGTCTGTAGAAGTTGCATTTGGCTTATACTTATTTAAAAGAGCAAGAATGTACGTCTCACAGCTATTTTTTAATGTAATCATAATTTTAACCAATAAAAAGGTAAGCGGGATTTTGTCGTTTTGCTATGATAATTTCTGAAATTTTAAAAATGAAAACTAATTTTTACACCATTTTCTTTAAAAAAAAAAAGTCTCATTTTTTTTAAAAATAATTTTCTCATAATTTCTCAAAATACGATGAACAATTTGGCACAGGCTTACGTTTTTACGCTCAAATACTTAAGTTTATATATGGCACTATGATATCATGTTGCTCGACTCCTTTAGGAAAATTCATGCACATAATAAATAGATAAGATATATTAAAATAACCGTTTTAATTGTCTAGGGCCCTCAATAATCAAACTGAAACATGACTTGATGCTTACAAATATATAATTGAGGGAAAATCAAACCTCAAACTATGTATGAGATTAAATTGAAATTCAACACAACAACTGGTACCGGCAAACCAAGTTTATTAATACAAAATTAACCAAGCAATTATCCTAAAAATTTCACAACTGTCTAATTTTTCAATATTTGTATGCAAAATTTTAAATATTTGTAACATTATCAAAGCTGTAGTCATCACGCATCACACCAGATCAACTGTTGCAAATGAGTATATGGTGCAAACGACTTATGCAAGCAAATGAAAATATATTTAATTATAACACCTGTTGGAATGCACGATGACAAATAAAGAAAAGGATTTCTTTTTTAAATACATGCAATATTTTTTTTCTGAAAAATGTTATTATGCAAAATAATGATTTCAAATAAAATTTTAATTATATTATACAGAATTCTCTTATCGCATTAATTAAAATATGAATAATATTAAAAAAAAATTTTTTTAATTTCATAGACTTGAAGAGAAATTACCGATAGTAATAAACAATTTTCGATTTTTTCCGTAAGTTATTAATGATATTAAAAGAATAACACAAAATTAAATTGAGCACTGCGGGTAGCATCTTTGAGACGATTAAATAAAATGATTTAAAATATCTACATCATTTTTATTCATCTGGAATGCATCATGGATGATAAATTAATCAATTCAATTTAGGGAAATATGGTCTTTAATTAATAAAAAAACCAGCCATTTCATTTACTGTTACAAAATATTAACTAAACCATTTTTATTTTTCATAGTTATTCATTCATTTCAGTTCATTTTTATTCTTCATTCTGTGACTTAAGTTTCTGAAAAATATATGGATTTCTAAATTGTGCAAACTATTTGTAAATATCACTTTTATTTATATAATTAGATTTTCAGTTCATATATAATCACAAAAATTGCATTAGCATCTTTTCATTTCAATTCATGTATCTTTTGAAAATTTTATCGATTCTTTGTAATAATTAAATGGTAGCATTCTGGATGTGAGTGAGCCGCCATTGCTTCCAGGCAGCTAACAATTTTAGACCTAGCTCGCTTCTGAGAATAGCTTAATCGATAAAATCGGGTATTCTTCTAAGTTGTAAACACAAAATTTAATAGTGTGGGCGCTTGCCACGCCCTCGAATCCCAGTCAACCAATCATAGATGGCACGTTTGCATTCTTGCCCTTTCTTTTTCTTATATAAAACTCCTATTTTGGATAGAGAAACGCATGCGTACTTAGATTTTGGCCGGGGGGTAAACACGCGTCATGGTAACAAAACAAGGGTCCCTTTTTTTCATATATTTTCATCATTTCCTCCTTTCAAAATCTATTTTTAAATTTAGAAACTGCAAACAATGGCCGAAAACTGCTAGCTTTCTATTGAATTAAATAATTGCCTAGCTGTCGCTGATCAACTTGAATTATAATTTCAGAAAATTAATATTGAAGAATTCGTGTCTTATACGTTTTATTTTTTTAAAATTATTTATTTATTTTTTTGAAGAAAAATGTATTGCTAATCGATTATTACTGTACAGATTTTATCTCATGAAACTTCAATTTTCATTAAATCTGTTACGTTTTCTTTCCAAATATTGGGTTTAGGTTAATAATATTATTTCTTTATTTTTTTGTTGTTACAACTCTGCTGCTTATTTATTTAATAACTGTATTTTCATATGTATTTCATATTCTGTCTTTTCTAATATTGCCATTAACCTCATTAATTTTTTTTCTTTAGGTATTATTAAAGTTTTTTTTTTTCTTTTTGCTTGGGGAGTGTATGGGAAAATTAAAACTAATAATAATATTTAGCAACAAAGCAAATCATTTAAAAAAATTTTTTAAAGAAATTTGAGCCATTTAATACGCAGATTATTTTAAGATTTAAAAAGATTTAATTACAGAAACGGACCTTTTTTTAAATATAAAGCAATACATTATTTTCAAAATTTTTAAAAATTTAATGTAACATTAATGTAACATAAATTAATTAAGAATATTAGAATGATGTTTTAGACTTTATTCGATATTTGAATCGGTAGAAGTATATGGGCCTTGTGAATGAAAGGAAAGTATAAAAATCAAACAATTAGAAAATATTGCAATAGAATATGTCGCAATTTCGAATGAAAATTAATTTGGGGGTGGATGAAATAGGCAAAATAGGGAATTGCCTATTTTGCCTATTTCATGTCCCCCTCCCAATTAGCTGAGAGTGGAGATGGTTTTGTGGATAATTCTATATGGTGCTATAAAGCTGAAAAAGAATAGGCATGATATTAGTGTGAAAAGGGAGAAACAAATAACAAGTTGAATAGTAACATCGGAACTACGTCGAAATAAGAAGTCTCATCAATGCTAATTGTTCATCATTGTGTAAGTGCCAATAAATAAATAAATAAAATAACTGAAGAAAGTTTAGAAATTTTAAAGAATAAGCTAAAAGATTCATTTTTTAATTTTTTTTAATATTTACCAAAACCAACCAGAGAGATATAGTTTGTGATAATGAAATTTAAAAAAAACTGTATTAGTGTTATTCTTTAGCTGAAAAATTAAAAATATTATTATGGTAATTAGCTTTCAAATTCAGGTGAATACATTAACCCTTAAAAGCCTGATTTTCCAAATTAAATTTTAAAAAAATCAATGTGTTCATTGCAGTATGCCAGACAAAGAGAGAAAGTAATTTTAAAAATCGCAATGCTCAAAAGAACATCATGCAATGTTAATATACATACAATCAAACATTAAAAACAAACCAATTGCAGGTATGCAGTTCGATTTAAAAGCCTGGTATCAAATTTGAAACTTTGGGCATTTAAGGGTTAAAATATGAGGATAGCAGAATATATGGATATAACAAGAAATTGCTTAAATTTTATTTTTGTTATGACATCGTTCTAACGCTGTATCAAAAGCTTTAAACTTTATTTATCACAAAAAAAAATCCTTATTCCACTTAAATTCATTAAACAAAATTAGCTGCTCTTATTTCTTTGATTTTGCCGTATCATCAATTGCTTTCATTCAAAAACTCAATTTGCTCTCCTCACCAAGAGATTTGTCGGAAAAAAATATGGCGATTGAATAGACAATAACTTCCCGTCTCGTCGGAAGGGAAGCAACATGTTTTCCTCTTCCCCAACCCCTCACCCTCCCCGTTTCGCTGCCACGTGCCGGTTGGTATCGATCTGTTGTTCACTCCAGATGGGGAATGGGGACGATTCGCTCTAATCGATTAACTCCGCGAAGTTTCGCAAGGTTTCTCTCACACATTATACCTGTTGACAAAATGTTGTCTTTACATTCATACTGATCGGATATCAGTTTCTTTTCAAGTTACTGGTAAATATTTAATTAAAAAGTATTATCTTTATTTTAATCAGAGTGGGGGAAAAAACCTTCTATTTCTGTATCCACTATTTCGCTATTTTTACATTATTTCTAGCACTAAACATTTGCGCATATTAACATAATTTGCATACTGATAATATAATGTTTATTTTATATTTTATTTCGTTAAACACCAAAATGCAATTTCATCGCTAAACACATAAAAAAAATGATTAAAGACTAGGTGAAACTGCATAAATTTAGTAAATAGATGCGAATGAAATTTACCAGTCTATACTACCATTAAGTTTAAGATAAATGGAAGCGATTTTACACATGATTAACAAAAACAAATAACGAATAGATATTAAGAGTTTTTTTTCCCATGTTTATTTAGCTAATAGTTATCACTAAAGAATTTTAACATTAACAAACATTACAATTTACCTTTTTTGTCAAAGTTTTAAATTATTTCAAATTCGTTGTTTCTTCTTTGTATTTAATTCTTACATTTAATGTATGTATAAAAATTTTAGTACTAAAGTACCCTATGCATTTTTGAATGAGGTTATTTTGAAAAAAAATTAAAAGTGCTATCTAACTGAAGCGAGCTTCGTTTTTGGAGCATTGATGCTTTAGAAACAAAACTGGTGTTAAATCTTTTAATTAATTTTCTTAAATAAGTAACATTTTTCTATAAATATATGCATTTAAAATTTGAAAGATTTGTTTGAGAAAGTAAGTTTTAAAATTCAAAGTAGATCTTAAACTTTCTTCTGCGCTTACGGGAGATTTCTTCCGTTAAATCGATTTTATAAAAAATAACAACAAAACAACCGTATAACTTCAAATGGACAAAAAAGACTCTGTGCCCTTTGGAGTAGACAGAAAGTAAAAACTGAAAAATGTGACGTTAGTGAAATTAGTTAATTTCATGAAAAACCAGGAAAATAAATTTGATAGCCCTGAATTTTTAGTCTATAATACTTAGAAATCTTTCATAGGTAACATGTCCTTTTTTATAAGCATAAATAATCTGCATTAAAATAAAAAAGAAATATTATTTCACATGTTATAGTCAACTTTATAAGGTTATAATTTTAATGCATATTTCAATCAGCATTTTGAGATTTTCTGCGATATCTTACTTCAAGCAATGAATTTAAGATCGGCCATAAAATACTAGATAAAAAACTATTAAATATTATTATATATTCTTGTAATAAATATTAGCTTCGTTACCAAGGCTTTTGTAACTATACTTCTGTATTTATACATTTTACATGTGTTATAAAAATATTTATTTCAGTGCATAGATTTTTACATGATATCTATGGTTAAAAATGTAATATATATAATTCTTTAATTTTGTTTGGATGTAGGTGTATTTTCTGATCGATTAAATGATTTGTATATACTAATTTTTTTTGTTTATTTTTAAGAAAGAAATATGCATCTTTGAAAAATGTATCGTTGTTTAATGTTTTTATAATATATCAAGATTTTGAAGCTAACTATTCTTTTAACCCTTTTTGACTAATTCTTTAACTGTGTATTTTCTCTACTATGTATTTAGATAACGCCATCTGTTTCAGGAATTTTCGTTGTTTTGGTTTCAATGAGAATCCACAGAATACTTAACATATTTATGAATTTTACATAATTTTTTATTGGATTATAAAATTTATGCGTCACCTCATTGTTATTTAAAAGTATAAAATTGAAATAAATACATGAATGCATTTCTTAATCATATAATGTTTGGTTCAGAGATTAAAATTAGAATGCAATAATAATAATAATAATAATAATTTAAAACTTCATTAAAAACTTTCAAAATGATTTTATAAAACTTGTTTTTTAAACACTCTTGTGAAATATTCCTATAATACCTACTGTAAAATTGTTTGTAATGTGTAAATCATATTAATGTGAAGTGCTTTGTATATTAATATTATTCAGATTTAATTGCAGTTTTCGAGATAGAGCTTCAGAATAATAAATATATATATAAAAAAACTAAATAAGAAATTATTTTATGCGTGTTTCAAAATGAAGGAATTTTTTTTTTTTTTGAATCAAAAATCTGGAGGTTAAAACAAAATTTGTAAAATCATTAGGCTCAAATAGAAAATTTTAAATAAATTTTAATTGTCATCGCATTTATCATTTATTTTAATTTTTTTTATATTGAATGCTTGGGATTTCTTATGAAATTTATTATGGCTTTATAACCTTCTCTATTTTCTGTATCGTACATTTTTATATGTTATGTTTATGAACCATCAGGTTTTAAATAAAAAAAATATTTTTCCTTTTTAATATTCTAATAGAAACATTTTTCATAATTATTATTTTCTAGTTTCTAGTCTTTATTCCTTATGATTTTCGTTGTGGCTTAAAAAAGGGTCTAAAACATATCTTATTTGGAAATTTAATTCAATAACTTTAGCTCTGCAACGCCCTACACAAACTACTATATTCAAATACGTTATCTTGCTTTAAATTTATATTCACATTCTAAAATTTCATAGCATTAGCTATTAACATTGATTTAAATCATGCTGCCTCGATATCTTGAATTAAATCCATTGCCACACCAAAAGCGATTTTCCGGATGTAACTGGAATTCCGAATCTTTCAACAATCCCAAATTAGAAGATTTAAGAAAATTTCTGAAATCTAGCTTTTATGAATGATAACTACGAAATTAGATAAAACCGTGAAAATATAAAAAATGATTACGAAATTAGATAAAACCGTGAAAATGATTAGAAATTAGATAAAATGAACTAGATAAAACCGAAAACCACCATAAAGCCTGATAATAACATAGATGATTTGTATACCATAAAATGTAACATATTCTCGTTAAATCTTGGGGGGGTTAAAAACTCTCTGATCCTACCAGCATTAAATTTTTAATTAATAATGACCAAGCACTTATAAGGATGAGAAATATAACATTAAAGTGTACTTATAATTGAATCACTAAAATATGCCCCTCTCTCCTTATAGTTTTTTCCCCCCTTAATGATAATTCTAGTGGAATAAATTGTATTTCCTCCCGATACTTACTATCAATATAGTTGTTATAATTTAGAAATTATTCTTAACATATATTGTTTGCTACCAACCCATTTATTTCAATCGAACGGAAAATGAAAGATCGCCAATCCCAGGTGCTTCTAAAGAACCATAGATTTTAAGGATAATTGAAAAATCGGCTGCCTAAGGGTGCCACAATGGTGAGGCGCTTGTCCGTCAAAAGAAACTACCTTTTCATCGTCAAACCTTCGCCTTTTAAACATGAAAGAATCCAAAACTTCGAAATTCCTTTATTTTCTGGACAGATTTCACTTTTTTAATTTTTTTTATTTTAAGAGTTTGAATAAGACTGGATTGAATGCGCGTGTCATCCTGTCATTTTCATCTGGGAAGTGGTGTAACAAGAATGGACCCAGAAAGTAAATGCCTTGAATGTTACAACCAGAAGATACAGAGTTCAGGAATCAATTAACTGCATTCAGGAGAAAAGTGATGCACTTTTATTTCCGACTTTTCAAAAATTTTCTATTTTCTCTATTGAAGTGTCGGAGAACATACAAAAACTTAATATCTGATTAACCTGAAAATCCTGTAAAATCAACCTCTAAACTTTAGGGCTGTTTTTACTTAATCTATGAAATAACCCGTCCCAGTGTGTATAGTAAAGTGAAAGAGAAATCCATTTCAAATTGTTAGCGCTTAATGTTCAGTATATTAAATATTTTTACTATTATTTTAATTGTATTTTTTACAGTGGTTTAAGTGATTTGTATACATTTTATCTTGAATATGTGACTAATGAAATTCATAATCGTTTTCATTTTTTCTAATGTATCAAAATTTTAATGCAAGGAACTATTCGAATTTCTTTTTTTTTAATCTCTTTTTAAAATGTTAAAGCCATAATGTATTAAATTTCCCAAGGAAGTTAAATTAAAATCTCATTAAAAAAGGATTTCGAAACGTTTTTGCAACATTCTTTTTTTAGCATCTTTAAATCTTTGTATCCTTATGATTCATTTTAAATAAAAGAGTTGTGTGTATTCAATGCCCATTTTGCAGTTGCCTCTATTAACTCCAAAAGCGAAAGTGCGTGTCTATTGTCTGCTTATTGATGCATTGCAGGGCAGACCATTTAAATTTGTACCTAATTTGGTAAAAAATTAGGTGCAAATATATTTTAGAGAAAGAGATTGCCTACCTCGAAGCTAATTTTTATGTACTAGAATTAATTAAAAATTAGGCAAAAATTTAATTAATTAAGCATGATAACTTTCATAAATATAACCGCACAAAATATTTTTTACTCCATCTTAAAGTTCAAAAACTTATCGTTTCATTGATATAAAGTTAGTTGTGCCATTTTTCATTAATTTTCACAAACATGTAAAAATATTTCTTGATGTGACTTACAATTAGTATTTATTGTTGAAATTAAAATCAGACTCCTTTCAAGTGCCCATCAAATTTTTAAAACTTTTGTTTTTCTTCTGTAAAAAAATATCATTATAATTCAGATAGTTCTTTAATTATAGAATTTTACTTAATCCATGAGCTATGAAAAATTAGTGATCGATTTTATATCTTATTAATATTAAAGTTTATTTCTCTCTTACTCTCTCTCTGATTTTATTAGGTATTTTTTATTTCAGGATTAGATTTGCTACTTAATGTTTTTTATGTGTGCATCGCATGAGAAAAATGGTAATTTTTCTTTTATAAGCATTACGGTGCCTGTAGCTCTTATGCTAGTCTTTTATGCGATATAACTATGTGATTTAGGTATTTTACATATTATAAATTTTTATTTTTATTTCTGTGCTAATAGTATGAGCGTATAACAATTTATGTCTCTGAATTATATTTGTCATGCGATCTAATTAGATGCTCAGTTAAATACATCACATGCCTAGCTTGTAAATGAGCCATTTAGATGTTTTTACATTCCTTTTTTTCTATTTTCTCTATATATTTAACTGCACATTTTATAAAATTGTAATTTTTCTTGGTTTCAAAGTAAAATATTTGCAGCAATTAAGCTGTTATTAAATTTTGTATTAGAATTTATCTAAATATGTACTTCATAAGTTGTTATGTGCAATTATTGTGACTAAAATTAAATTTACGCTTGCCTAATTTTAAATAATCTTAATTACATTTTATGTGTAAAATAATTATTGTGTCTAACACTTTTTTAATAGTTGAATGTGACTGCAAATTACAAATATTTTCATTTTTTATGTATCAAAATTTATTTTAAATAATAATATATTTTTTGTGCGTTTCTTTACCCAGTAGTTTCTCCTTTATTAGTTGATTGTAGCAATTAATGCTATCAGCAGACTAAAAATTAAATAGGTTCATTAACTGGGAAATATGTAAATTGCAGTAAATATGCAAAGCTGACATGTAAATTATCCTCTGAATCAGTTAGCCACAGTGGGCAATTTTTTGACATATTTTTAGGATGTCTAATAATTTTGACATGTAACAAATAGATGAAAATTAATGATAATTTACACCTAAACGTGTGTATTTTCCTGGGATTTTCAATAATTTACATCTGTATAAATAAGCAAAAATTTCTAATTATTTACATTTGAAAAATTAATCTATTAATATTAAAGTTTATTTCTCTCTTACTTAATAATTTCAAGTCAAAGAGAATAGAAAGAGAATAATATTATGAATGGCATCAGTTATTTTGTTCTTTTCAACGACCCGCCACTAAATATTTAGATTTGGAAACGATTTTAATACCTTAAATTTCAGCTAAATCATTTTATTGGTTGAGTGGATGTTGTTATTTTTTATTTCTATCTGTTACTGTGAAATTTAATTTTGAATTTACCTTAATTATATGTTATAACATGCAATAACAATTACAGTTAGATTATTTTAAACATATAAATGATATAGTCTAACCTTTAAGGAGTTTTAAAGTTTTATGACTCATATTTTCGACAGAAGTACTTTTCGAAAAAAAAACTTTATTTGAAGATGGAATTTCAATACTAATACATAATTTATGAAAAAAAAATTCATATTAATTTACATGAATAATTTATGATAATATAATATTAACACGGTTGTATATTTTTTGGTTGTATATATATACTTTGAAAGGAATACATATTGGCTTTAATTTTAGAAGTGTATTTCCAGAAATACAGCGGATTATTTTGGAACAAATATATATTTAGAATAAACATCAATATGAATTTTATATAATAATTTATCAAAGTTTTGTAAATGTCTATATATAATGTTATTAAATATATATTTGAAATATTTTTACTGTGATTTGTTGCGAACTGGTAATCATTTTCGATATTATGAAATAATTGTAAAAAAATAGTCATTTCATTTTATATATTTGATAGCGAGCTGTACACCAAAGTATGGATAAAATACAATTGTGGATATGAATTCTCGTTTATCAGATTTTTGAATTTGTATTTGATGCTGAAATGTACTAAATTTCATTTATCTAAAAGGTTGAGTTTTTGAGTTAAAGTGTTTACATGCACGAGAAAATACAGTCCGTTTCATTCCGTTTAAAATTTGATAAAGATTTGCACATCTAAAACTAAAACTATATACTAAATTTTATCTATCCAACTCTAGGTTTTGTAGTTATAGTATTCTTTTGTACTCTGACAATCAAACAGACTCCTTTTGAATGAATTTCGTTTAAAATTGAAATCTATAAATTTGGCGTAAAAACCGCTTACCGCATTTCATCCTTCTCTCTAACCGTCTTTGCAGAGAGACAGAAATAATTCAAAAATGTGCTTTTCGGATTCAGAGGGTTTTCTGAAATGCAATAACTCATAAAAATCTCGTGTTTGAATATATTGAAGATCATAAAACTTTCACTTAATAATATTTCGTATACGGGACAATAAAATGACCCGTTTCGACCTCGTCCCCAGAGAGTATTTACTTTTATTTCTTAAATACGCACAAAACATCCAGTATTATGCTAGGCAAAATTCCGGAAGACAGGGTTGTTTTGTATAGCGCACGGCTGGAAACACTTTTTTTTTTAAATGAGCCGGAAATGCTACAGATCGGGTGCTCACGTCCTGGGACGAAGCGAAGGGGAAAAGCTTCTCCGGATATTTCCCCGTGACGCCGCCGCCATTTTGCTCTCGAGTCGACAAAGTTTGAACGAATTTTCGAATGTAATACTTTATTTTGCAAACCTGTGACGTTTCAATACTTATGATAGCAGCGTTAAATAATGTACGATAAATATTATTCCTCAATTTCTCATATCGGTATTTTTGCGAAATGTTTATAGGTATTTAAGTTTAAATTATTCATTTATCAAGAGAAAAACCTGTTGATTCGACGGAATCGGCGAAATATATGTTTGCTAACTCTGAGAAAATATCGAATATGCTCCAAGTGAACATAATATCTGCATTCATCAAAATAAATATTTTTCTTAATGATTTTTTTTTTTTTTTTGACTGATGAGGAAGTAGCTCTTATTGCTTCTTTAATTATCTATCTGCTTCTATCGATTTCAATTAGAAAACCAAAATGTTGATTAGTTATGTTTGTTATGTTCTAAATTTTTCGAACAAATTCATAAATAGATAGCGTGTTTAATTATGTATTCCATAATTGATCATAATAAATATTACTTATAATTAGTAACACGATTGTTGAATTTTCTTATATATATTTAGGATATAATTTATTTTCATATGCTTTTGTCCCACTATAAAGTATTATATAAACTGCTGAATTATTATGAATCTTTATTTTGTTTTTATAATCCAAAGAATTGCCGATAAGTGTCGATAAATTTGCACCACACACATCTTTTTTCAATATATAATTAAAATCAGATTTATTTAATTTTACGAGTAAAATCCAGATCTTTCAGCAATCGAATAAGCAATCCTTTTAAAGGTTTCAATATTCAGGAAAAGAGCAGCTAATAATAATAATAATAATAATAATAAAACGATGCATAAATGGAGCAACAGGGGGAAAAAACGGTACTTCATAATGGGAAAACGTACAAAAGGGATAATTTCTACAACTTCTCACATGCAGTAACAAAGCGTATTCAATCTGCTCCATTGCAGTTAATGCAAGGATGAAGGTACTGTCCAGAATAAAGTATCATATATATATATATATATATATATATCGCGAGGCGAAAGCTCGAATATGTCAAAAATGACGGATAATTATTGATAGATAAAGTTAATTGAAAAATAATAGGAAAGATTCATTTTAAAGTTTTATTTATAATTAAAAATCATTGAAAATTAATAATTTCTTTGTTTATATTTATAAGCCTTAAGCTGGAAATTTTGTTATTATTATTATTTTATTAGCAATTAAATTATTCCACCACAGAATTTAAACTTACCGAAGAACATTACAGCATCAAGGTAGGCATCTACAATACAAGAAACGGCATTTTATGGAAGTATACGAGAAAGTTGGAAAGTATAGAACTGTATTGTCATTTACTTATTGTTATCCCTGAAATCAATTTATCATTTTTAAGTAATGAATAATAACTGGTTATTCTTTGAAATTTTTAGTGAAAATATGGGATATATATTTTTATGTACCGAATTGATATAATTAATGTTTGCCTATTCAGAAGGCTTTGAGATCGATTCTATGGCTCCAAATGAAGCATATTTTCGCTAATTTATTCCTAAGGTAAATTTGTGTATCCCGGAAACAAAAATGATTCACATTTTCGTCAGCTGACGACTCTGAACCAACATCTTACACGATTTTTGCAGATTTTTTATTAAATAAATTTTTAAAAAAATTTATTTATACATCCGAAAATTTTTTTTTAACTACGTTCACTAATTCAGAAAATTCTAGAGCCAGAAATATGATTCCAAGTAATTAAAGAGAAACTTTATGTGTTGTCAGCAAACAAGAATATAAACATTGCTACGTATAAACAAAAATAGGAATAAGCATGCTCAATTAAACCTCTATTATTTTTAATTACGCATTCTATTCTGAAAACTATGTTTTTCTACTGACCAATGTGAAATATACTGTGTAATTGAGCTGATGTAAAACTTTCCGTTTGAAAAAGGTTTGTCCTGCAGATCAGAGAGAGTCTGATATCTGTTCTTAGACACAAAATATTAAAAAAAAAAAAAAAAGCAAAGAAAAAAGTCGCAAAATATGAGAACAGATAATCGTCGTGACCTGATTGTGTGAAAATAACGATTTGTCAGAAGATCCTGTGTGAAATGGGTTTTTAGAAAGTCTGAACTAATGGCATATAAAACATCATTTTATATAATAATAATACTATAATAATACTATTTTGGAGAAAATAAATGTTTTACTTTCATAACTGCATTTCGGAGAGTTTTTATTTTAACTAGAGAAATTCAAATGATTTGTTGGGATTTCGCTTCAATAGTAATAATAATAATAGATCCGGAAACATCTTAGATACTGGCATAGTTCAACCTATTAAAGAAAATTTGAACAAGGGTATTTTTTTTTCTTTCAGTTTGATTCTTTACAGAGAGCATCATTTCAATTGCATATTAGTGAAGTTTTGTTTCATTTTGAGCCATAGAACCAGCTCTAGAGTTTTCTGATTAGACGAACTTTAATTCTAGTTACTCAGTGTATTAAATATTTCAAATATCAGCAATCGATTTCTCATTAAATTCATGTCTATTTATCGCATTCATAAACGGTATCTAAATAATTGAACGTATTTTTTTCTTGTAAAACTCTATGATGTTCACTACAGTCTGCATTCATTTTAGTGAAGAAAGGAGAAAAAAATGGACTGTATGGAAAAAAAAAACTCCACCACAAACTAACAGGCTCCATGGATGGAGTGCCATTCATTCTCCAGTTTGATGCTGAACCCTTTTTTATTTATTTATTTTCCTACTTACTAATTTTTGAAAATTGAAAATGTTATCTTAACACCACATTTCTCTTTTTCCATTTCAGTAAATTCAATATAGTCATTTCAAAACATTCTATATTAAAATAAATTATAATTAATATTTATATAAAAATAAATTATAGTTTTTAAAATGAATCACAATTCTGGCATTTCGTCTCGAGCCTTGCTCCCATGACCTATGATTTGGCATATCTTGTTCAGCATTTTTTTTTTTCTAAAATATATATTATGGAAGCATTTCAGTATGCCTTTTTTAAGTTAGACGTATTATTGAATAATAAAAACCTTTTTTTGTGAAAAAAAATCTTTAATTTAAATGGTTTTCGGTGGAAATTCCCAAAAGCTTCAATCAGGCTGTCAAACTTTCGAAAAAATTCAAATAAAACTAACACATAAATGAACTACTCTTAGGTAGGAGAAGGTACTAATATTTAAAAATTCTATTAAAAAATAAAGTTATAGAGTAAATCGAACAATTATCAACAGATTTTCAGTAAATTTTTAATGTTATTTTTAAATCAAAGGAATAACGTAAAATATATGCATACAATATTAATTATTCAAGTATATTCTCTAGAGAATTACTTGAAGCATTTTTTCACAGAATTTTAAATAAAAGTATTAGTTTTCTGTCACACTCATTATTTTGAAAGTCCCATTACTAATTAAAAAATATTTATATGCAATTTTATGTAGCTTATCCTTATTTTTGAGTCTACCACAAAATACCATTTATGTGTTAATCGAAATTTATGAAAAAATATATAAACTTTTTTATAAAGCATATATACACAACCCACTCTATTCAAAAATTTAAAAGGCTTATCTTTATTAATATAATAAAAGAAAAGAAAATAATTATTTTTCAAAAATTCAAGGGATGAATCAAAAGAGTAGATAGAAATACTCTTACAATTTTAATCACATTCACAATTACGTAATGTCTTTCTAGGTTTATTAAAGTCTCTTCACGCCTTCACAATTTTCGCTTTGATTTCTGGAATTTAGATTAAATATTTTGCTCTTACATTATAATATAAAAGTGATTTTTAAAAACATTTTTGATTTTTTATTTTCTAAACTCTTTTTGTGTTTAATATATTTTATTATTCACCATTATGATTATTACGAAATATCATAATTAATTTTTCTCAAACTCACTATCAAGTGAAACCGTTCGTATGGAATCGAAATTAAATAAATAAAGCTATGAACTGATAATTAAGTTTTGAAAATATTAAAATATAGTGTTATCATCAAAGACACAGAATATCAGAACCTATCGCATGAGGAAATGATTGAGAAATTAATTATAAAATTCCATCATTGCAAATCAAAACAAATCGAGTTGAATGTAAGAAAGTAAAAATAGAGAATATGGTAAGACTTAAATTCCATTTTCAATAACTGGGCATTTTTGGAGGTCAAACTTGTCTCATATAAATTCGCATTGTTCCTAATATTTGTTCCTTGTTAATTCCTTGGAATTTTTATTTAAGAGAACTACTTTCTGTTGTTGCGTCTGATACCTGAATATTCTTTATATTTATTACTTAATTAATTACTTTATTTTATCCTTTTACATTTTTTAGGAAAATCCGCATTTGAGCTTTGATAGCTGAAACTTCTAATTTAAGCAGAAGATGATATCACCTGCTTCTTATGCTGATTGGAGTGTACTTGCTGTGTTATAAAAAGAAGACAGCTGTCCGAAAGCACTCACGCTCTTTTGGAGAAGCATTCCTGAATCATACATCATGTGAACAGAAATATTCTTTTCTTTTTTCTATGTTTTAAATTTTGATGAAATAAACACGATACATAAATTACTCTATCTACCAATAAGTACGCTGGTGGCCATTGAAATTCTGACATCTGAATTCTGAAATTCTGCATTGCATAAAAGAAAAATTGTCAAGTGGATTTCTCAATCGTAAAGATCTTTGTAAGGTTGGAGTTTGCTTAGAATATCGTGTTATGCCTCGAATAAGAAGAATAAATGCTTACCAGCAAGTGTCGGAATTCGAAAGAGGCAGGATCCTTGCCTATCGAGAATGTGGATTAACTTTCTATGAAACATAAAAAGGGAAATCTGTGTAAATAGATATGTAATATTAATGATTAAAAATAAAATTTGATCGCACTGATTTTTATCTTCATGTAGTTGTTTTTCTTTTTAAAGCATTTATTAATTTTCACTAAGATCTTTGGAAATCGGCATTTGAATGTCGACATTTTTAAGAGAAAAATAACTATTAACCTGTTAAAAAGATATTTTAATTTTTAGAAAAATTGCGTTATGTATAGCCAAAGTAGAAAGTTACAATTCAAACTCTTTCGATTGAAAATTTGCAGTAGATTCTTTGCAAACAAAAAACACTTCTTTTTGAATCTGTTCAGAATGTTACTCGTTAAAAGTGCCATCATTATGTAAGTTGTTGATTATTACATTATTTCTCCTTTGGATACTCTTTCAGATTTAGTAATTTCATTTTTGCTTTGCACTTATATTTGTAGATAAATATATTGTGATTTAATATAAACGAAATATTAATAATTAGTAAGAAATAACATTTGATCATACTGAACAATAAAGATCTCTTTTTTTTTCAGATTTTTTAAACAATAGTTTTAATTTGCACATTTCTTTCTTTCTTTCTTTTCTCATTTTTCAGTCGAAACTGCACCAATTTGCATGAATTTGAGAAAATCAAGAAAAATAGTCAAAAAGAGTTTAATTACAGAACTATTTTATTAAAATATTTAATTAAAAAACTTAACTGTTTAATTGGATTTCTTTTATTAAAAATTACTTCGTGAAAGCGAAAATATAGCAAATAAATTAATTTAGTTAAGTAATAAATGTTCGAAATTAATCAGTGATGCAACTGCGTATCACTGTTCAAATCAGGGTTAATTTAAGTTGAGATCTTTTGAACGAGGCAGATTATGTTTTAAACTATATTTTTATTCACTTTGATTGAAAAATCTTCAATAAATAAAATTTTCAGTATGATAGTTCAAATACTTTGCAATAATTTAGTGAATGTAAGAGTATTCATATGCAGCAAAAATAAAATCAAATGAATAAAAAATACATATAAAATTTAAAATTTTATCTAAATGATCTTTTTAATAAAGAACAACAAAAACAATACATAATTAAACATTTTTTTTAAATCGGTAAGCTTTTGAATTAGAAATTTAAATTACACAGAGCAACTATTCTAACTGTGATTCCAGCTAATAGCTAGTTACTTTCTAAACCGTTGTAGATAAATATATGCTTCCATTGAAAAAATATTTTAAATGGTGAAAAGATTTTTTGAATCAGTTAAAGAACTGCTGAAAAAACTTATATAAATATAATTTACAGTCCCCAATCCCATTAGTCATATTTTTCACTAGATTTTTGACATTTAACATTTTGAACAAGAAAAAGTTGCTCTTTACGAACTAAAAGTCACTTAATTATTAAGTTTTGAATATCAGTATTTTAGACCATTACAACAACTGACTTAATTTCCTCGATCCATGTGTTGATTAGCATAAAATAATAAAATTCAAAGCTTCATAACTCTAATCATTGAAGAGTGAAATCTTCTAATGAATCAAGTGGAACATTCGAATACATCCAATAAAGTTTAATTTTTTTTAAAGACATCAAACTTTTTTAAGTGATCTGCAATAAATCCATATTATCAGTAAAGCAGAAGGTACAAAAAAAGTTATCAAATAATTGAAACAGTTAAAATTTTATGAAAAAATTAATTAAGTCTAAGTAAAATTAATGAATAACCCTATTATGAAGTGTTCTTAGCTGTATACGATAGTCTCTATTGTAGATATGATTTATATTTATGGCTGCAATTGCTTCATTTTCATTTCCTCCGTTTCGCAGCAACTCTGAAAAGATAATATAAAGTAGCAACTCTAAGATGGTTTTGTCCAACGCAGAAGTCTACAAGATTTAGCTCTTTATATACATGTATGTGTTTCTGATGATAAAATTAAAGTAAGAGAACATGTGTTGTTTTATTTATGAAATTTTCAAGGGATATTTTTCATGTAATAGTGATTTAATTTCCCTTGACGAATTCTTGGAATTGGAAGAAACAACTGAAAAGGAGAATACACAAACAAACTGTTATAAAAAATCACAGAGTAGGGAGAATACTTAAAATTTTCAGAGCAGAAAATAATCTTCCATATTCATATTATGGAATGATGAAACTTACATTTTCTATTTTTAATAAATGTGGTTTTTGATATTTATGCGAGTTTTAATATCACTTGAAGTGCTAACTGAGAAACAAAACTGCCTGTGCCTTATCGGAGTAATGATTTTTAAAAAAACAATCACAAGTATTTTTAATTTTAAAAATATTTAGGAAATACAAGTTTATGGTTATACAACCAAGCAGAATACAACCAACAAGAATAATTCTTACACGAGTGTTTTCTTATTTTAATAAAGATATATAATCAACATAATAGACAGGATGATGCAGAAGTTCAAAGTAAATTTTCAGAACATTAATTTCAAATTTACTATAGATAGAAAGGTGATATTTGCGTTAAAATAATAAGAAGAAGCAAATTGGCCTAGTTACCAGCTTTTCCGTTGGCAAACAATATTCTTGCACATAAAATTATGTGGACCCACCTGATGTATGTGTAACAGAAGGAAAAGCGAGAGCTGCTTAAGCAAGTTTCCCATGTCCATTCACAAGCGATTAAACAAAATATAACTAGTTTTATATAACAAACATCAGCTTCTGCGCACGGCTGTGTCATAACTATTAAAGATGAAGGGGGGGAGGAAACAGAGAGGAAAGTTGTCAAGAAATACAAGTTTATGATTTATACAAAATACAACCAACAAGAACAATTATGACATGATTTTTTCTTCTTATTTTTATAAAGATATATAATCAGCATAATATACAGAATGATTCAGAAATCTGGAGCAAATTTAAAAATCATTGGTTCGTGATTTACTGTAAATAGAAAGAGGACATGGGAAGTGGAAGGACCGTTCAGATAACTACTTTTCATGATGTCAAGTGGGTTTCTTGTACTCATGACAATTTGTGCCCGAAAAATGTTTGTATGGGAGAGGGAAAAGAAAGAATCTGCTCAAGCAAGTTCTCAATGTCTCTTCTCAGTCGAATAAACAAAATAGATTTATGTTGAAAAGATGCTAAATCTGAAGAAGGACGTGGCGAGCTCTTATGTTTTTTATTCTCGTTAGAGTTTCTGTCATGGCAGAATGAAGTGGGATAACCCTCTTTGCATGAATATGGAAATTTTTCATAGCTGGTCACTGATTTTTTACTTTCATGATTACAAAAAGAAAGCATTGTAATCGTCAAAAAATTGACTTCGGGATTTTGGCAAATATCAGTATTTTAGCCTTCCCTGTGACCGTAAAATACATTTTTGGAATTATGTTTCTGTATTAACACTATAATTCAAAAATGCTTTGAGCTAGATGGTTGAAATTTATGAACTTTTATCAAATTTTGAGAGATATCCTTTCACAGAAAATTTGTCCGCATGTTTGCCCGAGTATATGACTCAAAGTGTAAAGTCCTTGATGAAATAGAAGATGGTTATAATTAAACTTCCCCTACAAACAGCATCCTACAACGCAAACGGGTGAACGCATTGCAACAAAATTTGTTATATAGACTATACGCGAGATGCGCTCACGGAATTTCTGAAAAGAAAAAATAGTTCCAAAATGTCCACTAGAGGGCACCATTTCCCGAAAAACATTAAATTTAACACAATAAACGACCAAAATGGAATACAGAAACAATATTAACGTTTATTGATTAGTTTATAATCACCTAGTCATCGAACCACATTAAGTAGGGGGAGGGAGGAAAATAACAGTACGCTGTTCAAGAGGGATAAAAAAAAACAGTTCAGTTTGCAGAAACAAGAATAGACTCAGACGAAATTGCACAAGAGGAGCAGTTGTTAATCGTGTGAAGGAAGATGTAGTGAAATGTGCTCCATGTGACCACCCTAATTCGCCTGCAAAATTTTAAATGGATGGACAGTTTGTTTAACAACAGATAGTAACTGATCAGTTGTGATGCTTCGCACATGAAGCGTTATGGAGTTTCCAGCTTTTACCGGTTTTTCATTTTATTACTCATAATTCTTGCTCTGGATTGCTAATATTGTTTCTGTATTCCGTTTTGGTCGTTTATTGAG
>JAPMOR010108487.1:75561-96264 GCA_026543865.1 Argiope aurantia | reverse complement strand
AGTAATACGAATATTTATACGGAGAGCCTGGGCGATCTGCCTATAATCTCCAATCCTTTAGGGAAGCTGTTAGGAAGTGGCTTAACAACTTGCTTTAACTTAATAATGTATTGCAGAATGGGTTAGGAGATTTAAGTTACTTGTTAAAAAAAAGTAAATAAGAGAGTTAGAGGTATATTAAATCAAAATAAAATAAAAGGGGAATGTTGCTTAATAGTAGGAGTTTTAAAAAGTAACAATGACTGGTCAACAATTCGAATTTCCCATCAATCAGTGCAGAGGAGTAGGTGGCAAGTTGTTAGGAGCTGGAAGGTATCTGGGTGTCTGGTGGAACGAGAAGCGGTTTCCGTTTTGGTTAACCCTTTTCTTGATTAAACCTTTTCTTTTTCTTCACAATTTAATTAATTTTCCTTATTTACAAATGAAGGGTGAGGTTTACTAAACTGTGCTGAGGTTGGTATTATCCATCGCCTCTGCGAGGATGAATAATTTGTTCAGTGGGTTGTTTTCTTTATCGAGTTTGTTAAGGAGATCTTTGATGTTGGGAATGGCTCGCATTATTATTTCTAAATGCTTAGCAAGTTAGAAAGTATCTGCAATATCCTGGCTATTAGTGATGGTATTTTCTTGAGGTGGATTTATTTTCTGTACTGGTATGGTGTGGTTTTCTTCTTGCGGCGGGTCAATCTGGGTTGTTGGATTTTTAAATAGTGAAGCAAATGATTTTCCTTTTTCTATAGAGTTGTTATTTTTTATTTTCGGAAATTATATATATATATATATATATATATATATAGAGAGAGAGAGAGAGAGAGAGAGAGAAAGTAAAAATATATTTTAATAATAGCACTTGATGGAATGCCAACGCATGCGTAAATAAAAACCTTTTTAAAAACATATGTAATATATTTTTTTTTATTTGAATCACACTACTATGCAAAACAGTAATAATTTTAAATAAGATTGTAATTGCCCTATACAAAATCCTCTTATCATATGTGGTATTTTATATTAAAATATGGATATTATTTCCATCAAACAATTTTTATATCGAAGTTTCTGAAAAAAAAATCACAGACAGGTCCAACAGTTTTCAAGAAATTACGAAAAATAATTTTTTCTACAAATTATTAATAGTTTTTAATGATACAAAATTTAACTAAGTATTGCGAGTGACATTTCTTGACATTTTGCGAGTGACATAATTTGATTTAAAATAAATTCAATATTTCTATTCATATGAAATGACAGTATTAAATATAAATTAATATGGAACAACAGGTTTTATTAACAAAAAATTAACAATTTCATTGATTCTCGCGAAATCTTTCTTGCTCTTTGTAGTAATTGTGAGCAAAGTTTGATCAAAGCAAATTTCTATAACGTGCACAGTATTTATGAGTTTTTAAACTATTTCTCACTTTTATTTATATCGTTTGATTTTCAATTCAGATATAATCCTAAAAATTATATTAGCACTTTTTTGCTTCAATTCATGTGGGGTTTTTTTTTTAATTTTATCTATTATTTATAAAAACTGAGTGATAGCAATGCGATGCGATTTGGCCCTATTGTTTCTTGGTAACCAATAATTTCCGAGCCAGTTCACCACTAAGAATGGGAATAAAACAGGAGTTTCTTTCTTTTTTAAGTCTAAATCAAAATGAATTGGTAGCATAGTTTAAACTACAAGAAGATACTGTTGATAGGTGAACGATGTGTTGTACTGGATAGCACATCGACCGAAATAAGGGCTTAACAGCGTTCAATGTGCCATTCTGCCAGACGAGGAATCCCTCTTTTCATTCTGATGATATAAAAAACATGAACATAAGAAGTATTGTTTAATGCAATTAAAAAACTTTTTTCTTCGCCAGACAGTTGCACTCC
This sequence comes from Argiope aurantia, assembly GCA_026543865.1. Lineage (NCBI taxonomy): Eukaryota > Metazoa > Arthropoda > Arachnida > Araneae > Araneidae > Argiope > Argiope aurantia. Next base: position 94,374 of record JAPMOR010108487.1, on the reverse strand, counting down.
TGTAAGAATGGCGATGCACGGAACCTCAACTACTCGTACTCCCAATAACGCATCGTTCCGATAGATGAGGTACCATCTGGTGGTTTTAAATGTAAACTGTGCAACCAATAAATTCTGATCTTGTAAGAAGAAGAAACTGGGTTTATTTTCATATGTAGTTTCAAAAAATAAACTTGGTTCATTTCCTTTCAGTAGATTGCAAATAAATGAATTTTAAATTGGCTATGGACTTACACAACACCCTGTGTATAAGATTCGTGTTTTATAAAATTATTGTTGTCCTTTCTTGTTCATCAACAAAGATTTATGGTTTTTCAACAAATTTTCAAACTATGAGGAGTTGGTTTGTTGTATCTTTCTCAACAACATCCCCGTATTAAGTAAATGAAATTATTCTCTTCCCTTTTTTTTTATGCTGGTATTGCAAAACTCGAAACAAGAGTATTTCTAAAATATTTTTATTGGCTCCAATTCAGTTCGATAAAAGCACATCAGAAATATGTTAGCAACAATATTTTCAGCTTGATACACGGTTTCATCCACCCTACATAAAAGGGTTAAACATTTACCAATTCATTCTCTTCCAACGTAAAAAAATAGCAATCAAAAAATACAAATAGAACAGTTTCTTATATAATGCAATAAATAACGATAAACTGAAATTGATTTTTTCAAAAAAAAACTCTACAGATATAAGGAATACGAGGCATTTTCGCCAAGAATAGACGTTTCAACTTAATCACCTACTATAAATAACATATTAGTGATTTTTTTAAAAAATTATTTTAATGACTTCGTGAAAGTGCAGAGGAGACCGAGGAAAATAGACGAGCGAGGAAAGACAAAGAATGAGTTAGTTTATGCTCATATTACTCAAACTTCACCACATTATAGATACTGCTAGTTCTTCACACTACCAGATACTAAAAATTTTCTTCCTTCACTCCTTCGTCGTTTGTTAAATGATGTTTGACAGGTTGTAATTTTCAAAATCCTCAAAGTAAGATGTCGTTGACAAGGAAGGAAAATATTAGTTAGCTCTTTGCTATGCATGTTTAATACGTTTTTCACACTCTCTGTTTATATAATATATATACGAGTATATTATTATTCTACAAGACTCAGATTTTTAAAACGCTTTCGAGCTCGGCAAGATGACTCGGGTAACTTGATGACTTCTTCATCTTGCTTCAAGCACTTTTAACTGTTTTCTATTATGCGTTTTCATTCATTTTATACAATATCCTTATCTACATAATTCGCGTACTACTCCATATTATACTGTAAGCCGCGCGAATCTAAAAATAATATTTTAACAATGTCACAGTTGGAAAATTTGTTAATTCAGTTGGAAACACAGAAGGTGTAATAAGAACATTTAAAACAACAAAATCCAAAAAAAAAAAAGTAATTGTTATTAAGAAATTGAAATTTAATTCCTGTAAAATTAACTAACAAGCCCAACGCTCATGAAATCAGTTGAAAAAAACGCTCATGAAATCAGTCCAAACAAATTACAGCACATTTCCTGAATGTTATGAAACCTATTTTGACCCTTCAGTAGAATTCCAAGATAGAATGATATAAAAACTAAGCATGGTAACAAGAAGAATGCTCAAACTTAGAAAACGAAAAATTCAATCTTTATTTTTGTAAATTAGAAAATGCTGATTTGGGTTATATCAATTTTCAATAATCTAGAATTTTAAACACAATAATCCTTTTATTACGCATTGTTTAAGAAAAAGTTTTTAACAATGTTTTTATTAATTAGTATATAGTTTTATATCCTCTTACAATAAAAATACAGTGAACTTTTAATAGGATTGTCATCTTGCCCCGAGGTCAAAGTAATCTTTGCCCCTTATGAAGACAAAATGATCAAAATAATATTGATTATAATAAAATGAAAAGTTATCCAATCGAGCACACTACAAGAAAAAGCCACTATAATAATATATGCAAACAAACAAAAAATCCTTAAAAACTGAATTCATTAAAAATGGTCCAATATTAACAACATCGCCTAGACCCTGTCTCTCCTATGGGTTTAATTTATTATGAAATTCAATTTGTAGGCAAAATTATTTAAGCAGATAGTCAGTGTTTATTAAAAATTCATTGATAACTACGTGAATATAAGCAAGGAAATGGATAAAATATGATCAATTATGATATGATATCTGTTAAGGTGATATTACTATCCTAATATTTTATTATTTATAGAACTTTTTGAAAATTTATTTTATTTGGTAACATAACCTTCGTCTTTGGGTTAGTAGTATCTTTATAATCCACCCACCTGCAGCCCACATTAACCCAAATACCCTATGCAGCTGTCTAATCAGAATTCCGCCACTTCTCGATATATAATGCAACATTTCGCCTTTCATATTTGGCTTTAAAAATTTACCTAAACACCCTAATATTTAATCTCCATGATAGACTCCAGGATATCTGCCTCCCCTCCCCCTCCCCCGAACACTACATCACTACACAAAAATAGATACATCCTCATTTGTAGTCTCGACTCTGCTTTTTTATAAACTATTGATAATCAAGTATTTTTGATGCATTTATAGGTGTAACAAAAATGCCCTTTAAATTAAAAAAATGTGTCCTTTCATTTTATGAGGGAATTACATTTTCATTTCCTGATTTCAAACAATATTTTTGTACGAATACTTTTTTACGAGTAACTTTAATTCAATCTTCTATTTCTCTTTGATTCTTTTTCACTGGCGAAGCATTTAAAGAAGAAGACTAATAAATATTTTTGCGGGAGGCATGCAGCTTAGCTACATGCAATTGCCCAACTTTGTTGTGCAACCACTGCCTTATCAGGAGTCACGATCCACCATTTACCAAGTTACTCTTGAAATAGAACAGAAGTCATACCTCACTCACTCCTGATAACTCACAGAGAACTTCCAAAACATCTTTGCCCCCAAAGTGTGGCCTCATCTGTTCTTCCCTTTGGGTCACATCAAAGGTCAAGTTTGTCGCATAGTCTATCCACTGTGAAGAGCACGAGACCCCCCCCCCACACACACACATACACACACACTTTTTTTTTCACCTCTAGAAAAAAGACGTCTGGTGCAAGAAAAAAAAGAAGAAGAAAAAAAATACTTCCTAATTAAAAAAAGAAAAAAAGAAACATCTATCCCTGGAACTGGTTTTACTCGAAGCGGCCCCAATCGACCCCAATTTTTGGAACCATGATTTTTTCACTTGGCTGACACTGCAGTAGAGGAAGTGATGCAGCTAAAATTTTTATAGTTAAAATCCCTTAAATGTTGTGCCAAACTGATATTTGAAACAGAAGCTAAAAAATTTCTGATCCAGCAAATTATAATAACCAGTCTGAAGCAGTTAAAATTCTGCAGCTAATCCTCAGATTCAACAGCGGTTATTCACCTTTCAGACTTGGAGAGTAGTCGATTGTTTAGAACTCCAACAGCGTGCTTGTATTTCCGCATCAGCTCACAGGATACTATAGACGCCCAGGATGAATTCCAAATTCTACAGTAATAAAGAACTGCTTTCTTTGAATACTCAGCGTACACATGAACAACTTTTTAATTTCTCGAATATTGTGAAATTTAGCTTCATCGTACAGAAATCGTTAATTCCCTTAGATTTGGAATTATGCAAGTATTGTTTGCAACGTGGCGAAAACAACAAGGATACTCGCAGTTACTTCGATCCTTTCCCTCCGAGACCGAAAAATATTTATATAAGCACAGAAGAAAGCTGCAGAAAATATTTTTGGGGCGATCGAAAAATTCTGTACAAGCGTAATTTAGACATATCAAATTGTTTTGAACAAAGTCTGAGAGCAAATCTTCCGGAATCAGCTTTGGAATTGTACGGTACTTATTTTAATAAAATATCCATATCCACGACAGTGGACAGATGTGTTTTGCATAGCATTAAAATGCATGCATATCAGAACACTGATAGCAAAATCAAATTCATAAAGCTGTTATTGAAATTGCGAAAATTACAAGATCCTTTCATCGAAAAGTTTTGCAGTAAATACGGGCTTGAATTTTTACGAGATTTACGCCATAAATCCAACGACTCAAATTTAGTGAAAGCTGTTTTAAATATGATTGACTTCGAAGCTTGGATGACAGATAATCAAGATCCAGAATTCCTGGAAGATCTTTTGTTCCATATTCGTCGCAGCGAATGCAATTTAAACGAAGGAATGGAGTACAAAAAAGATTTCATAAATGATTGTACAGTCAAAAGGAAGTTTCTGGATGTTGAACCTTTTTTAAAGTATAAAGATAGTCCTCATTTTACTTCGGAGTCTTACAGGCATCTCAAGACAAAAATGCGGTATGTATTATTATTATTTTTTTAATACTCGGCCCTAGAAATGTTTTTCTATCTCTGTTCTACACTCTGATAATCGAAATAAGGTGCATAAAAAGTATATATTTATGGTAAAATAACATAATATTATATGATCTGCATATCCTTTTTAGAATTTAGAATAATTTGCAAAAAAGATGTTAAACAAAATGTGAAGAATATTACTAATATTTGATTCTTGCCCTTTCACTATTGCTTTAATTTTTTTTTTACTTTAAATTCTTTTATTGTCCAAATAAATTTTATGGTCAGGCATAAAATTATTTATATGCTTTAAAATTAATTTAATACTCTTACATCCAAAATTGCCATACCAAAATTACTAATATTAAATATTTTAGTCCTTGAAACTATCTATCGACATTGTTTTATAGAGATTTTGTAACTAAACAAAGGGTTACAAGTAGCAACCAATTTTAATACATGTATTAGCTCTTAACATTCTTGATTTTTTTATTATGAAATTAAAGTCGTTAGCTTTGCAACGATATTCAGGCTTAATCCTTGATGATGTATGTAAAAAATAAAAGGCTAGATTTAATTAGTTGCAATATTTAAAATTTCAGTTAAACGCATGATCGCTAATTACACCATTCCTCAAAAATTAATCCTATTCTTACTTGTCCCGCTCGTAAAATTATCTAAAGTAATGACAAAAAAATTTGCTGGCAATTGAGATTGAAATTACTGCTTCGAAATTATACTAACCCCAGAAACTGCATATAAATAAAAAAATTAAGCATAAATTTTTGAGGAATGAAAGAAAAATAAATTTTGAAAAATCTTTCTGGAGACCTAATAATAATATCTAAAAATGAAGATAATTTTCTCAAATTTTTTTTCTAGTATTGAAGAGTTTGAAAGAAGTTGCTATGAATATTTTGGCGACATATGATATTCTACGATACCCACAGTTTAAAAAGTTTTATTTTAAATAACATTGTACAACTTGTTGTACCGAGCTAAAGTTATAATAATAAAAATAGTTCTTAGCAGCTTTAAATTTCTTCTTTACTTTTTATGCATTTATTCATTCGTTTAATTTTTATTTGTTAATAACCATTTCTATTTTTACTTACTAAAATTAAATTTAATATCTATATTTAAATTATAATAATCTATTTATTTATTTGTTTATTTTTATTCTTATTTAATTTAATTATTTTTTGTTAGTTCATATTATTTACAAACCATCTTTGGCTATGAGCATGTTCACTACTTTTGTTTATGCCTCATTTCATTTGAAATATTTTTAATTCAGTTCAGAAACTGAGCATAATAACAGTCAATCTTAACAACTCATTTTTGGAGAACTCATTTTATTAGGCGTTAGTACTTCCTACTTTTCTAAGCCTAGACTAAAAACTTAAGAAGTATTTTAACTAAATGACTAAAAAAATTAGTAGACTAAAAAATTAGGAAAATTACTTTTGTGTCGGCTCATCCGGAACTTTGAATACTTTCCGCTAAATTACAAAGTTTTTCAGTGACTCCATCTCCTTTACTAATTATTATGTTAAACGAAATTTCCAAATAATAAGAAAATATTAAAATTGCAAAAATCTTTGATTTATATTAGAAATAGCATAATTCAGAAGGGTTTTTTTTTTTTTCAATCATAAGGAACAAGGCTTTTGTATATATATTGGTTTTAATAATTCAGAAAAATATATTACTGCAAAATTTAAAGGAAAAATGAAAATTATTTAAATTTAAGAGCAATCGAAAGTATTGTTTTGATTTTCATATGACGCGAAGATTTCAAAAATATCTGACAACTAAGATCGCCCTCAATAAATTGACATTACTGGAAAGTAATGGATTAAAATTTCAAAATGGGCCAAACTTTATTTTCGAATATTATTGAATAAGAACGTCAAAATTTCTGTTTATTTATAATTTACGAAATTTCCAAAAATTATTCAAAACAAAAAAAATTCCAACAATTATTCAGACAAGCATTTTTCGTCATCCAAAATTTGTCTGTGAACAATTCGGTAATTGTTAGTTCAACGGTTTGTCGTAGAGAGTGCCAACAACAGAAACATATTTTCTTTTGAGATTGTAATTTCTTTTTATTGATTTATTTATTTTACATTTTTTTAGTCGTCATCTGATGGGACAAGCAGTAAAAAAAGCAGAATATTACCTGGGCAGAAAAAGAAGCTTACTCCTGTTGCAAATCCTCTGGTCCTTCTATAATCGGACCCAACCATCAGCATCTGTAGCGCTTCGCCTTATCTGGGAGTCTGTACCCGATGCATATATAAGCCTGAAAGAGTTTGTCCTTATTTTTGCAGAATCTTTGCCTCCAATTACAATAAATATGATCTACTCCTTTTACACTAAAGTAATCGGTCAACGTTCTGAATCTAACACCCCACGGTCACTTCAGCATTACTGCAAGATCACCATACGAAGAGCTCTTGGTTCTAAGAAGTTATGGTTACCAGATGCTATAAAGCAAATAGGTTTTCCTCCCAAAGTTGAAGCATTCTTAAATCTTGAAAGATCGATCTAAAAATAACCACAGTTTCTATATAGGGTTCATTGGTAAAATATTTTAGATGTTAAACGTCCCTTTGATCTGTTAGATATCTAATGTTTTCATAGTGCGTTGCATTTCAAGTTGATCGTATATATTAAGATAATAGCCACCTAATCATAAGAGAATGATATAATACGTGTTTTTATGTGTCTCTGAGCTATATAATGTATACCATACAATTAAACAGCTTTCATTTTAAGTACCTGCAGGGAATCCTTAAATTATTCACCTGATAAAGATTTGTGACAAATAATACAGAATAACAGACAAGGGGAAATTTTATTGAATTTTTTTAGCAATTTAAAATGAAATTTATATTAATATACTTTTACATGAGAACCATTATTTGACTGAAAGATATTTTGTGTTCTCAATCAATTTCATCAATTTTCTGCAAACGATGTTAAACGTTTGCTTCCACAGTAGTTATTTTTCTGACCATTCGATTCCTTAATTCTTCAACACTGCCAACATCTATAGCATAAATTCGATTTTTCAGGTACCCACAAGGAAAAAAGTCGAATAGTGTGATAACAAGGAAATGTGAAGGCCCTGAAAGTAGACCATCGACCCACTGATATGGAAATGTTTTATCAAATAAATCACGCACACATCTCTTAGATGCAAAATATATTCGAGTTTTAGAAACTGTTTTAATCATCTTTTAATTGATTGTTCCGTTGGCGGAGGTTTATTAAATTCACATCTGATTCACTTCTAGAACTGTTTCAGGAAATTTCTTTTTCCATAATGAGAGAACGCATGTTGCATGTTTTACACTGCATGGTGCCGTTTTGTCTGTAAGCAAACAAGTTTTCCAATTGAAACTCGTAAAAATGAGAAGAAAGGCAATCCCTTGAACTAAGATTTTATCGATGTAAATCTTTTTTTCATACCTCGTAAATTTAGGTTTCAATTTCATTTTGTTATCCGGTGAATAATTGATGGACACCTTGTAATTTCATTATATAGAATATCAACAACTATTTTTAAAATCTGATCAAATATATCAATTGCTTTTAACTATAATAGTATCACATTTAAATTTATTAAACTGTGGTATCATTAAATCTATGATACTGCACTTAGATGACTGCTATGAGCTAGATTTTTTATTTACTATAAATGAATTTATAATATAGTGTGCTTAGAAATGTTAAGTTGTCCCATTTATATTCTAATTTCTTTGAAGGATAGGTCAGTCAGTGAGGTTTTATTAAGTATTTTTAAACTGGACGTAATGATACAGCACTTAAATGATTGCTATGAACTTGATTTATTACTTACGATAAATGAATCTATAATACGGCATGTTAAGTTGTCCCATTTGTATTCTGATTTCTTATAAGAATAAATCTGTGAATGAGGCTTTAGTAAACATTAACGGAAAAAAAATCCACGAATGAAATGCATGTAGCTGTATGAATAGTTCTTCAGTGAGTCAGTTCAACTTGAGAAATTTGCTAGAAGGATTTCCCCAACCTAGCTACATTTCTTCAGAAGTTGTGATAAATACTTATTCGGTGCTTCTTCTCAAATGTAATAATAATCTTTGCTCATTGTAATGCCAAAAAGAGTCGTACAATTGCAAATACAAGAAATAAGACACCTAATAAAGAGTACAAATACGATAATTCTGATTATTTTTATACAATTTTGTTCATTTTTTTTATTAATTTGTGCCAAGTGTTTGGGTTATTTTATGTATATTTTACAATTTTATCCCTTTTTATTATAAACATTAACTAATATTTAATTTCAGAAATTCATTAAGGAAACATCCCACTGCATTTCTGCTGAAATAGCGATGCGTACTTATTTGGTGCTCCTTTGCAAATGTGATAATGATCTCAGCTCATTGTAACACTAAAAATGGTCGTATATTTGCAAAATGTAATAAACAGACTCCTAATAAATAGTACAAATTTGCTTTTGTATTTTAGCCCTGATGTTTTTACACAATTCTACTCATTTATATTCATTGTTTTGATTATATTATATCCTTCATACTATTTTATGTGCTTTTTTTATATAAATTCTTACTCACATTTATTAGTAACTGAATATAATATATCAATTAACTATTATCTATAATATAAAATGTGTCTGCTTGGTATCAGTATTAAGTAGTTCTTGTACTTTAATTATATATATATATCAGACGCTTACATTTTTCCTGCATTTTTTTTTCCTTTTTTATGTTAATACTGGTTTAAAGTTTGTATTTATTTGTAAAATTTAATATTCTCTCTCTTTCGTTTTTAATCTCACGCTAACTTTTAATTAAATGCAATCATATATACGTTCCTACGCTTTTTAATCGTTATATACGGGTATTGAATAACAAACAAAGATGCAATGAAATGCTTAAATATTTTATTAAGATATATATCTGAAGATATATAATATAACTGTAATGTTTCTGCTACAAAATATGTGTGCAATTTATTAACCTTAAACTAATACAGTGTTATTTTTTTACTATTTTATTTTCCTACCTTCATAATGTATCCTGGTTGCAAAGAAAAGTTAAAGAAACGTTTTAACCCTTAAATGCATGATTATTTGTTTTGAATTTAAAAAAAATCGTTTATTATAGGAAAATAGTCATAGGTTAAGAAAAAATAAATTTAAAAAAATCAGGCAATAATATGGTATATTCATTTTGAAAAAAGTTGTATGTAGACATTTGGCAACATACAGTACTTCCCAAAAATCTAGCTTGTATTTAATACAGTTTTCAAATAGAATATCAAACATTGATAGCTTACCTGACAACAGATAAGAAGTAATTTTTTAACAATGGATTAGAGAAATCGCTCCTTTATAAGGTACACGACAATAGAAATTATCTCTTCAAGTAACATACTAAACTTCATCACCCACCACATCCAAATGTAAAAAAAAAAAAAAAAAAAAAAAAAAAACCGATATAACGTACCTGCCAAAAGTAATATCAACTTTTTTCTTTCACATGATTTATTGTTTATGGTTATCAACGGGTTTTTGAATAAATTTAAGTAGAACTGGATATAAACAATTGGCAACAATATGCATTTAAGGGTTAAAGCTTGTAAATTCTTGTTTATTTAGAAATTAACATTATATGATATTAAATATGGAATGATTTGTGATTATTTACATAATGCACGCTATTCAAATTTTCATACTCCAAAATATGGAACAAATTTCAATGAATTTTGATTGAAATTCAATTCAAATATTTACATCTATATTTGTTTATTAATCAATGTTACTTATTTGGGATGGATTTTGCTTTAATAAATATACTATATTGAAACTGCGTTTTTTTTATTTTATACTTATATAAATAAAATTCATAAAACTTTTAGGAAAATTGGCGTTAAAACAAACTTGCTTAAAAACAAATTTTAATAAATTTAATGAAAAAATGTTTTTAAAGACATATTTTTGTAATTGAATTAAATATAGAATTTTTTATTGTAATTATTTCTTACTTTCAATTTTAGATTAAGAATCATTATAATAAATATTATGATCTGTAGTAATAAATTAACATCTGGCACCATTGGTGGGGATTCAAAATGTAACTAAATTAATCAATTAATTAATAATCAAGTTCTGAAAATACCAAAATAGTTATAAGTGTTATCAGGAATCCACAAGTATGCAAAATTTCAAAACTCTCTAACACAATAGAAAATGAGTAACAAATCAATGATGAAAATTAGTCTTTACAAACATGAAATGAGCCAAGTTAAATAAAAATGTTTAAAAACACATATTCATTTATGCAATAAGCATCAAAATAATTATTTCACCTATTTTCTATTTTTTAAATCTTGATATCTATTGATTTTCAAACTCGTGATAAAATGGTGCCAGTAGAACGAAATCAAAATTTGCTCAAATCAATCGAACTAATTGATCATTGAGTTCTGAAAATACTAAAATGGACTATTATCACTCAGATCATTCAATTGTTTAAAATTTCCAAACTCTAACTTGTTAGAAAGTGAGTGAAAAATAGATTTAAATGTTCAAACTTCACAACATAAAACAAGTTTGTTTCTACATCTTGGATATTTTATAAATAATTCATATTTTATAAATAATTTCATTTTTTTCACATTGTGTTTTAAAATAATGTTTATTTATATTCTGTCTTTAAAAAAATTATGATTCAATTCTATATCATATATCCTTTTTCTTCGTTAAAATCTAGAATGTCTCAGGTTTATTTTCAATTGTTCTTGCCAAATGCCGCTAAAAAGGTTTAATAAAAAAAAAAAAAAATTATCATCTTCTGGATAATCTGAGTTATCTGACAGTTTCAAAGAAAGACTGTTCCAAAGTGACTACCAGAACTTTTATAAAAAAAAAAATTTAATGAAAATCTTGCAAATAAAAAAATGATTTCTTTTCTAATAAAGTCATTTTCGAGAGCAAAACGAAATGTCTTCAGCATTCTTGTAATGACCCATTATTTCCTGCAGGTGCAGAGAGAAAAAAAACTAAAATAGTAATAAAAAAATGATTTCCTGCTTTCTCGAACCTTACATTATTTATCGATTCAGTTCGTTGAACCGAGATGTGGAAATCCGTTGCGAAACCGAAACCGACCTGTTTCGTTGAGTAGCGTCCCTAGAAAGGACGATTTTAGACAACATAAAATTTCAAAATATAACAGGAATTTTCGGAGATGTGATGATTTCAATATGCCATCAAATTTGCTTATAAGACCATGAATCAAACATAAAATGAAAGCACAGCATTTGCATTTTGTGTTTGTATAATTAAAAACAATGCAAACATGTACATGCGCAAAACGTTTTGTTTACATGGGATCAATAAGTATAGTAGAACTCAAATTATTCGAATGGAACATTGATCTGGCCATTTCTGTTATGTGAGAATTCGGATGTTCGGATAAAGCACAAAAATTAAATTAAAAAAAGATTTAACTTTGAATTTACGAAATCAAGTTTAACAAACTGAAATTATAAAAAGCTTTAAACACTGCAAGTGTTACATAAAAAGGAAATCACGGAATCGATTCAGCAAATCATAGATTGATGTAATTACACACAAACTGCTCTATTACTTGAGAGTAATTAATAAAATTACTTGGGGAGTAATGATTAAAAAAGTTATGTCAACGAAGCGTCGATTGGACTGATTCAGATTTACGGAAATTCGGATGATTGGAAAAAGTGCAAAGATTAAGTAAAAAAAATTAAAAAAAGGACGCCGAACCAGTGGCGTAACTAGAGTGGAGTAGGCAGGGCAAGTGCCCTGTGCACATTAAAAAGAGGGTAAAACTGAGGAATCAATTACATGCAAGAACAAAAATATGTTTTTTTTTTTTAGACTCTTATACTAAAAACTCTTAAAAATTAAAATGAGTTCAATCAAGTGTAGGAAGATATATAGCCCTTTTCACAGCTAGAAAATCAATTCAAACAAAGTTTTCCCAAATCAAAATAAGCAACAGCTTTACGTTAAAGAGGTACGATGACAAAAATTAAATTTATTTAAGGGAAAGCTCGTTTAGACACTTTTCAAAGATTTCTGTCTCACTAGGACAGCTATACTTGAAAATCCTCAGATCTTTTTAGAAAAGAGAAATTAATATAGCTATTCCAGAGTCTACCTCAAGTTTTTTCAAGTTTTCGTGGCGGTAAAATGTTTTAACCTTCAAGTTCATAATGACTGAATTGCGGTTTCTTCTGAAGTCCGTAACAAGTGATTAGAAATTAAGTGGTATTCCTATTATAACAAGTGGATACAATTAAACTCTCACATAGCAGGCAATGAAAAATACTTTCTCTATGCAAAGAAAATTTATTATCACGTATTAATTTACTTTTACTTTCATTATTTAGAATTCTACTTTTTATTGTCAAATGAAGACAAATATTTTTGTAAAAGTGAAAAGGAATTAAGTTGAATTAAGTAAACTCTTCTTATTAGCATGCACTTCAAATTGGTGATTCGTACCTGGAACCTTCTGGTCTGGAATTAGATTAGAAAGTTGCCCCCCCCCCTGAGCTTCATTGAGCATCCAAATTTCAAAAAACCGAATAAAGAATGGAAAGAAATGCTTTTACTTATTTGTTCAAGAGTGAAAGGAATCTATTCAAAGCTATCAACATTTAGTTTCTATAGTTAAAAGAGTAATGCATGCCAATTTTGTCACAATTTTGATATATCTGGATTTTTTTTTCAATAGATTAAGAATTTCGATAGGTTTTTTTTTTAATTTTTAAGTAAAAAATTAATAAAATGCTTATTTGTTTTTATGTTTTTTTTTTATGAATCAAACTTTCATACAGTTTTCAAAAATTTTTTATTTTAATCCTTTTTATGTGGTTAAAATAAAAATTTATCAAATTTCCTCAACAATTTTAGAACAATTTCATTAAAAAAAGACTTTCGAAGAGATTTGAAAAATTTCTTTTAAAACATTTTTTTGTTTGTCCTTATGATAAATTTTAACGGAAAGAGTCGTTCATACATTGCTTATTGAACAATCATTGGTACTAATATTAAAAGCAGATGCGTATGACTACTTGTCTGTTGGCGCATACAGGACAGATCATCTGACTTAAAGTTGCCAAATGTAATCCAAATATACTTTGAACGATGAGAATGTGTAGTTCGAAGCGATTTTTTAGAAAGTTTAATTATAATTTTAATTAATGAAAAAATAAGAGATATTTCGGAAAGGGTTGTGAATGACTTCAGAAAATGCTATGCAGGAAAAGAAATTTTTAAACCAGCTTAAAATTGGGTAAATTGTCTCCTCAATGATAGAAATTAAATTTTTATGCAATTTTATCATAATTTTAAAATAAAAAAAATACTTTAACATGAGTTGCAGTGGTAGTTTTCATAGTTGAAATTTAAATCAAATCTTTTCATTGCTTTATCAAATCTTTAAAACGTTTGATTTTCTTCTGTTGTAAAGGATTATTACATCTCAAATAACATTTTTAACCAAGAATTTTACTTAATCCTTAAATTATAAGTAGGTAATAAGTGATTTTATAGTTTCAGCATATTAAATTTTCTTTAATTTAAACTAAATGATTTAAGCATAAAATAATTTAATTTTGAATTGAACTTGCTATTTAATATTTATTAAGTACAGTATTTAGGAAGCATTCTTAATGGTTGAAATTACAGATGTTTTAATATATGGAGATTCTCCAATGACAATGGAGATTCTCCATAGACAATAGAGATTCTCCAAAGACAATGGAGTTTCTCCATATTTAAAGAATTTAAAAAATCTGCAGCTATTAAAATAAAGATAGACGAAAAAGGATTTGAAAGTACAGAAGAGCCCCTCTCTTATTTAGTCACAACATGAAATGATAATTAGTTCGTCCGTTTTGTTTCTTTACTTTTCAATGTTTGTTACATTTCTTTATGAATTCAAATGAGAAAATGTAACTATTTTTTAGCTTCAAAATTATTATTACAAATATTAGTAAGTAAAAAAAAATCTGAATCATCAAGTTTATTTTTAAATTATAAATCATTCAATGTCAAATATAAAAAGTGTATTGACAAATAATGCCAGATGCTTTCAGAGAGAGAGACGAAATATGCTGTGGTGTCCACAGCGCGAAGCGCTGTTACCCACGATCAGTGATGGTGAGTTCTGGATTGGTAAATTTGCTGGAGTGGATGAGGTCTGAGGCTTGAGTGGAATTCGTTGGTAGAAGGCGGGTAAAATTCAGGTGGATTTTCCAGAGGAGGAGCCGAGATGCATGTTGCCTTGGTATGTATGGGAGGTGTGCAGGGGTTGGAGTATTATCTAGGTTTTAGTCCAATGAAGAAATTACTGTATGGCTCATGAGAACTTTGATTGCATTATTGCGATAAGGTAAGAGGATAGATAGGGGGAATTTTATGATTTACTTTTAATTAATATTTATTTAAAATTAATGTGGTCGAGATGTGAAGGCTGATTTGTGAGTTTTATCATTAGGTTAAAATTGGTTACGTTATAGGAGAATTAGTCTGGGTCTTTTGCTATTTTTGTTTGGTTGATAAATTTCTATCTCTTTTATTGCTTCGTTATCAATGTGGATTATATCGTGAAAGAATTTTTCTGCAATGCTTTTGATGAATTCTTTTATTGAAGGGATATTGAGGGCTCGTCTTATATCGTCGTTTCTCATGAACCATCTCGCTTTTGTTATTTGTCTAAGGATTATATTTTGGCACCTGTCTATGATGTTTATGTTGGATTTTGCTGCGTATGCCCAAACTGGACAAGCATACGTTAGGACAGGTCTTAGCATAGCTGTATAAACAAGCAACTTATTTTCCCTAGTCATTTCTGAATTCCGAGCAATGAGGGGATATAATTTGCGGGCGTTATCTCGGAATTTTTGTTTGACATAGTTAAGATGGGAATTCCAAGTTAAGGTTTTGTCTAATATTACACCGAGGTATTTGGCTTCCTGAGAAAATGGGATTTCAACTTCATTAATTTTAATTAGGTTTTGGGTAGTTTTCCTTTTCTTTGTGAAAAGCACTGTTATTGTTTTTGAGGCATTTATTGCGATTTTCCACTTTGAGAACCAGCTTTCTAGTTCTTGGATGTGTTTGTTTAATGCGTGAGTAATGAATTTTATGTTTCTGTTTTTGGCCAGTATAGCTGTGTCATCTGCGAAAATACATAGTTTGGTATTGTGTTTCTGAGGTATATCGTTAATAAATATTGAGTATAAGGTGGGGGATAATTTAGCTCCTTGCGGAACACCTGCTTTTATGGAGCGAAGTTTGGAGAGTGTGGCGTTAACGCGTACTGTGAAATTTCTGTTAAAGAGGAAGGAGGAAATTAATTTTACGAGAGGAGGAGGAGTGTTATAAGAGATTAATTTATAAATGAGTCCTTCCAGCCACACTCTATCGAATGCTTTTTGAACGTCGAGGAAAACCGCTCCCTGGTTTTCTCTATTCTCGAAGCCTGCGGTTACATACTCAACGACTCTAAGGAGTTGGTGGGTGGTAGACAATTTGGGTTTAAAGCCGAATTGCATGGGGATTAGAATGTTATTGTTGATCAAGTGCTTATTAAGTTTTTGTAGGATAAAGTGTTCTGTTATTTTGCTGAAATTAGGAAGGAGTGATATTGGTCTGTAGCTGGTGGGATCTAATGCCAGATGCTTTTAGAGTACTGACAAATAATATTTTCATTCGTGAAAGTTTTTAGAGTAGGGCTTCTGTAACATTTTTTTTAAGTATAGGTATTCTGTTAAAAATATTTTTAATTAAAGGCGAAAATTACATTGTGATAGATATTTATAATTTATAAAGCTTTTTTTGGTTATCATTAGTAAATATTTCATTTTATTATTTAATTTCCAATAAATATTACACTGCCAGAATTTTTGTCTCTGACATTAAGAAGTCTTAGATTTATTATTTTATTTATTTATTCGCCACTTTACAAAAACTGAAAAGTGCAAGACGTGTTTCTTATTATCTAAACGTAGTTAATCAAATCTGCGAATAAATGCTAATCTTCAAAACTTTCTTCTATATTCATATTAAGGATTTTAAGCCAGGATGTTTTCTTTTTTTCTCTCGTTTTCTTCTAAAAAAATACTTCGGGGATACAGTTTTGGGTAAAAATATTTTTTATCGATAACAAGTATAGATATATACAGACAAAAGAATAAATGGTATAAAAATCAGACAACATTTAATAAAATTAAATGTAATTGAATTTTGACAACTTCTCATGAAACATTAATATTTTTATCATTTTTGTTTACTTATTATTTGATATCTGACGGAAGAAGTTGTTTTGCAAGTTCTTTTCCCACTCTACTGTATAGTTAAATCCTTAATTCAAGCAGTCCCGTTTCAAATTACTCACATTTGTTTTTAAATGTTTTGATATCTTTTGGAAAAACATTTATTTATACTGTACCCAAATTTTTAAACTTTGCAATTAAGGTGTATAGAAAGCTAGACAATATCCGTAATACCTAAAAAAAGAGAAAATATATATAAAAAACGTCAAAATAAAGAGCGAGATTTTAAAAGGAAAAGTGCTATCTAATGCTAGATGGACAAAATCTATTCAGCTGATTTGAACGAGCAAAATCAGTTTCTTTCAAACTAGAGAAAGAGACTAATTTTGTTTAAGTACTCTTCAGCATGGGAAAGGTCTAGATGTGGGAATGATCTGACTCCCCTCTATATCATGCTTGATTGACGGAGGGTAAACCAGTGGGGGTTCCTGGCTTATTTCCTCTGTCTAACATGGGTAGATGAGCGCAGATAAAAGCAAAACGCCCCGGGGATTATACTGTCTGCTGCTCTCTGGTTGCTTTTGTCCCGTTTCAATGGGGAAAGTGAGTCCGTTACGAAAGGAGGGGATGAAGGTGAGATTTGGAGGGGATTATAGTGTAGGCAGTTAGCAACGAAAAGAAAGCCATTGCTACTGCATGGATGGAGGACAGAAAATCTTCAAACCTTGAATGGAATTCTTACTCTGAATGAAAATAGGAAAGGTTTCAAAGGAGATGAGGTCAACATACGTTTTGGGGATCCTGCTTGTTTGGATTAACGTCACTCCGAGCCGTTGTTCGGTATCCATTTCTAGCAAGCAAAATATCAAAATTTGGAGGCCAGCAATGTGTTTGTTTTCTTTGGAGGGAGACAGAAAATCCTCTGAAAATCCTAAACGCCACCCACGGTTTTACAAAACATTCAATCCGCACTTCTAAAGCTGCATTTGTGATGTGTTTGCTAATTAAAAGCTATTCATATTTTTTTGCATTGGTGTTTTGTGGTTATTTTTGCCAGTGTGTAACGCAGCATTAGTTTTAAAACTTTCGCACCCCTGTTGGGTGTTTCTGTTCAGTGATTTCCTCTGATTGTCATGTAAATAACCTAAAGAGTATTCCTATAATTCCTTTGTGATGTGACAGGGAGAGTTTTATTTTGCTAATGTTATAGTGATGATTTGCGTTGCTGTTTCAGCATATTTTAGTAAACGACAGTTATGAATTCTTTCAGGCGGTTTTGGCACACTTTCCACTAAAATTTCTTAAACTGGGATCCTGATCAGTCAATTTTGATGACATCAAAATTTTCAAGGCTGCTACTTCTTGCAGATTTATCTATATTTGTCAGCAGAAAATTCATCACAAAATTCTCTAGATTCCAGATTTTTAGGGTTTTTTTTTTTTTTTTTTTTTTTTTTTTGTCTAAATAACTACTTTAAATGGAACTGTTTCCATTTCTAAGGAATTAATTGCCATTTTTAATATTTCCAAATTTTCAGATTGGGATGTTCTTTTTCTTTTAGAAAAGACTGAAAATGGAAAAGATTACAAAGTCCTGCCTTGCATCCTTTTGGTAAATGGAACATGAGAAAAAAGGAAAATAAGTGAATAAATGAAGCTGGGTGGAAGGACAAGTGGGAGAATATTTTTCAAATGCTTGCGTCTCTTTTTTTCTTTTTTTTAAAATTTTTTTTATTTTTCACAATTGTATTCAACATTTTAAGTACAACAATATTATGCGAAAAAATTTATTTCAAAAATAAGATGAAAGCGTGACTTTAGACGTATTAAAATATTATTACGTTTTCATATTTGTTAAAAAATTTTTTTAAATAAGTTCTAGCTATGCCCAGATTTTTTTAAGGAACATTTTGGATAATAAAAAGTTTTAATTCATTTAAACAATGAGGTATGCACACATATTTAGAGAGGAGAAATAACCGTCAGATGATGAAAACATTTTGTTCCTTCATTTCGTAATTCCAAATGCGTATATAAAAAGTGAAATCACAACAAAATGACTAATCAAAAGATTATTACTTTCAAGATTACTCAAAAAGATTACTCGTTTAGAATTAT
>JAPMOR010108487.1:51921-66447 GCA_026543865.1 Argiope aurantia | reverse complement strand
AGAAGAGAAATTGGGGTGTCAACGAATGAATTCAGTCTTCCTGTTAGAAAAAAAATTACATATTAGACTTATTTTAAGATAAAAGAAATTCTTGTTTAATAAAAAACAAAGAAAAGAAGAAAAAAAAAAGAAGAAGACGGAGAAAGAATGGGTTCATTCATTATTTGCAGTCAGAGTATTCTAAATGATTAGGGCCTGAAATCTTATATTGCTTTTTTTTCCCTCCCTTCCTGATTTGTCTTTACAATTTGTGAAATGCCCAGTTCTCTGGAGTGTTTTCTGTTATCTAATGTTATAATATTTTCAATTTTCATATTTTCAACATGAGCAAGGAAAATGCATTTTATTCTTTCATACGATTGATAAGTAGAAATAAGTTTTCAGAAAATTAACGAGTTGTTTTAATGGTTTCAAACATATGATTGATAACATCTATGAAGTGTTTCCAGGTTTTCATATTTAAAATAATAGTATAAACAATTTTAAAATAGCTTTTTTTCTTATTTTGTTTCTCTACCATCTGAGTACTTCGTTTGCTATTGAAAACATCTTAAATATGACAATTTTTCCGAATATTCAACACATTTTATCAATTTTAAGGCATTTCTAATATCGATAAGATATTTACTATGACCTCACTTGAATGTTTTTTTGGTCAACATTGTGGTTAGGTCTGTAATGTCCTAGTTCAACCATAAATTAGATTCCCAAGTACCATCTGACGAGGGTAAAGAGTAAAATGACATGAAAAAAGAATGTTTTAAAGGCTGAAGTGTTTTTGTAAAAGTGTCTTGATCTTCTTTATTTCCTGTATTCTTGTTATTCATTCTTTGCTAACAAATAATATTCTAATTTAGTTTTGAAGCTTACACTTCTTAAGTTAATGTATTATCATAGACAAAGAAAATAAATGAAGATATTTTTTAGACCTAAATAACCTTTTGTTATGGATTTACGTCGAATTACTATAATTCTTTCGGCAAGATGTTGCTTGAAGGATGTGGCGATAATTAGGAACTAAAAATTGCATATTGAAGTTATTTTAAGTATTTTTGTATTTTTTTTAAATTTACTTTAAAAGGAAATTTTTAACCTGAAATTATGAGCAGATTTTGATAAAATAAATTTAATTACTCTTAAGAAATTAGATACTAAGCAGCTAAAGTTATAATAAGTAAACAGATATAAATTTAAAAAGTTGATAAAAAAAATAAATTTCACCACTTTTAAGCTTCTCGAGAGAGCGGAAGATATAACTCATCTTTATTAACTTGTTTCCTCAGTATATTTCTTTACAAATAACAACTTTTCCGCGATTTAATGACATAATTTTTTTTTTTGTGGCTCACTCCCTTGGACAGCCGCGTCGTAAATCGATGTTTTTTCTTCCTCCTTCCGAGCATTAGTATCATATACACAAATACATAATGCTTAGTTTAAAAGATCAGTCATATTAAAGAATTAGTCAGCAGATTAAAGGATCAATAAAACAGAGTAGGCTATATCGTATATAGAAATGGCTTTTACATAGTATGAAAAATAAGTAGAGTAGCCAGGTCGATAGAAAGAAGACATTTTAAAAATTTATTTTTGCATGGAAGGGGGTGATTTGTACTCGCAGATGACCGCAGATGTCCATTTACATCGGGATACAAGAGAAAGATGTTGGAAATTACCTCGGTACTTTTTAATGCGAGATTCTTATAGGGATTTTTTTGACACGTGTCGGTGTAAGAAAGGGAATTCTAGGTATCTTTAAAGGAATATCTTGAACGTTAGATATTTTTATCACTGCTCTGGAATTTCAAGAGCTATATTAGTCCTCCACTTTTGAGAGCTGTTGTTAGAAATAATTAAATAAATAAAAAAAATAGGATTTCGATCAGTTAGATTAAGGGATGTAATTACACACACACACACGTGTTATGTAATGAATGAGCACGTATATATATATATATATATAAACTCTTAAGTTTGACGTAAATGGGAAGGAGACTTTCCTTGTAAGCCTTTAAATAGCAAACAAAATGATTTTAATCCGATTATCAATTATCGAGATAATGGCCTTTTCGTAAATATTCGCATTTTGAATCTTTTAGTGGGGCTGGAGGGGAAGGCTCCAAGGGAATTAATGGAATCTTTTCGAATAATGCATCTCTGGTAATAGTCCATCAGTAGAACGAAATTCAAAATTTTTGATTATTAACATATAATTTTTAACATATTAAAGCATTCATGTTTTCAATTTGAAAAACATGAATGCTTTAATATGTTCTGCAAGTGTATTGATAAATAGTTGCATAATAACATTACTTTTACAAAAAAAAAAAAAAAAAAAAAAAAAAAAATTGTTTTCATAGGCAAAAACTTTGATCTAATACTTATTTTCATTTCTTATTTGAAAGCTATGACGGATCAGTCAATAAAAATTGAATGCTAAATATTGTTACAAACCTGCAATTCGGCTTCCCAGCATAGTTTGTTCCATCAACAGAAAGACTGTTTTAAAGTCCACTGAGTCCGGGTGTGCGTCGGAGGTCCCAGAGCTTGGCGACCATTTAGAGACTTGGCGACGAATTTGGCGACTATGGCTCCAAAATAGATTATACCCGAAACTTCGAGAATTTTCCCGATCCGTCCAGTAGAAACCGAGATACGCCTCGAACGTTCCTGATTGGTTGAGAGGCTTCTAGCCCCGCCTCCCGAGACCTATAAAAGGAAGCAGCCGCAGCTGCCAGAGGAAGGTAGACGACAGGGGAGTTCGAGAGCAGCGAAGTCAGAGTAGTCCAAGTCAGTAGACAGAGTGGACGGAATGGTCGAAGAATTATATTTTTGCAAATTTTATTTCCAAAAAGATTTAATTTATTTTTAATTGGCGCTTTAATCAATGTGATGGCAACACTTTGAAAAATACTATTTTTTTCCCATGAATGCGAAACGTTTATTTTTATTTTGTACGAAAGAAATTGTTAAAAAATAGAGTTAAAATATTTATTTAAAAATTCATTAAAAACAGAAATTTAATTTTAAGGTTAAAACATTGGTAGCATTTAAAAGATAAATTTTTGATCTTTAACTTGATGTAAAAATCTTTTTTGTGCGGTAATATTTTCGGAAGTTATAGCAGAAACACGCCAAAATTTCGCTTAATTTTTAAATAAATAAAATTCTAATTAAAAATTCGAAAAAATAACCCCCAGGTGCACATTCCCGGCCTCCAAGGTATACACGGGCCAAATCTAGTAGCTGTACGTTGAATGGTCTGGCCTGTAGAGCGCCAACACACACACACACATTGAGCTTTATTATAAGTATAGATTACATTGTACGCAACATAAAAATTCATATAAAATTAAAGAGAACTACGGAAATTTCCAAAAAAATGTAGAAATGATTAAAAAAGGTCTGCGTTACTAATAAAACATGACTTATATTATTTTTTTATACACTAATCACTGAAATGCACAATGATGTAACATAATTTATTCAAAGAACTTGTTTATTAATGTTAGTAAAATTATAATTAGAGGTAGCCATGGTAATAGATCATACAGGGTAGTTTTTATAACACAAAAATCAATCCTGTAAACCGATCACCTGAAATTCATTTATCATTTTTAAAAAAATGGAAATCCACAAAATTTGCTATTGATCTTAAACGAAAATTCATATTGAAGCCAATATAAGAATATAATTTTATACAACTTAAGTATACAGTACTAGTAAACTATAGTTAAAAAAACTTTGAATGTATAAATATTATTTCTAGTTTTCTTTATGTATAGCAATTGATGATTTGTTTTTATATAATAATTTTATAACATATAACATTGCAAATATATCAGTTTTGAGGAATGATATACTTCTTTGAAATTTAAGACCAGTTATATGATTCAAAAATACCAAACTCTACTTTGATGGTGGATAATTAAAATTATTTTTTTAAAACTAACTTGTAACAAATTTTGTAGAATTGAACAAAACTTCCAAACATTTTCTTGGATCAAGAATACTTTTTTTTAAAAATTTACACTATAATAGACAATATACCTATAATAAAATTCTGGAGTTCCCTTCAAAGTAAGAACGATAAAATCCAAACACTGCAAACATATTTTTTATTATTTTTCAAAATACTATTTTAACGCTTTTTTATAATGAATAAAAACGATCAATTTCAGTCTAAATACAGGAAATCAATGATGTTAGATTCTCTATTATTCTAAACTAGCCGCTTTTGGCGACCAACCGGTTCAGCAGTATTACCTCTAGCTGCAATTTTCAATTAAATATTTCAAATAACTTGTCTCTTAATATCTTTTCAAACAAAACATTTTTAATCTTCAAATTTTGATAGTCATACCAATCTTTTACTGTTGTTTGGATCGTTTCGTTCAATTTACTATATATATTTTCCTAATTTGTGTCATTTCCGGTAAAACTTCAACTTTAATTTAAAGTGGAACTGCTGAAATTGCAATTAATGTAAAATATTTTTTAATGAAACCAAGCGTTTTATTTTATTTATCATTTTTATCGTTATTTATTTATTTATTTATTATTATTATTGAATATGAGTAATGCAAACAGAATCGCTCGGTATTTAAGTCTTATGTGAACTACAAAATATTTTTCATAATTTATGTAATATCTCAAAGAATAATTCAACAAAAATTTCTCAGATTCAGCATAAAATTCAGTTTTTAGTTTTGCTTTCAAATCAATAATAATATTTTGTTCCGGCCTATAAATATATTTCAAAAATTATGAAGTCTAAATTTAATGCAGTAAGGTATCGTATTCTGAGAAATATTCTGGACACACCAAATTTTAAATAAAAGAATGAATGTTTCTATTTTCCACGATCAACTAAGACTTATTTATGAAACTTTGAATGTTAAAAATTTAGAAAAACTCAACATTTTCATAATCTTAGGCCAATTAATCCTGAGAAACCTGCGCGCTGATTGGCGTATTTTCTTTGAAACGATCGATGGTAAACCTAAAATTATCTTTTTTTATTGAATAGTGATATTCAAATGTTCATAAATCAGTCAGTTTATTTAGTTGATTGGAAATTAATTCTTTTTATTTAAAATATTAGTGTTTCAAAAACATTTTGTTAAACGTGATTTCCACAGCAGAGGCTTTATGTAAAATCAAAAATTCGTTATTTATTAGAGAATTTATTAAATCAAGTTACATAAAATATAATCATTTTCCATTTAGACCATTTTAGCAGATCTGTGTCTATTACTAAAGGTTTACAAATTAGCTGTATGGCCATGATTTGAATGGATATCCTGTTCATATTAAACAAAACTTACCTTAAAATATAACTAATTTATTGGATTAATAATATAGATATTGTAAAAGATCATAAAATAATTTTTCTTAAATTTATTTTTTAGAAAAAATAATATTTTATATTTGTTTCATTTCCTGCAGACACGTGCTGAAAATTATATTTTTGCAGATTTCATTTCCAAAAAGATTTAATTTATTTTTAATTGGAGCTTTAATCAATGTGATGGCAACACTTTGAAAAAAGCTAATTTTCCCCATGAATGTGAAACGTGCTCGTGTAGCTGAAATTTTATTTTTATTTTGTACGAAAAAAATTGTTGAAAAATATAGTCAAAATATTTATTTAAAAATTCATTAAAAATAGAAATTTAATTTTAAGGTTAAAACATTGGTATCATTTAAATGATAAATTTTTGATCTTTAACTTCATGTTAAAATCTTTTTTGTGGGGTAATATTTTCGAAAGTTATAGCAGAAGCACGCCAAAATTTCGCTTAATTTTTAAATAAATAAAATTCTAATTAAAAATTCGAAAAAATAACCCCGAGTTGCACATTCCCGGCCTCCAAAGTATACACGTGCCAAATTTGGTAGATGTAGGTTGAATGGTGTGGCCTGTAGAGAGTCAAGACACACACACACATTGAACTTTATTATAAGTACTAGCCGCCTTTGGCGACTAGCTGGTTTGCCAATCTTAATGTTCGTTTAAATTGTAATAATTAAATATTTTACGCAATTCCTACTTTAACAGATTCTTCATCAAAATATTTTTAAACTTCACATTTTAATAGTCATATAATTTACTCATAATATTATAAAAGCCTTCACTCATAACGTAAAATGTATTTCTCTAATTTTCTGTTAGCTCCTGTAGAATTTATACTTTAAATTAAAGTGGAAAGAATTAATCTGCAATTAATATAATAATATTTTTTACTGAAACATATCATTTTTTTATAATTTGATTACTGATAACAGAGTCACTGAGCGTTTAAACTTTATGGGCACTAAAGAATATCTTTCTTAATTTATGTAATATCTCAAGAATTTGTCAACAAACTTTTCTCAGATTCATCATGAATAGATAGATTAATTAACAATGTTTAATTTTAAATGCATCAAACACTAAGAAAGTAAAACGTATCGTTTAAGATAATCGGTTTAAAACAGGTTAAAAAAAACTACTTAAAAAACTATGTACTTAAAACTATAAGCATATACAAAAAATATATATAACTAACATAAATACAATTTAATTACAAAAGCATGCAACTAATATAAAAATAATTTAAATCAAGAATCATCCGTTGATAATATTGTCAACAATCAGAACACAATGCGCATGCGTGAATTTTCAACGCCAGTTATGGTAAGGCAAATGCGTGAAATTTTCTACGCCAGTTGGGGTAACGCTATGCAGATTAGACATTTTTAATTTCCTTTATTCTGTGTTATTTTAATTCAAAAGTACTTCAGAATGAATCTGAAAGATCGATTCATTAACAATGTTTAATTTTAAATGCATAAAACATTAAGAAAATAAACAGAATCGTTTGAAATAATCGGCCGAAAAATGTTAACCCTAGCCTCATTACTGTTGGGGGAAAAAAACTGAAGCCTTACTCATTTGGCGGTGGGGAAAATGGAAGATTTTTTTTGGCGGGAAAGATAGTTTTTAATTAATAATTAAAGTTCTAATTAAAATTCAAAGAAAGGGACCCCAGGTGCATATTCCCGACCTCTAAGGTATACATGTACCAAATTTGGTAGCTGTAGATCAAATTGCCTGGTCTGTAGAGCGCCAACACAGACACACACATTGAGCTTCATTTATAAGTATAAATAGATAATTCTAATTTCTCCATCTCCAAATCATCCCAAATCAGCAACTGCTTCCGAAAAACAGTTTGTCAGAATTTTATCATCAGAAGTCGACTGATCTAAAAATGGCAAGAAAAAGGGAAATTTGACAACCGGTGTGGTCTTGAGAATACCGATTTGACCACCGAGCAGTGAATAATCATCAGCTGATGTTTAACTACGGTTGGGGAATACGGCCGTAAGAGTTAGAACAACCAAATTTGATTCACAGATATGGTTCAGAATTCTGGTATGGACGGAGTTAATCATTTGGATGAAAAAATGAGCATTTACCATTTCATCTACGCAGTAAGGAATGACGCTGAAATTTATTAGCAAATGCATTAAATACGGTTATTATGAATTATTATTGCTATTAGGATTGTTTTACACAGAGCAACATACAAAATAAAAAAATGATGTAAATTTAACTGTTGTGTAATATTTCCGTGACTTTTGCAAATTATAAAGATATATTTATGAATGTGATGGCGACAGAAGTTTTTATTGTTGAAACAAGTCAAACCTATTTCATCGTTTCATTTATCTTTAAATTAACTATTTCCCTTTTTTGCAACGCATTATTACAACCCGATAACTTCTTTAAGAATTACAGCTATGAAAATCTAGTAAATGTGCAATAAGTGACTTTATAGATTATAAATTTGTGAACTAAAGATTCTTTCTCTCCCTAAATAATTTGTAATCATGCGTATTTTTTTAATGATTAGATTTATTCAATAGTGGGAAGCAGCAGTCATAGGCCATGCACATTATGATGCTCTTCTTTTAATTTCTGATCCAGGGTGAGAAGTTAAATTTTATCTTAAAAAATAAGTAGTTTATAAGCACTTTTTAAGTACCTTTGAGGGGGAAAAAAGATTAAGGATCAACATTAGCATAGTAGTTTTGATTATGGAGCTAAGTTACGATGAAATTCATTAAGATAACCAAAAATACTATTCAGTTTAAAAAAATAGAAATAGAGAATACCGCCAGTAACTACTGTATATTTTTCATTGATATGAAAACTAAGTTACTTAAAATGCTTTTCTGCAAGTTTCTCCTTAAAATTAATTAATACATTTATAAATTAGCAGAACGATCTTGCTTTTAGTCATTTTCAAATAATTTTATATTTACTTATAACTTTAACTTTATAATTTAATCTTATTTTTATTCAAAATTATCTTTAAAACTGTTGGGATAAGAGTAAAATAAACGACTAATATATATATGTAATGATATTGTTTACTTTAATTTTAATTAATTTCCTATTTTTTACACTAAATTAGTCTATGTTACTTCATTCTAAAATTTTCTCTTACTTCCTGATCCAAAACCTACATTTTAAAAATTAATTATTGCCAACATGCGCTCTAAAAATTGCCTTTTCTTTATTTCCCGCGCCACAAGCGAAGGGATAAATATCCCTGGCGCCTGTGCAATTGTTTCAAAAATACATAAGATTCCCTTTTCTAAATCTACACATGTCAAAGAAATCCCTGTCGGATATATATATGTGTGTGTGTGTAATGGCATCTCTTAATCTAATTTAAATCTTAATTGATTTCCAAATTTTTATCTTAATTTAGCCCATATTGACTTCCTTTTAAAATAGTCTCTTATTTCCTGATCCAGTTCCACTTTTTTATTTAATTAATTCCACACGCGCTCTATTCACAACTGCTCACTTCAGCCTTTTCTCGTGCCCCGAGTGAAGGGATAACAATCCTTAATGTTCACCACATTCTTTTTAAAGATACCTAAATTTTCCTTTCCTAAGACTACACGTGTCGAAGAAATCCTAATCAAAATCTCATAGTAAAATCACCGTAAAGAAAAATTTCGGTCTCTTTTGCTCTTGCGTCTCGTTGTAAACGGAAGTCAGTTTTATCACCACTTCTTGTATATAAAAGGACTCCCGTAGTGAAATAAATCGAAGTTAAAAATTCAAAGTATCTTCTATTCGGCCACGTAACTGCTAAAATGTTTACATTTAAATAGTCGATAAGATAGTTACCTGTGCTAAAAGACTCAAATTATTAAAGAATTAAAATTATACGCAAATCCACGAGAGGGGCTAGTAAGATGAATCGACGCAACGGTTCCGGCACCTCCGTTAATTTCGCCCCAGCTGAGCCATGGCAGTTGAGAGACACGCTTCAGTGCTGCTTCGCGACGACAGCATCATCAATACGGCGAGTTTACCGATTCGGGAATGGCGAGTTCTTGCATAAATTGTTTTGTCACCCATTTTAGATGGGGATTCATTTCCTTTTATTTTCAAAATTTGTTTTTAAGTTTAAAGGAGATATACTAAAATCATAACGTTCCTGTGTTGTTGTGACTTATGGCACTTTACAAGTCCGCTGACAGTTATCTGCCAGCGATTTAAGCCGCGTTTAAGACAAAGTATATTAAAAAAAAAAAAAAAACAAGAGTAGCGCCAACTACGGCCAAGAGTACGACTTAGCTACTTCATACGCCACATTCGCTTGCATAATCCCTTTTTACAGAGGGGCACATTCACACACCTCACAGATAGAACACAGAAGAACAACCATGCCCGAACCGGAACGCCCAGATCACGGGAAAGACGCGCTACCCCTATGCCAGGACGCCGACATAACGTTCCTTTTTCGTTGATATTAAAAATGCTAACTAAATAGAAATCAAACCTACGTTGAACTTTACCAACCATGGGTGTTTTTTATTATCTATCTTTAATATTCCGATTGTTTAAGGGAAAAGGGGATATTTTTAATCTTTTAAAGTAAAAATTTCTCGTAAAAGTATCTCTTTAGAATATAAATTGCACATCCTTCAATGCATTTAAGTAATATTGCCGGTTTTCTTGAGGGGGAAAAATAATAAATTTCTTCCCTATCAATTACTTAATTTGACAACTAAAAATTATTATAAATATTTGTTTTATTTTATAGTTAAAATTTTATTTGATTTCAATTGTATTTTTCCTGAGAAAATATTTACAAATATGATACACATATTTAAATTATTGGTGATTAAGAGTCAAAATCAAATAAAAGACCAAGATCTAGAAAGAAAAATAACAGAAGTGTTTACTCCTGTAAGATGCTTAACAAAACAAATCATACAATTTAAAATTATAAGATCATGACATCAATGCAAATTCTATTCCTCCCCGCGTCAAATGTTATGCCTTAAATAATGCAAAAGTGAAAAATTTTACATCATAGTTTTACTAACTTCCAAAACATCAGTGAAAGATTTTAGATTTTCTCATTGATTTTACAATAGGCAACATTCCTAAATTATTTCTAATGTCAACATTCTTTTTTTCCTCACGAACACAAGGCCTTCAATGACAATAAGTTGATATAATTTTTTTACTAACCTCTTTAAAATATAAAAGCAAATTAAATAAACACATTTACTTAAATTTCTCAAAAAAAAAAAAAAAAAAAGGAAATTCATACTACACAAAGATTTATTGTAAATATATTGATAAACTGTCTTTACATTTCACAAAAAAATCTATAGGTTAATAATACAAGAGAATAAAAATTTACTCACTTCCCAGAAAGTCAGAAACTTCTGCGCAGTATTTAAAGATGACAATAGAAATGATAAAGTCCTAAAAGACTAGAGCTTAAATGAAAGCCAGATATGCCTGGTCTACCACTTAAACTAGACCATTGGGACAACATTTCTTTCAGCAGCAAACATAATCAAAATAGAATATGTAACTACAAGTATCTCCTGTATAAAAGAAAAATTTACATAAAAGCTGTACTGTAATTTCTAACATAATAGATATGTCTTCTGAGTAAGAAATAATGTATGTGTGAAGAATTTACAACAATCAGATTATTATGTCAGGAATCCTAAATTCTGTTTTAAAGAAAACTATTGAAATCAAGGAAAATCTCTTAAACCATAGGGAATTTTAATTCCTTTATTGCAACTTTAACATCTAAACTAAGTAAACGAAATTGAATTTATTTTAGATACAATTTGTAATATTAAAAAAATTACTTTAGAGTTTGAATCAATAATAACACAAACATAATAATAACTACAAATTTAAAACAATGATTCAATGTTTACTTTTGTTTTACTTTACAACTAAAATGAACAGAAACTAACAAGATGGATTATAGTAAATAAAACAAATATATATATAAGAAAACAAATAATAAAGCAATAGCTAAGAGATAAATTTCTTATCTTTATTCTCACATAGCTGCATTGTATGCAAATTGCATTAATTAAATTAAGAGAAATGCAAAGACAAAGTGACTCTTTTCATATAATTTAGAGGATTTTTGGAACTAATTTAATAAATGAAGAATTTATTTCCTTATTTACTAATTTAAATTTAGTCTTTGCGCTATAACAATACAGTCATAATGCTCATATTCAAAATAATGCTCAATGTTTACTTTCGTTTTACAGTGGAAACGAAATTTACAGGAACTAGGTAAAATGGATTATAGTAAATAAAATGGCAAAATTTAAGATACAAATTTCTTACTATCCTTACAAGGGGAAAGGAATCTAAATATTATTGAGCTAATGGAAAAAAAAGGAGTTAATTTCCATCAATTGTGCCCTCGAACACATTATTTGCAATACACATTAGCAATAACTCCAAATTATTAGCATTCCAAACTTGATAATGGTAAATATATGTATATTATATAAAATAAATATACAGCAAAAAATGATATTAAAGAATCAATAATCAAACAGAACAAAAATAATTCGTAAAGAAAGTAATCTCATTAGCACTAGATTCTGTTAAAAAGTAAGACCTATTTCGATATCTCATTTTTGAAGAATATATTAATAAAATTCACGAAATAGTTTACATACCTTGCTGCTTTTGCTGGGTTCAAAATCCTTTCTGTGAATATCAACAATCCACTGTTTTCTCAGATTCCCAACTTTCGGGAAATCAAAAATTGAAACCTTGGGCACAGTATTATAATTTCCTTTACAGTTGGGTACACAAAAAGTAAATGGCATTTTATAATTCACAAAACTAATAGTGAGAAAAACGCAAAACAAAATTGTAAGATTTCACACTAAATCAAAGCGGGAAATGAACGAAGCATAAGTCAATAGAAAAAAATCATGGGAACAAAACTACAGTATATGACTTCAGAGTTTTCAAGAAATTCTTCATTGTAGCCTTATTTCTAGACGGCTATGGCTAGGCGGACATGCCATTCGTGTTCGAGGTTTAAGTTGCTTTTCCCAAATTAGAAATTTTAAATTCTTTAGAGCACCATGAACATTCAGTTTTATATTTATTTTTGGAAGCCTTTAACCATTCAGTATATTCACTTTTGTATGTCCACAATGAATTGAGTACACATTTTTTCGGCATATTGTATAAAAAAAACAGCTTTTGCATTAAAATTACATGCAGAAAAAATATTTAAATAATTTATTGATAAAAATGTTAAAATATAATAAATATTCTGCAAAGAAGTAACCCTGGAACAAAAGTACAACAATGAGATTGTCACACTAAACCAACTCTCCCTACGTATTTCCAGCCAAAACATAAAATCATCCCTGTTTTGTTTTGTTTTTGTTTTGTTTACCAATGTAAGCAAAGGAGATTTTTAAAAAATGTTTAAGTCAACGAAAGAAATATTTTTTCTCCATGCATGCATACATACTATATACTTTCATAGCAGAAACTTTTTTCAACCTTTGAACTCAACGCAAATGAATCAGCAACCAGCATCACTTCCTTCTTTATGGTCATCACTTTTCATTGAAAGATGAGACAAAACAAAAAAAAAAATGTATTCCTATTCTAGGGCAAATCAAACCTCCCGAAAATTTTATTTTATCTTCAGAAAGAAAAATAAGCACCTATGTAAAAAATAAGCATTTTTAAGGCCTTTATATGAGGACGATAAAAAATAAGCAGTTTTTAATGACACTACGCCCCCTGTGATTAGTTCAGTTCCACATGAATTATTTTAGTTTAATTTTCTAATTTAGAATTTTTGTCAAAATATTTATTTTAATATGCATATCTTTCGAAAATGGACTAAAGCAATATAATTATTAATTAATGATTTTTCTTACATGGAAATAAGAGCATTTAATTATTGTAATGGATTATACAGAAAGAATAATACACTTCAAATAAATATAATATAAAAATTATTTTGCAGAATTGGGCAAGGCAGTGAATGCAAAGAGCACTCAAACATTAATTTTTAGAGTGCCCCAAATGAGCGTTTTGTACTTCACAGCGTAGTATGGAAAACCAAGCAAGCATTTTGGAAGATTTCTAGTTGGTCACTGAAACAGGACGATTTGGTAGCAAGATTACTTACTACATTTCATTAATCCAATTTATTGCGTTTTTTAAAATATCACATTTATATGCATGCGAATATACAGACTGACAGATGGTCAACTCGTTGACGCATTCGGTTTAAATGTTAATACTTATATATAATTTAGATGCTAAAATTCAAAATCAAATTTTATCGATATATATCTTGAAGATATTGTGCTCACTTACAATCAGACAGATAGACAAATAAAAATGTACATGGATTTCATAAAAAAATTGATAAAAATCTGCAAATTTGGCATTAAAACAATATATCAAATTTCATCCGTTCATTAATCATAGAGTATTTAAATTTCCATGTTCACAATCATATGCAGATTACAAAATTTTGTTTTTCAGAGCTGTGAATTGTGGAGGTAAAGAGATAGGGCAAAGTTTGGAGCTTGAAATTTTTGATGTTCATATTCTTTCTCTTTGAATACTTCGTATAGAAGGAAGCAAAAAAAAAATGGCTTTAATTTATTTTTCATATTTTGAGCAAGATTAATAAAAAATGGCTTACAAGTAATTTTGGAGCATCGTGAACATTTGGGTTTTATTTTATTTTTGGAAACTTTAAACCATTCAAAAAATACATGTAGTGACGAACGCCTGATGATGAGCTCCATCTGCTGGCCAACAGGTGTTGATGCTTGTTAGACGGAGTGCAGGCGAGACGGGTCTGAACGAAAGTCAAGACGTGTGAGACGAGACGGGTCTCTAAACGAAAGACGCGACGTAACATGTGAATTAATCCTGCGACATATTCGACGAAATCTATTTAATGTTCATTTCTTTTATGTTAATGTAATTGTCCATCCTAAATGTAATTAAATGTGCGTTCTAAAATAGTAGTGATTCCTGAGTCCTACAAATATGGGGGCTCGGCCCGGATTTTAATGAAGACCGGTACATAGACGAAAGAAGAGCCAAACAGGAATGAAATTTGACGAACTACAATAAACCTCTTGAATACCAACTCCTTGTGGACTGACACAGTGTAGATC
>JAPMOR010108487.1:0-51521 GCA_026543865.1 Argiope aurantia | reverse complement strand
TTTAATTTTAAGAAGTGTCAGTTTTTAAAACCACAAATAGAATTTTTAGGCTATAGAATCCAAAACGGAACAATACAGCCCTCTGTATCTAAAACGGTAGCTGTACAAAAATTTCCACAACCACAAACTGTTAAACAAGTACAAAGCTTTTTAGGCCTTACTAGTTATTTCCGGAAATTTATACCCCACTATTCAAAAATCGCAAAACCGCTTAGTGATCTACTAAGAAAAGACATTGCATTTAAGTTTGAATCTGAACAAAAGGAAGCTTTTCAAAAACTTAAAGATATTTTAACTCAGGAGCCAATTTTGCATCTCTATCAACAGGGATCAGTTTTAGAACTCCATACAGATGCTAGCAGTCAGGGATTCGGAGCAGTGCTGCTGCAACAGGGAACCGACAATAAGTGTTATCCTATTATTTTAGTTGAAAAACATCTCCACAACAAGAGAAATATAGTAGCTATGAATTAGAAGTTTTGGCTGTAATCGTAGCATTGAAAAAATTTAGACATTATTTACTGGGTTCTAAGTTTAAAATTGTGACTGATTGTTCCGCTTTTCAACACACTATGAGTAAAAGAGATCTTACACCAAAAGTTGCAAAATGGGCTTTACAGTTAGAGGAATTTGATTACCAAATTGTTCACAGATCAGGAAAACAAATGACCCACGTAGATTCTCTTAGTCGAAACGCAGTACTTGTTGTTACTCGTTCATATAGTGAAGTGACTACTAAAATAGCCAATGCTCAAAATCAGGACGAATTCCTTAAGAAATTAAAAGCTTTGATAGATAAGCAAAAAGACGGTGAACACATTGTGAGAAATGGAGTTTTATACAAATACGATAATGGTAGAGAATTGCTCATAGTCCCAGAAGCATTACAAAGAGAAATTATTCGAGAAATTCACAATAAAGGACATTACGCTGTGGCTAAGATGGAAGAAATTTTAAAGCAAGAATTTTACATACCAAAGTTGAGGTCAAAAATAGAAAGTGTGGTTGCCAATTGCGTGGAGTGTATTCTTTGTAATAAGAAACGTGAGAAAGGTGAAGGTTTCCTTAACCCCATCCCAAAAGAAAATTTGCCTTTAAGTACATATCACATCGATTTCATTGGCCCTATGCCTTCTACAAATAAGAACTACTAGCATATTTTTTCAATAGTCGACGTTTTTACAAAATTTGTCTGGTTGTATCTGGTTAAATCAACATCTACTCAGGATGCAATAACTAAACTTAAATTTCAACAATCTACTTTTGGAAATCCGACGAGAATAATAACAGACAGAGGTTCAGCTTTTACCTCAAAAGAATTTGAAACATACTGTCAGGATGAAAATATTGAACATTTCAAAATTAGCACTGGAATTCCTCGCGGAAATGAGCAA
The DNA here is from genome assembly GCA_026543865.1 of Argiope aurantia. NCBI lineage: Eukaryota > Metazoa > Arthropoda > Arachnida > Araneae > Araneidae > Argiope > Argiope aurantia. The sequence continues at coordinate 50,127 of JAPMOR010108487.1, read as the reverse complement.
ATTGAAATAATGCATAAAATTTTAATACCCATTCTATCAAAACTCTCGATAACAGACCCTACCAAATGGTATAAACATGTTACATCAGTGCATAAAATAATCAATAGTACTGTTTGGAGGAGTACTTTGTGGTTTCAGTTTAATAAGACTCAAAGATGAAAATTCATTACAAAATTTAGAAATGAAACATAAAATGAGTTATATATTGCCATAATTAAAAGAGAAACGAAACAGACAGAAGACCTACTATATTCCTAAAAAGGAAAAATACATTTTTTTTAAATATCCGGAATTAAGTCACAGCTGGAGGTGGCAGAAGAAGTGTTCTGATCCAAATTTGAGTCTTTATATTGGTAAATATAAAATTGTATTTATTTATTCAGAAAAAAGCAAAAAAAAAAAGTTAAATAGACAATCAGTCGAAAATCATAAAATAAATTTAATAGGTAACACAATTTTTAAAAAAATGAAAAATAGAAATAAAAATTATGAGAAATCTCCAAATACGATTATATAAAAAAAAATTCAGAATAAAGTACATTAAATTCATCGCAAGCAATTGCAGTAGAAATAAATTCTTACTAGCATATAAAATATCAAGCGATAAAAAACATTATTTTAACAATTACAAGAACTCAGAAACAAAATATATTTTGAGCAATTTCAATTTACAAGAATAATTCAAAAGAAAATGAAACTCTATATTCAATAATCAACACTCAATAAAGGTCAATCAAAGGAAAGGAAATAAATAATAAATAAATTTCTTCAATGATGCTGTAGAAAATGACAAATAAAATTCAGTATTATTAAAAAAAAATTTACATTTAAATATCACATCATAAGGCAGAATATACTTTTCATGATAAAACAAATGATTTTACATTAAAAAAAGGTACAATTAGAGCACTATCTTTATGAACATGAAAGAGTACATGGTATTACTAATTTATAGAAAAACGACAATTAAATTTATATGGCATTTAGGTATGGAGAGACATTTATTAATCTATAATGGTAAACAGCACATTTTCAAAAACTCAGAATTATGAAATTTTCATTTTCAAACTTTGCATTTATTATATGCATTTATAAAATAATTGACAACACACATTTAATTTTTAGTTAAGTGCAAATTATACAACATTTTCTTCTTTAACATTAAAGATTATTATATACTGCAGAGTGCAGTAGTCCTGAAACCTTTAAAAAAGGAGAATCAACACAGTGTATACTTTAATTCTGATATCATTAAACCTTAAATTTAAAAAAGATTCTTATAAGCATAATACCATGAACACTATATCTAGCTGAATATGATACTGATCACTGACGCCAGCCATTTTAAAAGAATTCTGTTACAATGTAGAAAGGAAAGATTTTGTTCTTTTAATATATTTTACAAGAATCAACCCAGAAATGCATGAACAAATATCTGGAATTTAAAGGAGAATGCAACTTTCCAAAAACTCTGAGTTACGAAATTTTCATTTTCAGACTTTTTATACATAATAAGTATTTTGAACTTAAATTACAACACACATTTAAAAGGTTTTTGAGTGAAAATTATAAACTTTCTTCTTTACCATTAAAGACCATAATACATTGAGCAAAGAAATGTCCTGAAACATTTAAAAACAGAGAATGAACTCAGTGAATACCTTATTTCTGAGATCATACCTTCTTAAACTAAAAACAGATTCTTACAAGCATTATTCCATGAACACTATATCCAGCTGCATTTAATAATGATCACTGATACAAGCCATTTAAAAAGATTTCTATTATAACGTGAAAAGGAAAGATTTAGTTTTTTAAAATATATTTTACAATACTCAACCCAGAAATATATGAACAGTGATCTGGAATTTAAAGCAGCATTCAGTATCTCCTTATAAATTGCTAATCTACACATTCAAATAAAAATACGTAATATTTAATTTGCTATTTACTACTTTCCAATATTCAAAATACAACAGGCACCTCTTGAATGAAATCCACTTGCAACATCTGAAATAAAGATGTCACAAAAAATAAATAATTCCATTTACAGCATATGGCATAATTATAACAATGAATATGAAGAATTTAAATCAAAACGAAAATTATTAATAATCATCACTTAATAAAAGTCATTAAAAGAACATAAAATTTTGAAATTATCTAAAGGAATTATTTCGATTATAAAATTTTTATTCAGGGTTGATGTAAAAAATGATGGGTAAAATTCAGTATTACTACAAAGCTTTAAAATTTAAATACCACAATAAGAAATACAACATAATTTTCAAAATAAATAAATGATTTTGCTTCCCAAAAAGGTACAAATAGTGCACTATCTTTCTGAAGATGAAAAAGTGAATGGTTTTCAAAATTTTTAGTCTCTGTCAATAAAATTTACATGGTGTTTAGCAATGGAGAGATATTTAGCAATCTCGAATAAAAAATATTACCATTTCAAAAACTCTGCGATATGAAATTTTCATTTTCAAGCTATTTATACATGAAAAGTATTTTCGGCTTAAATGACAACACACATTTAAATGTTTCTTAAGTGAAAATAATACACTTTCTTTTTTAGCATTAAAGATTGTTATACACTGCAGCTAGGAATTGTCTAAAACCTTTTAAAACAAAGAATCAACTCAGTGAGTGCTTTCTTTCTGACATTATATCTTTTTAAATATAAAAAACATTCTTATCAGCATTACTCCATGAATACTATATATAGCTGAATATGATAGTGATCACTGATGCAAGCCATTTTAAAAGAAATCTGTTAGAATGTGTAAAAGGAAAGTTTTTGTTTAAAATATATTTTACAATACAACACAGAAATATATGAACAGCTATTTGGTATTTAAAGGAGCATGCAGCAAACAGCATCTAATTATAAACAGCTAATTTAGAATTTCAAATAAAAATAGGTAAAATTTAACTTGCTACTTACAACTCTCCAATATTTAAAATACAACAGATACCTCTTGAAAGAAATCCACAAACATCATCTGAAATAGCAATTTCATAAAATATAAATAATTCCATCTACTGCAAATGACATAGTTATAAAGATGAATATAAAGAATTACAATTCACACGAAAATGATCAATAATCATCATTCAATAAAGGTCATTAATAGAACATAAAATTTTGAAATTATCAAAAGAAATTATTTCATATAAAAATTTTATTGAGTGTTACTGTAAAAAATCATGGGTAAAATTCAGTATCATTACAAAAGCTAAAATTTAAATATCACAATAAGGGATACAACATAATTTTCATGATAAAACAAATGATTCTGCTTCCAAAAAAGGTACAATTAGTGCACTTTCTTTCTGAAAAGACGGAAAAGTGTGTAGGTTTTCTAATTTTTGTCAATGAAATTTACATGGCAATTAGCTGTGGAGAGACATTTAGCAAACTCAAATAAAAAATATCACCTATTCAAAAACTCTCAGTTATGAAATTTTCATTTTTAAACTTTTTATACATAATAAGTGTTTTAAACTTAAATAACAACACACATTTAAATAGTTCTTATGTGAAAATGATAAACTTTCTTTTTTACCATTAAAGACCGTTATACATTGAAATGAGGAATTGTAATGATACCTTTAAAAACAGAGAATCAACTTAGTGAGTGCCTTATTTCTGATATCATACATTAAAACCAGATTCTTACAAGTATAATTCCATGAACACTATATAAATCTGCATTTAATACTGATCACTGATGCAAGCCATTTTAAAAGAATTCTATTAGAATGTGGAAAGGAAAGAAATATATTTCACAATACTGAACCCAGAAATATATGAGCAGCTATCTGGAATTTAAAGGAGCATGCAGCATCTCCATATAAATTGCTATTTTACACATTCAAATAAAAATAGATAACATTTAATTTGCTACTTACAACTTTCAAATATTCTAAATACAATAGACACCTCTTGAATGAAATCCACGTGCAACATCTGAAAAATAAAATGCCACAAAATATAAATAAATCACAAAAATGTGGCATTGAAAAAGTAGAAATAATAATTTATTTTTGGTAGTTATTGTAGTTGTTTATTTTTTTACTTCAGTTTGCGCTATAAACTCAAAATACATATAAGTTTTTACTGATAGAATTATTGGCTTACTTGTTTCTACACTGGTGTGCAAAACTTAAGCAACAGGTATGTTTTTTGCCATAACTTCACGAGAAATCATCTGAGAGACATGAAATTCAGAAATGAGATACAGCATTTTGTTCTGAAAGAATGACGAAAGCATAGTTGCGCAGAAATGAATACAATGCATACATTATGGAATCAAACAAAAAAGGCTTTATTGAACTCATAGTATCGTTACACATGATTGTCTGTCCAAGAGGAAGAACAGCAAGCAGATGTTCCTTAGTATGGGATATGCCCTCCCCTTACTGCAATGGTTGCTTCGCACCGTCTCCCCACACTCATCACCAGATTGTCCAACAGTTCTTGAGGTAAGAGTGCCCATTCCTCAATCAGCATCTGTTTAAGTTGTCGGGTGTTCCAAGGAGGATGTAATCATGCCGCAAGGCGTCTCCCCAAAGCATCCCACACATGTTCTATTGGATTTAAATCAGGGGAGCACGTCGGCCAATCCATTCGAGTGATATCTTCACTTTCCAGGAGCTCCTCAACAACATGAGTCCTGTGTGGTCGTGCATTGTTATCCATAAAAACGATGTCTGATCCAATGGCACCTCGGAACAGACGCACATGGGGAAGGATCACCTCCTGACAATAGCGATCTCCAGTTACAGAACCTCTGTCGAAAACGTGGAGCTCAGTCCGCCCGTTCATCATAATGCCTCCCCAGACGACAACTCCAGGACCACCGAAACGGTCTCTTTCCGTGATGTTACTGGGATGAAACCGCGTCCCGACCTCTCTCCAAATCAACTGGCGTTGGGAATCGCTTGTGGCACTAAAACGACTCTCATTGATGAGATGTCCAGTTTTTGTCCTCCCTGCACCACTCTAAACGCTGCCGCCGGTGGGAATCTGTCAAAGGGATGCAGCGTTCAGGACGGTCGGGCGAATAGGTCACCTTTGTGAAGGCGTCTGGACACAGTAAAACGCGACACTTGTCGCCCCGTTGCTGCATACAGTTGCTGAGCAATGGCGCTTGCTGACTGGTTTCGGGTTCTTTTCGCCTGTAGGACGATATGTCGGTCATCCACTGCAGTTGTTTTCCTGGGGCGGCCATCACCAACCTTTCTCACAGCTGTACCTATGGTTTGGAAGGCTTTCCAAGCGCGCGAAACGACACTTTTGTTGATTCCGAACTCTTCAGCTACACTGGTCACACTACACCCCTCCTCCAGCTTTCCGATCATTCTTCCACGTGTGAAATCGTCCAGGTGATTTCTGCTAGCCATATTTCATGAATTAACTCACGTGCACTTGCAGCGAATGTCTTTAATTGCGTCTCCGTCCTTCCTTTTATTGTAGTGTTGAGATGTGCGCGCCTTCCGCACGTGTTTTGCGTACCCTCACGTCGCCTGTGACGTTTTGTTCCTGATATTTGCATACACATGACCTTTCTCTTGAATTACGTGTTCATTGTACTGATCGCAAGTACTCCTTTTCTGCAATTTCATGGTTATCTGCTTAAAATTTGCATTGTTGCTTAAGTTTTGCACACGAGTGTATCTATACATAATAAGTATTTTGAACTTAAATGAGAACAAACATTTAAATGGTGTTTATGTGAAAATGATACACTTTCTTTTGTACAATTAAAGACCGTTATACATTGAAGAGAGGAATTGTAATGAAACCTTTAAAGACACAGAATCAACTCAGTGACTGCCTTACTTCTGACATCATACCTTCTTAAATTTTAAACAGATTCCTATAAGCATTATTATATGATTCTTATAAGCGTTATTACATGATTCTTATAAGCGTTATTACATGATTCTTACAAGCATTATTGCACTATATCAAGCTGAATTTAATACTGATCACTGATGCAAGCCATTTTAAAAGAATTCTGTTAGAATGTGAAAAAGAAATGACTTAGTTCTTTTAAAATATATTTTACAATACTCAACACAGAAATATATGAACAGCTATCTGGGATTTAAGTGAGCATGCAGGATACAGCATCTCCATATAAATTGCTAATTTCACACATTGAAATAAAAATATGTAAAATTTAATTTGCTACTTACAACTCTCCAATATTCAAAATACAACAGATACATCTTGAATGAAATCCACAAGCATCATTTGAAATACCAAAGTCACACAAAATATAAAAAATCCCATCTATAGCAAATGATATAATTATAAAGAGGAATATCAATAATTTAAATTCAAACGAAAATGATCAATAATAATCACTCAATAAAAGTCATTAAAAGAACATAAAATTTCGAAATTATCTAGAGGAATTTTTTCATTTAAAAATTTTATTGAGTGTTGCTGCAAAAAGTGATGGGTAAAATTCAGTATCATAATAAAGCTTTAAAATTTAAACATCACAATACATGGCATAACATAATTTTCATGATAAAATAAATGATTTTGCATCCTAAAAAGGTACAATTAGGGCACTATCTTTGTGAAGATGGAAAATTGAATGGTTTTTCATATTTTTTGTCTTTGTGAATAAAGTTTACATGGACTTAGCTATGGAGAGACATTTAGCAATCTCTCACAAAAAATATCACCTTTTCGAAAAGTCTTAAGTTATCAGATTTTTATTTTAAAATTTTTTATACATTATAAGTATTTTGAACTTAAATGTCAACACATATTTAAATGGTTGTTAAGTGAACATTATACAACACTTTCTTCTATACCATTAAAGACTGTTATATATTGCAATGAGGAGTAGTTGGTGATTCACTTGAACGCCAACAGATGGCGTAATGAAAAAACCTGAGCTTTGAACTTTTGTTTTTGTTTTAGAGACTGGCGTAGTTTAGTTTAGTTATATTAACGTCCCGTTTTAAGCAACACTATGGCTATTTTGGGACGGACCTCGTAATTTTAAACCGCTGTCAGATGACGAGGACGACTCCTGAGCTGGCACCCCCCTCTCCACACCACACCACACCAGCGGGGCATTCTTAGGGGATGCTTGGATGAAACGGGTGCTTTCTGTACACGCACTCGAAAATGTGTAATTTGAAAGCTGTATGCAAAAAATCTATTCGCTGTATTTAAATCTGTATTTCATTCTTATTCTGGCTACCCATTAATCGCTGCCAAATAAATATCGAGACTTGGATGAGGTGAGTCATTTCTTTATTAGTCCTCATATTCCTTTATTTGAATCCGACCAGAATTTATACATTCTTTTGATTCTAAGTCGTTTAAATCCTTAATTTAAATCAACAGTAGTCCTGAAATTTTAAAAACAGAGAATCAACTCAGTGTCTGTTTTATTTCTTACATCATACCTTCTTAAATGTAAAAGAGGTTTTTATAAGCATGATTCTGTGAATACTATATAAAGCTGAATGTGATACTGATCACTGATTCAAGAGCGTGCAGCATCTACATATAAACTGCTATTTTACACATTCAACAAAAGCGGCATGGTTGGCACTCAAATTTGGAGAAAAAAAAAATCCATGTGTTTTCTCGGTTTTTTCCTTTATGTATATTCAAGGTAGGAGGAAATGCTCGAAGAGTATTCATGTGCTATACTCTGTTTCACCCTAACTTGGCAGTATTGTAAAAGGTAGAAAATGTAAAGCTCCGCGTTGGGAAAGAGTTCCCCATCAATTCCGACTTTAAAATAGTTAAAATGCGCAGAAATTTATCAAATAATATCATAAATTACAGAAATCCTTTTTTTATCAGTATATATTTAAAATCATTCTCAAGTTAGAAGTGCTTATCTGTTAAGTATTTTGTAAATAAAGCGAACGAATAAAACTAAAAGATTGACATAATGAATTCCACTTTGGCTAGAACCGGTCTTCAAGGTCAAATATTTGGCGCGCTTTTCTTTTCCGTCTCCGCCAACTCAGTTTCATTCAGTTCGCAACCGTTATAATCTTTCGTACTTTTTTATTCTTGCTTTTTTACCAGCTGATATTTTTGATACTATTAATCACATTAGTAGTTATTAGTTTTGATTGTTGAATATTTATTCGATACGTTATTTTTATTCACTTCTAAAATGTCTGAAAAAGAGAAAGTGTTATCACCGACTACGCTGTGCACACGTTCAAGACGAGTGAAATCAACAAAAAGTGCAGCATGCAGAAACATATTAAAAGTTTATTCTCGACTCAGAGAAAACCCTCAAGATTCTATCAATCAAACCATCGATAAAGTTTCGCAATGAACAGTTTTCCTTTTGAAAAAAGAAATAAAGGTATCCAGTCCTTTAAGTACCCCAGGAAAGAAATGACCAGGCTCAGAAGGTAAACATTCAGGTCTTGTAAAATATGATGATTTTACATTGTCCTGTATTTGACGAAAAATCCATGCATATTTTCGTAGAAATGAGATCCCATCATTAGATAAAGATGTGAACGATTATACAGATATCTTTTCGAAAAACATTACCCGAACTACGCTTTACCGAATATTGAAAGATTTAGGGTTTTCTTTTGAGAAACGATGAAACGAAATGAAATAACATTAATGATTTATTAAAATAATGTATCAATAATATTGAAAAAATAATGAAAATAAGGAAACAATTAATTCTCCGATAAAGTGATAATATAATAAAGTAAATAAATTTTTACTATTTGGCTAAAAATTTGCGAGATAAAGCTTCGCCAGCGATCTGCATTTCTAGTAACTTTGTACTTTAAAGTAACCTAGTTCCCCTGACAACGACTGAGATTCGGCATGCCTAGAATATACACTACTGCCAAGTTAGGGTGAAACAGGGTATAGTTACAATGCAATGATTTTAAGGAGTGGAAAAAACAAGCGAAGAAAGCAACACTTTAACATTATTCGAAATAATAGCATATTAAAAAGTTTATACTTACGCACAAAAAAATTCTTTTTATTCATGATGTAGAATTTAGCAAAACTAAATTTATAAATTAAGGGGGCGAGAGAGATATATTACCTCTCATGCTCTTTAACAGTAAGTCACACAAAATTAAGGACTGGGGTGAAATAAAATGCAAAACTTTTTTGCTATAATACAAATCGTTTGATGATTATTCTTAACAAAACAAGCAAACAAACGTTACAAAGCAAGATTACTTTTTTTTAATTCATTCATTTTTGCCAATTCATGTATTTGGGCATGGATTTCTGCAGCCATCAGTTTCATGCAGTTAATCCTTAACAAATAAGGTACGACATTTTTTTTACGGCCTAACGAACATTTTTTGGTTATTTCACTTTCAGTGAACATATGTGAAAATATTTCAGATATATTATTGAATGCACTAAAGCGTGATTCTGACGGGAACACATTTTAATGCCCATAAAAATTCAGCTTTAAATTATTGTTTTTGAACTAAAAAGTTTGAAATCGGTGTATTTTCGGATTAAAGTTGACGTTTTCTGACTTGACATATCACCTTCTCCTTTATTCCTTTAGATACCAAGTCTAATATTAAATATGACTTTTTTTTTTAACTGACGCCCATTTTTGTTTCGCTTTTTTTGCATGACTATAACTGCCAGTTTCCCATTACTTAGGCTTATTATTGATTGATTGATTGAAATGGGCTGAAAATGGGAATTTTGGCAACAAAGGCAGTTATCCCCTAATGCCAAAAGAGTGCATTCAATAGAAATTAAAAAAACTTCAGTGATTGGAGAAGAATCCGAAGATACTGTTCATTAGAAACGGCTTTTTAACTAAACGCTTTGTATGAAAAATAAGAATGAAGATCAATATTATGAGGACTCGGTACCCTGAGAATTTCGGAAAATCGGCGAATGTATCAATTTCCCAATTTTGGGTGAAAAATGATGCTTGAACCATTGACTTATTAATCTGAAAATTTCAAAACAATCGGACAAGTATTTAATGAGATATGGAATTATTTTGTCTAACGCGATATCAGGTGCCACGCCCCACTTTCAGTGTTTACACCAAACATTTTTCATGAGCAAGTAGTCAAACTGCTGAATTTTTTCCATGAAATAAAATGCAGTACGGTTGTTTGATATTGTAATGGTTAAATCGTTGTTTGTTTATAGTTTTACTGTTTTCGCTTTTCTTTTCGATTGAATTTCTCTCTAGTTATTATAATCATCTTCACAATTACTAATTTCATTTGAATTTCGATCAAATGATCTAAAACTTTTGCTGTATATTAATAGATATTTCATAAACAGAATGCAGATCATTTAATATATATTTAAACGAAAAAAAAATTATAAAAAAGTGAAATTTTCTAATTTTTTTTCTAATAAACCCTATATATATATATATATATATATAGTATTTGGACTTACAAATGCCACATTATTGCTCTGAGAAAAAATCAGCTTGATATGACATTTTTATAACAATTTTATGGTGCTGAAAACTTTTAATCTGTTTATCTCAGTTTGTTTTTTTCCCAAAATTCCGTTTACTACAAAATGTTAAAAATCAATCACATTTCATTGCAATTGCATGAATTTTTTTCTGCTCTCCCTTAAATGCATACTTAATAGAATTAGGAATGGATTTTTAAAGATTTTGATTCAACTTTTTCTAAAAATGTTAAAAATGAAAAAATCTCATATTTTCCAAAAAATTTGACAAAATTTTGAGCAACATTTTTTTTTTCGGAATCTAATATAGATATCAAAAATCCTATCCCTAATTCTGTTAAATGCATTGTGAGGTCTCTTTAAACAAATTGTAGAAAAAGTATTGAAACTTGTACGAGAAGAAGCATTTTTAAAAAAGAGTTAACATGTTAAATAAATTTAAAATATTTATATTTGTAACTTTTGAAACTGAAAAATATTTCAGAATTTTAGATTTCTGCACAGTTAACATCTATCTATCACAAAATTTGAAAAATTGGTTGGAAAATGTGGGAAAAAAAATCTTTTAGGTTCCAAATCCCCTTAAGTTTTGCAAAAAGATTCGACCTATGAGTTGCGTATTTGGAACAAAACAAGATGATATATTCAATGTTGTTTTCAAGGTTACAAACTTGGCAGTGAGGATAATTGTGTAGACCAAATCTATTCAACAGAGCTATTGTTACAATCATCCGGGTTAAAAGACGTGCAGATATGGTATTTTCTCTTCTATTTTTGAGCCATGGATTAAGGTGGTGGGAACATCGCCAATTCATTCTTGATATTTGCTATTTTGGAAAATGTGACTCGTTTTTTGTAGCGATGTTTCCTGATAATGAGAAATTAAATCTTCTGAAGCAATCCACTCCAGCAATGGATGCGACTCTGTGACCGTTTTTGCGACTACGTCCGCCTTTTCATTCCAATGTATTTGTGAATGTCCTGGGAACAACATTAAGCATACTTTCTGATCTAATTTTCCCCGTGCTTGAATTTTGCCAGCTAATCTGTGAATGACTTTTGAAGATTTGATTGTTAGGCATTTTAAAGCTTGAAGGGCTGAATAGCTGACTGTTAACAAAAGCAGATTTTTTTCCTGCAATTGAATATTCATCCAGAACTTGACAAAGTGCCAAGGCTTCCGCTATAAACATGGAACTGATGAAGTGAATTCTATAGATGATGGTTAGAGATACCCGCAATAGAAGTGAAAGATTGAGATTTGGATGCGCCTGGAGCAATAATATAATAATCTTGAAATTGTTTGCATACAGTTTCTTCAAAGAAATCCTTGATCATATAACTACGAAGAGCTTTATTTTGAAAACTAAAATCTAAAAGATGAATTCCACAAAAATTGCTTTTGGAGACGAAGGGGTCTAATACGATTTGTAGAAGCATTTAGGTTCGCAAACAAATTTTCAATTAAAACTTTGTCTTTTTTAACTAATTTGTTGCCAGGATTGGAATTATGAGGATAAATAGGTCAATGAGTGTCATTGGCAAGTTATCTGAGAAAGAATTACACAGCTAATCATTTAATTTTTACCGATAGCACCTCCTAACACATTCCGATTTTCAGTAGAACAATATTTGGGGTTCATTTAGGCAGTCCAATTGCTATTTTAAGAGCTATAGTTTATATCGAATAGCTGGCTTTGTATTGAATTTCGGAGCATTTATTGGTAACTGAGCTGCTGTATTAAAATAGACTTAAAATGCTATTATTGGTTATGTTTACGAGGTCCGCTGTTCTAGGGCCGTAAATTTCATACGCAATAGATTTTAAAGCATTAATTTTTCTCAGTGATTTAGCTCGAATATTTTTTAATATAACCCCATTTTGGTTTGTTTTGGGAAAACTGATGCCAAAATATTTAATATATTGTTTCTAAGGGATTGAGAAAACAGCATATGAAATTCGAGGAGTCGATTGCAATTTCTTTTTATATAGATCAGCAATAGAGCATTTCTCGGGGCTGATTTTAAGTTTCCAATAATTACACCATTTGTAGACGTTTCCCATTGTATTCTGAAACTTCTTTGAAATGTAATCTAAAGATGTATTCAGCACAAAAAATAAAAAATGTCATCAGCAAAAATTGAGCATTCCACACCAACATCAAGAGTTTCAAATAAATCCAAAGGAAAAATTACAAAGAGCATGGGTGAGACAACACTACCTTGAGGCAAACCTTTCTGAAAAAATTTTCTCCTAGAAAGAGAATTTCTTTAACGAACTTGAAAAGTTTGGTTTTGGAGAAAGTTGAGCATGTCCTTTGAAATATTGACTTTGATACCAAGCTGAAGGCATTTCAGCATATGACCATCAATGTAAACAGAGTCATCTGCACTTTTAATATCTAGACTAATTCCATTAAAGTATATCTTTAGATTGTGAGCTTCTGTAATGGTTGTGTAGATTTTATATACTGCAATCTGATTGTCCCTGAGGGGAAGGAAACCATTAACAAAAGAAGGAATTTTTCTCTCAAATGAGGGTAATACGCTGAATCAAAATTCCTTCAAAAGTTTTTGAGGAAACAGAGGTAAAAGCTATTGATCTATGTGAAGAGATTTTTGTTTTCTCCTTGTCAGGTGTAGGAACTGGAACAATGATTGAATGTTTCCATTTCTCCGGAATAAAAGATGTTGTAAGAACAATTTGAAAGACTGACTGACGTGATGTTTATTAGATATGTGATGCTAAGATTTTTAAACTAATATGATGTAATACTATCAGCACCAGGTGTAGAATTCCGTGCTTTTTTATATCGTATCTGACTTCCTGTAGATGAATAGGAGTATTAAGACAAGAAGTGCGGTCTTCGGTGTAATCAAGTGGAATCGGCTCATGCTCGATACTACTGTTAGCAGAAAAATCAGCAAAAAGATTGCTTTGCTGTAATGGATTTGCGATAAAACAATTGTTATGCTGAATGAGATTTGAAATATTCAATTATTGGTTTTAAAAATTGTAAAACAAACAGAACACTACAATAATTTGAATAAAGCAGAAGCATTACATTTTTGTAGTTTATTTTCCCTTAAAAATGGAATAAACTTCTGGAGAAATACACTTTAAAGTAGAATAAAACATAGCTTATTAAAATTGTTTCATCGGTTCAATTAAAGAAAATGGTTTCTGAAATTACATCGCTAATTTCTTTAAACAATAATGCAAAATAGGTTTTGATTTTCAAATTCATATCAACATATAAAATCAGAACTCAAGTTTGATATTTTATGAACTGTAGCATTTCTCTTTTTATTCGTTTGCTCCTCAAGATATAAAAGCACACAGCCTTAGTTTTTCAATTGTTTGGTGTCTTTTTATATTAATTATTATCTTTTTGCTTTAGTTTTTTCCAATTCCAATTAATGATTATAACTGCTTTCTGAGAGCTAATATAGACTTCTTGATCTGAACATCAAATTCAGAAAATAATTTTAATTCCCATTTAAGCTCCTTTTGAAGGAACTACTCCCCCCCCCCCAAAAAAAAAGAATAACATAACCTTATCTTTAAAGTATTTGAATAAAATTATAAAGTAATAAACTGTGGGCAATAAAATTTACTTTCAAAGGATTTAGCATGTTTTGTTACTTAATTTCAAGCGGTTTAAATTCTATCTTTCCATTGCTAAAGCATATAACATATTGATTAATTTTCATTAATTTAAAAAAAATATCCTGGTATTCTATTAATTAAAGTGCTTAAAAATTTGTTCCAAATTAACACCTTTGGCACTTATACAAAATTGCATTACGTTAATAATAATTGGGCATATGTGATCGATATAAAGACTGGCCTTCGTGAGTTAGCAAAGATTTATCAAATATCCACTGATAAAGTTAATTCAGTTCTTAGTTCAGGTATAATCCCAATAAAAATTAACTGAATCTATCGGTACCATACAGTATATTGTTACAAACCTGCAATTCGGCTTCCCAGCATAGTTTGATCCATCATTGGAAAGAAAGTTTTACAGTCACCTGAATGGGACTAGCGCGTCGGAAGTCCCAGAGCTTGGCGACCATTTGGCGACGAATTTGGCGACTTTGGCGCCAAAATAGATAATACCCGAAACTTCGAGAATTTTCCCGATCCGTCCAGTAGGAACCGAGATACGCCTCGAACGTTCCTGATTGGTTGAGAGGCTTCTAGCCCCGCCTCCTGAGACCTATAAAAGGGACTGCGGCTGCCAGAAAGTCAAGTCCGAGTTGGGAGACGAAGAAGCCAGTAGTCGAAGACGATGGAGTAGTCCGAAGACGGAGCGGAGGAGTCGTAAGCGACGGTGAGCAGCGACGGAGTCAAGCTCGTGCTGAACTGAGCTGTGCGCTACTGTCTGCAGTAGATTCTGGTTGTATGCTGCTGTGTGTGCTGTTGTATGCTACACGTCTCGGGTGAAGATAATCGTCTTCTGTGCTGTATATAGTTGTCGCTTTGTGCTGTCCTGTGTGTCTTCGTGTAAATAAACGTCGTTGTTTTTATTCTACTTCTGCCTGATTATTGAGCGTTCTCCACACCATATCACTCCCACTATCCAAACGAACCCCGGTAAAAGAAATTTCGTAACATTTGGTGTCAGAAGTGGGATAGTGGTTAATAGTGTATGGTGCTGACGAGATCTCAAGGAAAAATGGCTGATAGCGGTAATGGTGAGTTACTGGCTCTGTTAGCTGAGATGAAGAAATCTATGGAAGCTGGACAAGAAAGAATGGAGAAAATGCAAGAAAGAATGTTGCAAGAAATGAAAGCCTTTACGGAGGAAATGAAAGCCTTTACGGAAGAAATGAAGAGTGAATCAAAGAAAGGCGCTGAAAAAGTTAAAGTTAACAAAACTGAAGACATCCAATTTATCACAGAAGAAATTGGAGGAAGTAACGAGAGCCAAGTGGAAGGAGAAAAGAGTGAAGACCGAATGGAGACTGGTGTCACCGAAAAGGAGCTTAGCCACCCGGAGGATGAGCCGAGGTTTAATGAGGAGAGGAGCGAACAGGGAGAATGTCAAATAATTGCGGAACTGAAACAGTCTTCTCCGAATGAGTCCCCTGAAGTGGAACCGAAAGTGCAGGCGCTTGGGGATGGAGAAGATGGACTTTCTTCGGACGGGTCTGTTGATGGCGACCCGTGCTCGATGCCTATGGATGCAAGAGTTGATGCGACCCTGTTTGGATTGGATTCGTCCCAAAGATTAAAGGAACTACCTCTCTGCAAGCCTCTTGATATCTCCTTGCATAGTGACACGGAAGAAGACTACGTGGCGGGAATCGCTGATCCCTGTAGTCACGATCTCAACTTCCTTCAAGAATTCATCTTTGCTGTGGATCTACATGGAAGTGTCTTGCAAATAGGAGCTGATGAATCTGCTGTGTATCCGGTCAAGTTGTGTTGTAGCAGAAGAGCCCTTCCCGTAAAGGCAGATATACTCTTCAGACGATCCAGTGTGGAGAGTTGCAGACAATTCTCGAGTGTCGAGAATAGACTGGGAAGAGGTGGACGTATTCCCGTGAAAGCTTTGGCGACGAAGGCGAATACCTGGCTTTCGAGTGGACTTCAGAAAGCACCGTTGGATCATCCTGATATACAATTTGTTCGATGGAAGAGGTTCAAAGTGACCAACCGAAAAGCTTGGCAAGAATTCATTCCGGAGGAATCTACGACAATCCAGCGTTTGGCTCCATGGGACATCCGGCATTTTAAATAGCGGAATCAAGTCTGGATGTACAATCCGAAACGACGAAGAGGTCCGAGTCAAAATCATTGAGAAGGTTCGGATGGATCGTTAGTCGCCGCCAAGTTAGTGAATGATGTCATCTTCGAAAGACCGGAAGCCGCCTAAAGCATCGTCATAACATCATACGGAAGCCTACGCCAGCTGTTGGAATGAAGTAGGACTGCCGGGACGTCAGTCTTTGAAGAGGGGAGCAATGTTACAAACCTGCAATTCGGCTTCCCAGCATAGTTTGATCCATCATTGGAAAGAAAGTTTTACAGTCATCTGAATGGGACTAGCGCGTCGGAAGTCCCAGAGCTTGGCGACAAACTTGGCGACCATTTGGCGACTTTGGCGCCAAAATAAATAATACCCGAAACTTCGAGAATTTTCCCGATCCGTCCAGTAGGAACCGAGATACGCCTCGAACGTTCCTGATTGGTTGAGAGGCTTCTAGCCCCGCCTCCTGAGACCTATAAAAGGGGCTGCGGCTGCCAGAAAGTCAAGTCCGAGTTGGGAGACGAAGAAGCCAGTAGTCGAAGACGACGGAGTAGTCCGAAGACGGAGCGGAGGAGTCGTAAGCGACGATGAGCAGCGACGGAGCCAAGCTCGTGCTGAACTGAGCTGTGCGCTACTGTCTGCAGTAGATTCTGGTTGTATGCTGCTGTGTGTGCTGTTGTATGCTACACGTCTCGGGTGAAGATAATCGTCTTCTGTGCTGTATATAGTTGTCGCTTTGTGCTGTCCTGTGTGTCTTCATGTAAATAAACGTCGTTGTTTTTATTCTACTTCTGCCTGATTATTGAGCGTTCTCCACACCATATCACTCCCACTATCCAAACGAACCCCGGTAAAAGAAATTTCGTAACAATATATTTTGTAGAAAATAGGACCAACTAAAGAACTTCTAAAAGAAGCAGCATGTAACATATGAACAGAAAACTGCGAGTGATGATGAATTTCTTTCACGAAGAATTATTTTCACTTTTCCAAAGAAAAATTTTAAAATTAATGTTTCTATCTAGATCTAAGCGACATTCGTCTTTCCAAACAACATTTTTCAGAAAAGAAAGTTTTGATTTTGCCTAAGAAAGGGCCTATTTGTTTGATTTTAGACACCGATCTTGTATTCTGTATGAATGCCACTTATTAAAGTTGAAATATTCTCTACACAATCAATTTTGGAATGTTGAGCTCTGCACTGACTGTTTCTAATCTAGCAAAAGGGTAACATAAAAAATAGAGAAAAATGTCAATTTTTTTTCATTACATATGTGACACTTCACTCTCACCATTTCTCTCCGGTTGAAGTAAGGATCCTACAATTTTTAATCACTAAATCATGCCTTAAAATAATATTTTCAAGCTTTTATGTCTTCATTTAAAAAACTTGAATATACTTTTTTAAAAAGTTTGTCAAAGAATGATCAAGGTATATTCTCCTCTATAAAATGACAAAGGCATAAATTGGTGAGGTTTCATCATAAGATGTAAAATCTTCACCTTTCAGCGCAAAAGATATCTTAAATTAATGCTCTAGAACAGAAAAATAAAATATAGGTCACACAGATTTTGAAAATTAATAGCACGTTCGAAAAAAATTATTTATTTGCATTAAATATTACTTATAAATTTTACAGAAAAAGTGTAAATCTGTAGCATAATTTTAGAGCGTTAATATTTCTAAATGTTTCTTTTTTTTTTTTTCGTTTTTATACAATATTATTGATGAAAATATTATATGTGACATAGAGTGAATTTTGTGAAAATATAGAAATTAAAAAAAAGACTAAACTCTAATTCGGATTCGAGTTTTATTTGTAACTAATGTGCGAAGAAAGTTGGAAAGAGAAGAGTGGGGAAGAGAAGTTGTCACTCAGTAAGATAAGATAATCAGATTGTTAAGAAACCCATTCTTACCACGGCGAAAATTCGGAGAAATATATATTTCAAAATATTAATTTCTTTTTTTAAAAAAATCAAAAGTTTTTAATAATTATTCGACTAGCGTAACATTCAACTTCAATGCTTTCATCAACGTTATCAGCAGACAACTCGATATGCGCAGAACAGGTAAAAAATTGAACAGAAGCGGTTTGTTTGGTACTTGTCACGTGAGCTTGAATTGATCCCATTGCACTCCCTCCCTCACAATTGGGAAGGAAGGGGAGGGGAAAATGTCAGTTTCTTTTTCAAACACTCTCTGGCATGAAGCTGATGTTTTTTTTTTTTTTTTTTTTTTTGAAGTAATCTTTTGTTGAACAGAGATAAATTTTAGAGAAGCCATACTCAGAAAAATTAGTCGCCCGGAGAACTAGATTAAGTAACTGGGCTGCACAAACAGGATCCTAGGTTGAAAACATGATTTTTTCCTTGTGATTAAATTTCATGTTTTGTATGTTTGCATGGCGGTTGATTTTTTTTCTTTAATGCAAGCTTGTAGTGTAAAAGGGTTCATTTGGGGAATTCTTAATTTAGAATCGGCATTTCACATTACAATATTAATTTCTTCGTATTCATTTTACCCAAGACGTAAAATCAGTTCATTTGTGGATTTTCCCTCGTGAAGAATTTTTCAGAAATTGAGGATTGCATATCACGTTTACAGAATAGCAAATATCATTTTCTTCCACAACAGAAACCTTTGTATGGCTCAGCTTTCCTAAGTTTCGAAACAGTAGGAAAAAAAAAAAAAGAGAAAAACGTACAGGTCTCATCTGACTTAAATACACTATATCTAACACCATTTCAAAACAGAACTTCTAATAAAACATAGTGAAAAGGAGCAAACTCTTTTGTTTCAAAAATAACAGTACAAAACTACTCAATACTCAAAAGTGCCGGCTCCTTCGACCGACCAACCTCTCTTCGAGTTCTTTGTTTTGACTCTTCGGCTAATTATTTTCTAACAACTCGAGGAGTATGCAACAAATAGATTTTGCGGAACTTCTCGAATCCTTCCAGAAAAATCAGGATTGATTTTTTATTCGTAAATTTATATTAAATTAGGATTTTGAGTAGCTAACAGTTTTAAATAATATACTCTGAATCGGCTCACAATTTCTCAAATGATAAGCTAACCATTCAATAAACTCACGTGTGAGTGATTAAATACCACCGCTATGCGTCCGCAGATTGAATGTTGCTATTCCTTCCAGAGAAATGTATTCTAATCTTTCACACAGTTACAGAAATATTGCGCATGCTCATTAGTTGCAATTGGGGAATCTTATGGAAAAAGAACAACTGTCTCACTAATCGAAACTGGACTGGTCTATACAGAAAAAAGTGAGAGAAAGTAGAAAAGGAGTGCGAGTTTCCGCAGTACACAATCGCGAATGGTATTGTTTCATTTTTGGAAGGGATGACCACGATCTTTTATTCTTGCAATCTTTAGAGATCGGCATTCTTTGGATGGGAAAAAAATAAATAAGAAACATAAAATTCTCAGAATTTTCCCTGTTTCAATGAAAATTTTCAAATTTTCCTGTTGTTTTAGTCTACTTTTTAAATTCCCTGTGTTTCCCGGTTTCCCAGGTTCTTCCGGTAGCGTGACAGCTCTGACTATGAAGGACAAAGCACTCGTGTGGTTCTCTGAAAATAAAAATCTGAGCGCTCATTGCGTTCACGACCTAGTAAAGGATAAAGTTTTTTTTTTTTTCTTTGCAGGCGGAGGGGGAACAATACTCTTATTAGGGAAGAAGTCTCTAGGGGTCCGAGTATGAGTTCACGTTCTAATTGATGAATACAGCACTGAAATAACTGTCCGCCATGAAAATCTATTATTCAAATCCAAAATATGTTAAATTCAATCTTTTGAGTTTCAATTTTATAAAATTAGGTTTGAATACAGACAGTCGTAATCTAATGCATGAAGGTATTTTGTATGGAGTGATATTTGTTATTAATACAAATATATGAAGAGAATAACCCTTCTATACGATGTGTGTTGGTGAAATATATTAAACTGGCAGTGTTTGACGACCAGTTTCTTTGCACAGATTATTGGCTTGATATGTTGTTATATGATTAAAATAAAAATGATTTTTTTGAAATTTACTAAGCTATTGATGCGACTGAAAAACAAATTTAATTGAATAAGTTTACAGAAATTAAAAAAAGTGTACGTATTATGAAATAAAAGAAGTGAAAATATTACTACGATGTTAATGATCGACAAAAACATGTGGCTGAATGTTTTCATGGATAAACTTGAATTCTATCATAACAATACATTACACATAGCATTTTAAATTGAATTTAAAAATATTAAAATTAAGGGGGGGACTAAAAAAATGGAATTGCTATCATTAGAAAAATAATTTTTGAATCTTAACAGAAAAAGATAATTTTTGTAAGATAATTGTTTTAAAAAGTACGAATATCAATTTTCGTAGACCAGTCATAGCGATTAACAATCTGGCGACGAGTAAGCTTACTTTTGGGTTAGATTAAATGTTCTGTTTGAAGCCTTTCGTGGTATATGTTCTTTCCTCCAATTGAATAGACTTTTAGGTAACAAGGCGAACCTTTCCCATAGCATTTTTAATAATATTTTGCCGCTCTATTCGAAACGTTGAATTCAATGCAGGTAAAAGCGTAGAATGACGCAGTGGAGCGAAGGATTATTTACACTTGATTGTTGCCATTCATTAATAAGTAATAAGGGTGATTTCTGTGCCATGTACGCCAGCCGTCCGTCGATTACTGTAAGGACTCATTCTTTGAGGCTGACCTGTACATCTCGAAGTTATTAAAAACGAAATATCTTGAGAGCTCACACGCAAATTAAACGGAGAAGATATTTGCAAAAGGTTGAAAAAATAATACATTAACTGAGTAATTTTTTACATTAAGTAATTATAGTTTTCCGATTATAATTTTTTTTTCTTTGCAAGACATCGATAATAAATATTTTCATGGGAAAATATTTAAGTTATTCGCATTTTTAGGCATGTACCTGCTTTTTTTTTTTTTTTTTTTTTAAGAATTAGTGCGAAAAAGAAATCTATAACAAAGGAAAACACTTTAAATAAAAAAAGAAGAAAGAAAGCAATTCTTGTTTGAAGCTAGTTTTAAAACTGGAAAACACGGTACTAAATAGTATTTAATATATATGTAGTGTCGTTACTGGGAAAGCTGTAGACCATGAATTAACTGGAAATCACATCTTCCTTTTTTTCCCTCCTTGTTAAAGAAAGACTTTAATTTTTAGTAATTATAAAGAATTTCTTTGTTTATTCATGATCAGTGAACGATACGCTGAGCAAAGCAATCAGATAACAAGATACAGAAGGCGTGGAAATGTATTCAGAGCTTATATGGTTTTAAAAAGAAAGTTGCCTTAAATTTGACTGATATACTCTTTGTTCTAGATGTACTCTAAGAAAAGTGAAAAAAAAAACCCACGCACAATTCAGAGGTGGTTTAAATTTATGCGATTAAAAAATAATTTTAAGAACGTGGATAAATCGAGTTTATTACATATATATTATATTGCCGCATTGAAGAAAGGCAGTCGAATCTCCATAGCCGAATGGTCATGGCACTGGTCTCATAATCAAGAGACCGTGAGTTCGAATCCCGCTAGAGACAGTGCGATTCATAGTAGATGTAAATATTTAATTCATTGATTTTATGTTATCCTTTATTCCATGTTCCAGAAGATACTGGGCATTTCTTTAGTTCACCAGACAAGTGTTCTGGACTTTTCTTACTATCTCCAGAAAAGTATTCTAGAACTTTCCCTGCTTGTATAAAAGCAGAAGATTTGTCAGTCAGTGTGTTCTGAGTTCAGTTAATAAATTGGTTTAGCTCTATTTCTTGTGTGTGTGTGTGTCATTGTGTTCCGCACAAAGAGTATCTGCGTGACATTCTTTGGTGGAGGCGCCGGATACGATTCCAGTCAGCGTG
The DNA here is from genome assembly GCA_026543865.1 of Argiope aurantia. Taxonomy (NCBI): domain Eukaryota; kingdom Metazoa; phylum Arthropoda; class Arachnida; order Araneae; family Araneidae; genus Argiope; species Argiope aurantia. The sequence goes on along the minus strand of JAPMOR010108487.1, from coordinate 27,996 downwards.
GAAACGAATTTACGAAGTAGCGATCGCCTTAAAGGCCTTGAACCAGAATTTGGACTTTATTACCCACCACCCAGAAAGATAAGAAAAATGCCTGTAGAACAGGAGGCTAAACCGGTCATCCTGACACCAGCACAGCCGCAATGCAGAAATCCATCTGTCTTTAAAGGAGACGTGGGACAGGACCCAAACAAATGACTTAAAGAATACGACAGAGTGTCAAAATTCAACCGATGGGATGACATGACTTGCCTCGCAAATGTGTTCTTCTTCCTGGACGGCACAGCGAAACTATTGTTCGAAAACAATGAAGATAAATTGACTTCTTGGGATGTTTTCAAATCAATGTTAAAAGAGGCATTTTGAGAAACGCAGCACTATGCAAAGAAGGCAGAAGATGAACTAAAGAATAGAGCTCAAAAACCTGGCGAAAGCACGCAATCATACATCCAAAGCGTGTTGAGATTATGCCATCAAGTCAAACCAGGTATGTCAGAAGAAGAGAAAGTGTCTCATCTGATGAAAGGAGTCGCCGAAGATGTTTACCAGGCACTACTGACGAAAGAGATAACCAATACAGAGGACTTTAATAAATGGTGTAAAAAGATCAAAGTGATGCAGCAAAGGAGGATCCGGGGTAGGAAATTTAAAAGGCTCCCAAATGTCGTACCAGTGGCTGCAATTGACCAACAACTGGATCTGGTATCACTAGTACGTCAAATAGTGCGTGAGGAGGTCCAGCGCCTCATATCTCCAGTAGTCGATCCCGAACTCCAAGACAAAGGCATTGAAGTCATTGTTCGGGAGGACGTGGAAAATGCCTTGGCTCCTTTTGTCACAGACAACACCAGAGTGGACAAAGGTCAAACCAAGACGCCAAACTTCCTATGCTGACGTTGCCAGACGACTTACACCCGTAGCACAGCAACCACAGAGGAAGACAGATGTCTGGCACTCTCCTGATAGAAGGCCTGTCTGTTTCCATTGTGGCCGTCCAGGCCATGTAGTTCGATACTGCCGAGATCGCAAAGCTATTTTTGAGGCATATCGGGCTAATAGGAGAGATTTCGGCCGTCCGCCGTCGAATGAGGAACGCTATGCCGACGAATACAACCGACCAGCAGCCCGAAGTTTGTCGCCCAGCCCATCAAGAGGACGATCGCCGACACGCCGCTATAGATCCCCGTCGCCATATAGAAGATCCCGTCAATCTCGTAGCCGCAGAAATGAGGAAAACTAATCGTTGCAACCTTCCTTGGGGGTGAGGCTGCTAGTGAAAAAAATCCTCAGATTGCCGCAAAGATGTCCGGAAACAACATTGAAGTAATCGTCGACAATGAGCCAGTATCTGCCCTTGTGGACTCTGGAGCCTCATTTTCTGTTATCTCGGAGAAGTATCGTCCCCTACTGAAGAAAGTTATGTTTCCAACGACTAACAATGTTCTTTTAAAAGTCGCCGATGGAAATTACGTGAGACCAATGGGAAAATGTACGCTTCGTCTCAAAATCAATGGCCGACCACAAGCTTTTGAATTTATTGTTTTGCCGCAATGCAGTTACGATATCATCCTTGGTTGGGACTTTTGGGGGGCTTCTCAAGCTGTTATAGATTGTGGCCGTTTGGAGCTTTTGTTTCAAGACGTCATTCGAGAATCCCAAGCTCCAGACTCCAGCCGTTTATTCACGTTGGAAGACTATATAATACATGCTCGTTCTATCAGAAAGATTACTGTCTTAGGCCGTAAAAACCATCGAGCTATCGACGTAATAGCAGAGGGAAATAGGATGCTCCTCTTAAACAAGGAAGTTGCCATTCCATCTACTATAGTTACGCTCCTTAATAGTAAAGCCTAACTATGGGTTGCCAACGGACAAGGAGAACTTCAGCTCATCCCTAAAATCATGTGCATGGGGTATGCCGAACCCTTATGCGAAGACTGCGTAAATACCATAGACGAGGGATCGCTTTATTCCATGACCACTTCAATCGCAAAGTCAGGTGTCATCGACTGTACCACGATGATAGCTACGGATTTGAGGATCGACCAAAAAGAATGAATGTTGCATCTACTCCAGAGGTTTTCAGAAATTTTTGATCAAGAAAGGAAGTCAACTCAATGTAAAACACCGAATAAACACAGGCGACCACTTACTTATCAGTCAGAGAGCTTACAGAGTGTCCCCATCTGAACGTCGCATTATCAGGAAGTAACCAAAATGTTAGAGAGAGGCATCATTCAACCATCAGAAAGTCCATGGTCATCTCCAGTCGTCTTGGTCAGTAAAAAAGATGGAAGCTGGCGTTTTTGTGTTGATTATCGCCGACTCAACAAAATTACCAAGAAAGACTTGTATCCATTGCCGCATATTTACGACACCTTGGATTGCCTGAAGGGGGCAAAATATTTTTCGTCTATAGATCTCTACTCCAGTTACTGACAAATAGAAGTTGATGAAGCCGATCGTGAGAAAACAGCTTTTATAACACCTGAGGGATTATACGAGTTTAAAGTGATGCCATTTGGCTTATGCAACGCTCCTGCAACTTTTAAAAGGATGATGGATAATCTTCTGCGACATTTAAAATGGGCAATGTGCCTTTGCTATTTAGATGACATTGTGGTGTTCTCAGAAACATTCGACGAACATCTTTAGAGGCCGAATGGTCATTGCACTGGTCTCGTAATCAAGAGACAGTGTGTTCGAATCCCGCTAGAGGCAATGCGATTCATAGTATATGGAAATATTTAATTCCTTGATTTTATGTTTTCCTTTATTTCATGTTCCAGAAGATACTGGACATTTCTTTAGTTTACCAGACAAGTTTTCTGGAACTTTCCCTGCTAGTATAAAAGAAGATTTGTCAGTGACTGTGTTCTGAGTTCAGTTAATAAATTGGTTTAGCTCTACTTCTTGTGTGTGTCATTGAGTTCCGCACTAGAGTATCTACGTGACAATGTATTTAAATTTACAGCGATTTTTTTAGCAGTTAATAAAAGTATTCCCCCGTAACGTTTTCATTTTTCATTATACCATGCAAATTGAAATTCAACTTTAACAAATAAACTTATTTTCCGGATATCCAATATATATATATATATATATCTTGGTGAAAGGATGCCAATCTTGTGTGAAAGGGTGCCAATTTGCCCCACCTGTCATATTGTTTTTAGTGCGAAACATATTTTAATTGAATGTCCTGATTTTAATGCTCATCGTCATAATTTTTTCAACTCGTCCTCTCTTAACTTGCAACACCTGGTGGGTGAGAAATACCACTCAAATATTTTTTTAAATTTTTAAGAGCTATTCGTTTCATCAACTGCATTTAGCACCTTTATCGTCTGTTAATTTTTCCTTTTATGTAAAATACTTCTTCATTACATGATTATTGTGCATTTACATTAATCATTGTCTTTCGTTAAAATGGTTTTATAATATTTGCATCGACATCTTTATGTGGTTTTAATTACTTACACTAACTTTTAAAATCGTGTTGGTTTAAATGTCTGTTCTGATTATACCGTAAGCTTGGCGCAGTATAGCCAAAAATGGCTCTTGCGCCAATAAACCACACAACAAAAACAACAACCCAGTGAAAGGATAGAAAACTGTCAAGCCAAGCAATCCTTTTTAAAGATGCCTATTTTACCTTACCTAAATCGACACGTGTAAAGAAATCCCTATCGGAATCTCATGGTATATAATATTTGGGAAAAATATTGTAGTTCTGTCACTCTTTGCTCTTTTCAATGTTCTGCTCTTATATCGCTTGTGAACGAACGACAGTTCGTCCTCGCTTCTTGTACATAAAATAAACCTCCCGGGATGGAGTAAAAGCGAAGTTTACAAAATTGAAAGTGTCTTCTCTCTCTTCGGCTACGATTCTGCTTAAAAAATGTGTGTGTTTAATACACACACACAATGTGAGCGTGTAAAGTGCGTAAACATATTTTTAGCAGTTGCATGCCCGAACAGAAGAAACATTTGAAAATTTTAAAACTTTTTATTCCACTACAGGAGGCATAATTTACGCATAAAGAAAAAGCGGTAAGAAATACATCAGTCTACATTGCTTTACAACAGCAATAGGGACAGAAAATTTTCCTTTCGATCATTTTACTATGAGATTTTGATACGAATTTCTTTGACCCGTGAAGGTTTAGAACAGGGAATCTCAGGTATTAGGGACTCAGTATTAGAGAATTTTATCCCTGCACTAGGAGAGTGCGAAAATACTGAGATCAGCAGCTTTCTAGAGCGCGTATAAGATTAATTAAATAAAAAATGGAATTTAATCAGGAAATAAGACAACATTTTAGAATGTAGTTAATACGGGCTAAATTAAGATAAAAATTAATAACAATTTAAATTAGATTAAGAGATATCATATGATATATACATATATACTAAAACACAGTTATTGAATGACACAAAATAAATTATTCTTTACGTAATTTATCTCCTTTTCAAAATAAAACTAAACTGAATTTTATTATGAATCCGAGAAATTTTTATTGAATAAATCCTTGGAATATTGCAAAAAAAAAAAAAAAAAAAACTATTAGGCCTATAAGATTTCGATGTTGAGAGATTCTGCTTCCTATATAAATATTTGATTTCAGGAAAAAGGTTTTTAAATTAACTAGTTTAATCACGAGTTTTCAATTTAAAGTCCAAATTTTATGCGACATGAAAGAAAATTAGAGATACAGTGCAAAATGAACAGAACGGCGTAAGGTTTCTATAAGAGTATGAATTTTATGATTATCCCAATTTGAAATTAAAAAAAATATTTAAGCGAAAATTTGAACGAGCATTTATCCAGGCGAGCGAAAACAGACGGTTGCCAAAGGCGGTTAGTATTTTAACATTTCGCAAATAATATCTTTCAAGCAATAAAATAACTAAAGTAAATTTTCATTAGAAACAAATTATGCTAGAACAACATTATCTACATAAAATCAGAAGAAATTAAGACAAATTATGTATGCATACATTAAAATGGAAAAATCAGATTGACTGAGTTATTTTCAATAAGAAAGCATTCTACATCAGTCCTTTGTTTATCATACAACTCACCGAAATGTAGAAAATCCCTTTCTTACCCCAAATATGTAACAAAAATAAATACTGGTAAGAAGTATAAAATTATTTAAATTAAAACGCGAGCACAGCTTAGAAAAACATTCGTTTCAAATATGATAGTTCTATAACATAAAACATTAAAACCCTTGGTAATAGACATCCTGTGCCCGGTGAAAGTATAATAAAATGCCTTTGGAACCCAAGACCCGAGGTGACTCCCACGGCCACCAAGAACGGATTGCTCGCTTTTTTTATTTAACAGTTTTAAAAATAAAAATTATAATAACACGAATTTATATAACGACACTCACAAAGAAATTAAATTCTAGTGAGCCTGTAACACAAATTCCAATACATAAAGAGATGCATGATAATACTATCACAAGAGGATGTAATAAAGTTGTAGCCAAAGGAGCCAATAACTTTCACATATGGTAACTCTTTATGAATAATTTTGGTGATAACAACCTTTTATGTGGATTGGGGGACGCACCTCTGAATGCAGATTCTCCCATTGGAACCTGAATTTAAAAAGTAATAATGACTTCATTAATTCTGAAAGTAAATTAAAAATTCTAATAATGATGACACATTGAACAGGTACTTCAAAATTTTTATACCTCATGTCCTACAAATGCTAAGATGAAATAAATAATTTATATATTTTTTCATCAAATTTTTTAAAGGATTGTAATTTTTTTAACTGTCCTCAAATATTTTTTGCACCTGGGTTCCTTTATGGAATGGGCGTGCTATTGAATGGGGCATATTTAAGACTACACAACTACGTGACCTCAAGCTGGAAGCTCTTTCCTAGTTAAGATATTTTTCCTTCATATATATATATATATATATATATATATATATATCATGAAAGATTTAGTTAATCTTCAAATTGTCCCAATTTATATCTGGCTTACCAGATGCAAAAAGCTAACCAAAATGGGCTCGATAACTTGTTGGTTCCATATGAATAGACACTACATTCCTAGGCTTAAGGCAGAAATTATCATCATAAAAATAACATTTTCTCAAGGTGTTATTTCGAAGTAGTGAATAAAGAGCATTTTTAATCACTATCAAATATCTCATCAGTAGCGCTGGATAAACAATTATTTAGAACCGTTAGGAAAAATTAATTTTCTTTTAAGCACATAAGGAAGTTTCAATACGTTACTATCAATTTCAACACAATATACTTTTAATAAGTATTCTTGAATATTTCCCCGATTTGCTCATACACTTTTGTGCAAACTCTGATTAAAAATTTATCCACTGTGACTTGATTAACTTTCTTCAATTGTACCTATGATTTCTTATGACAAACTATCAAGAAACATGCCAAACTAATTTTATCTTAAAAATGAGTACTTAAGTACCTTTAGAGAAAAATAAGAATCATACTTAATGCATGTTTATTATTATTATTATTATCATGATTATAAAACTTTGAGTTCAATGAAATAAATTAAGTTGGGTATTAACTAAGTGTACAATTTTATACAAACATAAAATATTACCATAAATTACAGAATATTTTCTTCACAAACACTAAAACTAAATTATTTCAAATATTTTTAAACAAGTTTCTTTTGAAAAATCTAATTAAAAGACATCGCATATTTTAAATTATACTACTAACAGTAATGTGATTACATAAGAAGGACAGAAAAAAAAAGGTTATATTGCTACTTCAAAAAAATTCAATTCCTCGAAAGAAGATTAAAGTAACTAAATCTAGCAATATAAAGAAAAATCATGTTAATTTTTACTAAAAATGCAAATAAAAAGTTGTTTCTTTTTAAAAGACTTTTTAAACCCTTTCAATTCGTTCGAATTTTTCACTAACTTTTCCACACAAATTATATTTTATTAATAGTGAAAAATTTCTTGCTAGTCGAACAAGTACATTAACTTTATATATAATTTCAGCAATTTCTTTTCCCATAAAGAGATCAAACTTTCTTTATGTCATTGACAATTATTTACTTCGCCGTCTGTTTTCCCCAAACTAACCAATATTTTGAATAGGCTGATGCTGCTAACATTCTCACTTCTTCAGTAATGCTTATTCTATAATTAAGGATGTAATCATAGATTACATATTGTCAAACATAAAATATTTTCCATTCCATATTTTAACTAATGAATCCTCATACAACAGACGCCTGTTCATAAGCTTCAAAACTCTCCACAATTTTTTTAAATTTATGGTCTTTAAATAATTCATCTAACTCATTTTCCTGACATGAAAATTATAGAAATGGAGTAAAGATGATCTGACTAGGAAATGAGAATAGCAACTTCATAATATATTTTTATCCTTTCTGATTAAAGTGCAAAAAAGATTACGTTTTCTTTTGTTTGTTTATTCATTCTTACTAGTTCTTTGCAAGAAACATTTTTTATTGATGCAAAATTTACTGAAGATCTATTCATTATACATTCTAAGCATTTTTAAAATAAGCTACTGAAAATTATGCTTCAAAAACATACAATTTTATCGAATATTGATCTTGTGGAATGTAAATCTTTCAATAATTTGTCCCTTTTGTACTCACTTCATCTATTCCAGAACAAGGTACACTGGTAGAAAAATCATACCCGGCATTAAAATTTACCAAAATGATTTCAACTGAGAAATTCTTTCAAAATTTTTAAAAAACTAATACAATAATTGTTTTACAAATTTATGTATATCAGATGCATAAAAAGACAAAATTGTATCGCCGCTCTGATACATTTGAACAAATGGCTTGATACGCTCTGCAGCACATGTGAACCCAGTTGCAAATGTTTCTCAAATTACTTCCTAATTTTCACTCATCACTCTGGCATAATAATTAGGTGCCATAAGCATGGCCGTGAATGCCACAAATACACAGATTTTTATTTTTAGAATCGCAGTATAATAAGGGGGAACAATCGATTATGCTCCGAAACTTTTTGATCCGCCAATTGAATAATTTATGAATTAACTTTTTTGAAACAAGACGCATACCGAATTTCATTTATCTAAATTGCTGCGTTTTTTTTTAACATTGTTTATATGCATGTGAACATACAGACCGACAAATGATCAATTTGTTGACGGATTTGGTTCAAAATATTGATATGGATCTATACTTTAGATGCTAAAATTCTGTGTTAAATTTAACAAATGTAGGGATATGCGTTTTGAAGTTATCCCGTTCACTTGCGCTCGGACAAACCAAATAGCAGAGAAAAGAAAAAGAAAAAAAAAACCTTCATAAAAAATGGATTTTGTTAAAAATTTGGCAGAAATCTGCAAATTTGGTATTGAGCATTTTTCAGCAATCGTGTTCAGAAACAGGCAATTTCAAAAATATATTATTCACAGGTTTGAATCATGGAAAACCATTGGCATTTTTGAATTTTTTTGGCATAAAAATTCTCTATGTTTGAATAATTTCGTGTAAAAAGGAGTTTTATAGGTATTAATTTATTTTTGGTATCTTTTAGCAAGAGGAGCAAAAGACTTACAAGTAACTTTGGAGCATCAAACATTTTGCTTTACTTTTATTTTTGGAAGCCTTGAACCATTCAGTGTATTCATTTATGGAAGTTCATAATAAATGAAATACACATTCTCTGGCATATTGTTAAAAAGTTTTAAACTGCATAAATTATAATTAAAGTAAAATTTCTTAAATAATTCAGTAATGGCGAGCTACTAAATGATGTTGAAATATAACTAATAAATGCTCAACAAGCGAGTAATCACATATAGAAATACAATGATGCGCTGAAGTTACTGCTGAAAATCATCACGCGTTGTTTTACATAAATAGATAAAATTCTCAAAAAAAAAAAAAAAAAAGATCCTCTTCGCTCTTTATATAAAACAAACTAACGGAGGTGAAAGAAGAGTCAAGTAAATGAAAAGGATATATTTTCCTCATTCTATCAGTATTTACCTAAGCAGAAATAAAACCTTTTCCAATGATCTTCGATTTTATTAAATCCGTTAAACATTGAAAGATCTGAAACCGCAACGTAAAGAAAGAAAGAAGAAGAAAAAAAAAAGCATTTTTTTTTTTTAAATCCCTTTATCAGAAGGCAAATATAAGCCTTTTAAGGCCTTTATTTAAGAACTATCAAAAATAGGCAATTTTTAAGATCTTAATGACGCTACGAATATTGACTGTTTAATTAAGATAATTTGTAAAAGATGAAATACACAACTTAATTATATAAACGTGTGAAATTGTGCAGTGTGCTGAAGTTACAAATCATTTCAGAAGACATGCTGTTCAAAGTTTACAATGCAGTAATTTGAAAAATAAACTTAAGATTTTTTTTTAATTAGCTTTCATTAAAAAACTGCAATTTCAAACTTTTTTTTTCTTTTTAAATTTTTTACAGTGGAAAATGGTCACAATTATGTCCATCACAGTTATATTTAAAAAAGAAAATGCCGTTGAATAATATTTGACAGTAAAAAGTTTAACAGACAACTTTTTCACAATTAATAAACTTACTTTATTTCAGAAACAAAACGTATAAATTTTACAAAATTTAGACACTGTACTCATAGTTTTATCAAATAAAGTGCAGCAACTCTGTCAAAATTATTTTTTAATTGGCATTCTAATGTATTTATTGACATAAATTAAAGATTTTAATACAAATGTATAAAAGTATTTAAACTTAAAAAATACTTCACCAAATAAAAAATATACATATCACCTACAAAAATTAAATACTGAATCTCTTTTTATTTTTTATTTTTTTAAGAATGTTACTAAAATGACGATGTGAAATCTTCAACATAATTTTAAAATAAAAAGAACAAAAATCATTTTAAATTTTCATAATTCCAATAAAATACTATATTTGATGAAAATATATTTTGAGTTATTTATTACACACACAGCTAGATTTTTATGTTTTTCAGCTCTTTATATTTTCAAAAATAAAACTAAATGAGAAATATGTTTTAAAACATTAAATATTTAATAATTTATATTAACTTCGAAAACATTTTATCCTTGGTAGCATTTAAAGTAAATTGCTAAAAAAAATGGGAAAACATGTTTTTTTAATGTCAAATGTATTCTTTCATTCTGGTTATATTAAAAAAAAAATACTTTGCTGTTGAATAATATTTCACAGTAAATATTTCATCAGACAGATTTTTTGGTTCTATATTTATTATTTTATTAAATAAAATGCATTAACTGCAAAAAATATTTCTTAATTTGCATTCTTATTTATTTATTCATAAGCATAAATTAAATATTTTAAACACAGTTTACATTTGTAATTCATGCAAAGATTTTAATATTAATATATAAAACATAATAAATCTAAATAATACTTCAGGTCTTAGTTTTCAAAAACTAAACTAATTATAAAAAATGTTTTTAAAAATTAAACATTTAATTATTTGTATTTACTTACCTATAAACATTTGATCTTTTTTGCATTTAAATTGCCAAAAATGGATAAATATGAAAATAAAGGCATGTTTATCCATGAATTAGCATGGATATGTATTGGCAGCATATAAAAATTTATGTATTTACAGCAAAATAAAATATTCTTTCATTTTGATTTTGTTGACTGGCACATATTTTATATGATTGACAAGATATTTATACATTGAATATCCTATCAAACAAGATTCAGGACTTAATTATGTCTTTAATACTACAGAGATAGATTCATTCTGTCTTGAAAAGAAAGGAAATTATTAAAAAATTGCACTTTCAGTTAATATTCAGCAAGTTAAATATTATCGAAGTGCTAATAAATAGAGAATGTATAAATAATACTGATACATCCAAATTTATCAAAGAATTTTCAAAAGAAAAATCATGGACATTTTAGATATTTTTTTTATATATATATAAATAGTTTATAAATAACATGAGGCACTGAGCATGCATTTTACATCAATAAATTTTAGAATTTTTCATGGCCATGAAAAAAAAAAAAAAAACACGCATCATTTCATTTCAGAAATTGAAAAGTAAGTGCTCATTATTCAGAATTATTTTACCATTTTAATTTTTCTTTTTTAAAGAACCACATATAAGTTACCAAGTAAATTGTCAAGTATTAAAATTTTTTAGTCTCGAACTTCACAAGTTAATTTTTTTTAATTAATATTCTACTTAAATTATTTTCTAAGTAATAGATGAAAAATGTATTTTTAACTTATATAACAAATTAAAATATTGGCTGCATTTTATAACACAAACACACACACAAAAATGTAATCTAAAATTTTTCAGTGTATAAGAAAAATTATTTAGACCTATCCTGCTTTTTTCAAAGATTAATTCATGCCTTTAAATTAAAAAAAAAAAAAAAACAGAACAAGGAGAGGCAAGATAACAATGTGTTCTTTCAAATAGACAGATGATAAACATAAAAAATATGAATGAAATTTATTAACGTTAATATTTAATACCACACTTTTATGTTTGCCATTCATGTTTCATTATATTTTGATAGTATATAATAAAATAAGTACAAAATAAGTGCAGTTATGATTTAAAAGAAGGAAATAAAACAATTTCAAAGCATAATGACCGGTAAGTAGATTTGCATTAAGGTCCTCCAAGAACATTAACACACGTGTCCTCAACAATGTAATTGTGTTCCATTATTGGCTATATTAACAGGAAAGTCAGAATGAATACACAGGGTGAGTAGTGAGAAACAGAATTGCAACAAAAATTAAGTATTTTCAATCTTTTTAGCCAAAAAAAAAATAATAATAATAATAATAAATAAACACTTTTGCACATGTACACATATGTAAACCTGCATATTTTCCAAGCATATGATATTTTTTATTTTATAATAATGCATAGCTTTTATTGAATTTTTTAAAACTAATTTTAAAAGTGTATTTTTTAAATTTTAAAATTTATTTTCGTATTTGCTCAACATCTTCTAATGTAAGACAAATGATGACATTTTGGTTTGTGACGGAAACAAAAACGATTATAAAAATTAAACACTATCAATAAATAAAATTAAATAAACTTTTAAAGGATTAACAATAAAAATGTGATTTTTTTTCAGTATTTCTTAAAATTAACAAACGATCAGTTTATTTAGATGGATACATCAGTTCTGAAAATGTCAACATTAATATACAAGCACAGCATGACCGAAAACTTTGTATTTGATTTTCATATATGTAACAACAAATAAGGTTTCACACAGCTAGGATAAAGAGTTTAAATTTCCTCCTGTACTAACTTGTTATATTTAGAAATTTTAGCTGCAGCCTTATAAACCTAAAAACTAAGCATTTCGGAATGGCTACCATCATAATATTGGCAAAATTGTCATGAAATTGACGGCAGTACGATTTCATGTTCTAAATGAATTTCTTAAATCAATATTTTAATAGAAAAGAATAGCAGCACACAGAAATGTTCAGATTATTAAAAAAAAATGTCTAATCACTTCTTACTTCTAAAGTTTAAGATTTTATCTTAATTTAGCCCATAGTATATTCTAAAATATTCTCTTATTTCTTGATCCAATTCCACTTTCTCTACTTAATTAATTCAAGAGAAGCTTTGTAAAACTGCTGAATCGGTTAAAATCCTAACTTCCCAAACTCCGCGTGAAGGGCTAGAAAAATGTTCAGTAAGCACATTCTTTTTAAAATCTCGCTGTTTCCCCTGCCTTGTCGGCGCGTGTAGCGAAAATCCCTATCGAAATCTCATTATATATTAGCACTATAAAGAAATATTTTCGCTATCAAAATCTCAGGTTATATAAGACCGGGGATCGCTTTTGTTTAATCGCTTTTCCCTCATTTCTCTCTGTGTTGTGTGTGTTGCTCGTCGTCCCTGCTTGTATATAATGCCTGCTGCTAATATATATATATATTCTTACTTTAGCTTTTAAAAATTGCAGAAAAATGTGATTATATATTTTAAGAAGAAATGAAAATGCTTTAACAACTTCTAGTTTCCATAAATAAGGAAACAAATTCGTGAAGTTATAAAAGAGCCAGTTCCGTAGTTAGGAGCAAAATGAAAATAAAAAATGTTAGTTAAAGCATTATTTAAAAGTATCTGTATAAGCCTGCACGCGACAATATATCGCATTGCTTAAAAATTTAACGAAACTCATCAAATAAAGAATCTTATTCAATGAACTGCTTCAATTTTTTTGAAGAACAAAGTTGTAATTTTTTGCCAATCTATTTTCATTGATATCAACTTATAATGGTTCGGCAATTCCATTAATTTGTCTTCTAATCAAAAAACAACCATGTAACAATGTTTCAAAATCATCGAATTCTGGAGATAGCGGAGTAAGGGGTCTAGAATTTAGGACGCCTTTAATTTCAGCCAAAAGTGTTACACATTCTTCAAGGGTTAGTTTTTGACTGCCAAGCACACGTTTCAAGTGGAATTTAAAGGATTTTACACCTGTCTTCCCAAATACCTCCAAAATTCGGTGATTTAGGTAGAATCAACTTCCATTCAATAGATTCTGAAACTAAAAATTCTCTTAAACATTAATCAGGAGAGTTGACCAGTTTATATAGCCTTTCGATTCCTTTGATTGCACTGACAAATGTTCTGGAATTGTCAGTAAGAATTTTTGCACATTTTCCACTCCTTCCAAAGAAACGCTTTAAACTTGCAATAAAACAGTCAGATGTTTGATCAGTTACAAAATCGAGATGTAAAGCTTCAGTACATAAGCACAGGTAAATTATGACATAAATTTTGTTCAATATATCTTTTTCCTAATTTTTGAATTTTAAGAACAATGGGCCAGCCAAGTCAATACTTGAATTATTGAATACACGAGAGGAGTTACATGAACAGCTGGTAGATCACGCATTAATTGGGATATTAAAACAGGTTTGTTTTTCACACAAGTAATGTAATTAAATATAACTTTCTTACAATTATGTTTACCATTGATTAGCCAGAATATCTGACGGACTTCATGCAACAAAGTCTGTGCTCCCAAATGTAAATATTTCTTACAATGATGCACTAAAATATTGTAAGTTAAAGTATGATTTAATGGTAATACAATAGGATATTTTAAATAAACATTGAATTCGGAATTTTTTAACCTGCTTCCCACTCTGAGAACATCATTTTCCTTCATACATACATTTAAAGTTGACAGTTTACTTTTATTTGAAACATTCTTACCTCTTTTCAAATCTCTTATCTCCTCCTTAAAATTACAATTACAAAAATTAAATTTACAAAATTTTACAAGCTTCTTCTTATTCACTTTCGAATTCTTCTAAATGCAGTCTAATGACTGCGGCAACTAAGAATGTGCTACATTTCACGCCAGAGGTGACTTTTATATTGGAATGTTTCAATATTCCCTTTTATCCACAAGAATTTCAGAATTTGCCTGTCTTCCTCGGTGATCCCTACTTCTAAAAAAGCGCGCTGAATATCTTCACAGAATGCAATTTTGTGCAACCTGAACTGTAACAAGATTTCAAATAAATCAGAATTAAGTTCAGTCCGCTCTCTAAACAATCGTTTAACGATAACGCGCCCTTTCCCTCTGATGATGCATCAAAGACAATCCTAACCTTTTACTATCCTTCCGTTCACACTCTACAACATGATGTGGAAGAAAATAACTTGTGCTTATATTTTGGTCAAAAGCCAAATATACTCGTTCTACAATACCTTCCCTTAAGTGTTCCATAATGATGGCACAATATTTAACAAATAATTTTTTGTTTTTATCTAATATTTTGTTTAAACCGAATAAACGACGTTTTGCAATTCATAATTACTGCTTAATGCCTTACTACCCTCCTTCCATAACAAACGAGTTTCAAATCTTTTGTTTGTATACGTTGCATTTTGTTCAAACGATTTTAAAGTTTTCTTATCTGACAGAAACATTTCTTAATCCGGATTTATCCTAATCGTCTCTAAGGAGTACAAATCTTTTACCCATCAAAGCTCGATTCTTCACTCTCGACGATTAAATGATTAGCAGATATCTCCTTACAATCAATTCCCTCCTCCTTTCGATGTAGTAAATATCCGAAAAACCACCTAATTTTGCAGGAATCTAATTGATTTAAAAAACATTAATCCATTATCATTTTTATAGAGAAAGAAAGATAAATTTGAAGACAAATGTAAACAGAACGTGAAATCATGGTGAGATGGTTTATGATTTTCCGAAATTTAAAATTTAACTGATTTGTACATATGCAGGAAAACTTGCAAATAAAACAAACATGCATCTAATTTCTTCTTTTCCATAATTTTATTTCATATGTACCTTTTTATTTCTGTAAATACATTAATATGCACTGACAAAACTAACGACCTACATGACATAAATAATGTATTAAGATACACATGGTCTAAAAACAGGAATCCAAAGATTACTTTAGGTTTGAAAAAATTCATCTGGGAAAGAAAATATTTAATAGACAAATATGCAAGATCACCACAACATATTTGAAAATGCAACATTAACGTAAAAAAAAAAATGTAAACAAAAATAAATGTTAATAATCTACAGGAGCAATAAACAGGCATACATTAGCAATTTGTCAACTAAAGCATTCTGGGACCTTTTCTATATGTGTTTAATCCATTCGATAAATGTTTACAATTTCTGACTTGCACAGAAGAGCATTACTGTAAACAAATAAGTTTGGCCCAACTGCTTCTGAAAACCTTCACATATTAATATTTCCTACAAAAATATTGTTCACATTGATGAATGGACATTTATAACTTTCGAGATTTTCAGAAGAGAAATTTCATTACATGTCACTGATCCAATGCTTTCAGTTTCACTTCAATCAAAAACTCACTTCATTAGAAGCAGCTTGAATTGCCAGCAAAGAGATTACCAGCCCAGTCATCATGATTCAAATCTTGATGACAGAATCTCAAACAAGCTAGATCACATTAAAATGGGACAAAAAGACCAATCAAATATCTTATATGAGCCTATTTACCAAGCTTTCAATATACAATTCGTGATAGCATATTTTGATCAGAATCTATACTGCAAGAAGATTGTAGAGATAGTTAGTCTTTTCTAATTATGAAATATAAAGATCATGGCAACTGTAGAGATTAAATAGCCATTAGATTCATATGCAATCCAAATAAATTCATTATCAATTTCAATTACAATTCTGACAAATCTTTTAAGTCTTTACATACTGGTTTTGTAACTATGAAGCTCCCAAACTGCATACAGCAAAATTCTTGCATTTCATACACAAATAAAATACACAATAATACACAAATAAAAACTTCCATAATTCATTAATAGCAATAGTCTATGAATTATATAAGCACATTTTATACTGCAATTTTATTCTTTCTGTACCTGCATCAAAGGAGGGGGGGGGCATATATATACAATAATTTATTACTGAGAATTAAAAGTCTTTTCTTCAGCTCAGAACAATGCATGGACTAATTTTGCAAACAATGTACATAAATTCTTAATTAAAATTGAATAAACATTAAAAATCAAATTTTAAGAAATAAGGTGTTTTATTATTATTATTATTCAATATATTGAATAATTAAGCTGCTCTGGTTTCAGAATATAAAATGAGCAATGATGATAAAATGAAAATATAAAAGTTTAAGACTAAACAATAAAAAGACACAACTAAATTGAAAAGAAAATTGTATGAATGATATCTTTAATGAATTATGAAATCTTTTATAATATTTTACAATGAATTGGGATAAAAAGCATATTTGCCCTTCAGGCATATAGCATAGTATAGCAAAGCAATGAACTGACACTAATACTCAGCTCCCATGTAAACAGCAGATACATCAAGGTCAGAATAATTTCGACGTTCAGCACGTTTGAACACTTCATTTGCTGCTGCCGTGACTGGCATTGGCTGTCCACGGTCATTATCCAGTGTAAGAGCCAAAGTTATATCTCTGTGTTGATACTTAAGAGAATTATTAGTTTGAAAGAAACGTGACTTTATGGCTTCTCCTTTTTCCATAAGAAGACTTGAACGCATTCCTGAAAAATCTATAATTTCTAAGAAGTTGTCCTGAGAAAGATTGCAACACTCAACCAGTGCCATGGCTTCTGCCAAGGCAGCAGTTGATACACCAATTAACGAACTAGCAATTAGGTTCATCTTAGAAGCCATGCCAATTTCTTCGCTAAGAAAATATGCATATTTTGCCATGGAATGAATGCAACTTGCACAAGATAAAAAAACGTAACGATCGCCTGCACCCATTATTAACATACTTATATTTTCTGCAGTTTTCCTAGATCCCCTGAATGGAGCTTCAAGATATTTTCCACCTTTATAAGTGATAGCTTTTCCAATGTCAATTGATGTAGTTGGATCCAATGTAGTC
This sequence comes from Argiope aurantia, assembly GCA_026543865.1. Classification (NCBI taxonomy): domain Eukaryota; kingdom Metazoa; phylum Arthropoda; class Arachnida; order Araneae; family Araneidae; genus Argiope; species Argiope aurantia. The sequence continues at coordinate 10,540 of JAPMOR010108487.1, read as the reverse complement.
ATTTCAACATAACTTTTTGATCCAGGTGGCGACTTTTCAATACCTTTCAGAATGCCACAGCTTCCAAAAACCAGGCTTTTTGAAGCCTCAGGACCAGAAACACAGCAGAAAATTATGTCACATTTTTCAACCACATCACTTGGAGTCTGTGCAAGCTCAGCTCCAATTTTAGTAAAATCTACACATTTCTCAGAGGTTCGATTCCAAATTGTGACTTTGTGACCCGAGTCGAGCAGATTTTTAACAAACCTTTTACCCATCATTCCGAGACCAATAAATCCTATCTTTTCATCCGAAGGTCGGATACGTTTTCGATCTAAGGCGTCATTGAATGCATATATATCAAAAGTAGGATCTCGTTGACGTTCAAAGGAATCACGCCTGGTAATTCCTGGATAAGTATAAGTAGGTGGAGGAGTAGGAGGACAAGAAAGAGGAGATGGAGGAGGAGGGGGAGGGTGCCCATCTAATGGTCTGATAACAGCTATACGATTTTGAGGTGTTTCATTAAATAATTCAGAAAATTCTTCAGTAGCCCTTTTAGGTAACTTCTGAGGAGGAGATGTTTTTTCATATTCTGATTCACCCATACCACGTCGTTTAGGTATAACCTTCTTTCGAACTTTCTGGCTTTCAGTTTTCACTTTCTTTCTTTGTACTTTAGCAATTTTCTTTTGAGTTCCACTTGTCGATACTTCAGGAGACTTCACAGGAGATTCCACTTCTTTGACTGGCGATTTAGCCTGTTTGGGAACTTCTTCGGCCATTTTTTCTATTGCTATAATTAAATAGGCTGATTTTTTCTTACTGGAAATAGACTGTAGCATTTCTTCAGAATGATGTACAATATTTTTATCTTGTATCCATGCATAATTTTCACTTCCGAAAAAAAATACATAATGACGTGCCTTTCTAGAAGTAGATTTTGCATCTGTAGGAGGTTCTACTATCTTGGCTGGCCAAAAAGGAAAACACTTCATCTTTGCCCAAACTAAATCTCCAATATCGAAATCTTTTTTGGTCGCCATCTTCAGTTAGAAGTCTGCTGTCTTTATATCTACGATTGAATAAATGAAACAAGCCAAGTCAGTAATTTTTTACATCATTAAGTGAATAAGTTTAAGGCATACTTCCAGTTTAAGAAACTGACAAGTCATTCTTCTTCTAAACATACTTTATATACAGAACTTCTGCATGTGTAAATTTATTTATGTTAAAATTTAAATAGATAGCATTTGGAAAATAAGAGAATTTGGCATTCATGAGAGCCAATTCGAAGAAGCGATGAATTTGAAATTAGCCATCCTTCAAATTATATTTATTCTTTTTAGAATAAAATATAAATTTATATTAAATAAAATCTAATAAGCATATGTAGATAATACAGTTGCAAAATAATGAATCACCCCCCCCCCCCTTTCATTAGGGAGACAGTGTAAATTTTAGAAAGCAATTGCTTCATATAAGTTTTAACTTATATGAAAACAAAAACTAGGCTCAGTCCCATTCACTGAAAGTATGCCAAACAAAAAATCAGTTTACCTTTTGTAAATATCAGTCGATATCTTCTATTTCTTAAGTTTATTTTCAAGGCGATAGGCTTCCCTAGAAAGAGAAATTTATTGAGTATATAAGAAATTTTTAGTGTTTATTAAAAACTATTACCAAAGCAACTATTAAGTATGATATACTTTTAAAAAGCTTATTGTTTTTAAAGACTTGTTGGAAACTATAAGCTCAATTAAAGTAAAATATTTACTCGGCATTTCAATTTTATAAAATGCCAGAATTTATACAAATTGAGACATTATACAACATAGATGAATTCAGTTTGATATATTTGCAGTAACATGAGGCAACAACACATAAATACTGAAAACTATTTAATTTGATAATATAATAAAATTCAATTATAGCCCAAATAATCTAATACTTACATAGATAAATAGTTAAAATATGCAAGCAGTTTTATTAGAAATACTACTGCATATAATATAAACATAAAGAAATGAACAAAAAAAAGTTAGTAGCAATTCATAATGCTTAAACATAGTTATTCATTTTACTTCCCAATTTATCTATTAAAAAGATGAACAAATGCTGTAAGTATAGAAATAGTCATGAAATAATTATAATATTCAAATACAAAAACCAATGCAAAGAAAATAAAAACATGTATAAACATTACTTATTATTATTACATTATTTTTTTGTAAGATAATACACATCCTCACATCATCAGAACAATTACTACAACAGCATTTCATAGATTCGTGAGTGATTAGCCATCATTTTTCAATTACATGGCTTCTTTGTTCGCTGGATTTCACCCCATGCAACTTTGGGTTGTGAGATTTCCTAAAAGTCCATGGTGGACCAAAACATGTTGGTGCGTAAAAGGCCAGTATCTGTGCCAGATCTGATGGATAAAATGTAGCACTATGTTCTTAAAATTCCATGAGACTAAATGCAGTCAGATGTGGCAAACATAGTTCTATGATCAGAGCACATTGTTGAACAAGAAGGAAGACATATTGAGTAGTTTTAATACTACATTTTTTTTGTCTGTTATTTAAGATTTATAAAAAGCATATTAAATGTTTTAAAGTGTATTTATATTGCTACTATTAGTAGATTTTCAATTTTTTGTTTAATAAATGTTAAGAATATCATTTGAATAATTTGTAGCTCAAATTTTATCTTATTTGGACTAATGGAATGCATTCTAGAGCCCCTGATGTGGGAAAGTTATTACTTGCTTGGTATATAAGAGAACAAGTACGAGGAAAATCCAGTAAATTACAATAAATATACCCTGCTAGCATATTTAAGCAAATATTTCTTTAATGTTAATGGAACTTTGTGGCATATTTCAGGCACATTTTTAACAGATCTTTCATTGGTATGAATTACTACTGACACTTCATAATCTGGTTTTGAAAGTAGCTATAATAAGCATTTTCATTTTGTGTACCAAGAGTCAGACGAGGGAGAAATTTGGGACCTGGGTCCTCATTTTTTTTTCCTGAGAAATATTTATCTGCAATTTAACAATTTTGCCAGATAAAGTGTAGAAAGATGTGCAGCAAGGAAGAACTTCTACTTTCTCACCACAATGAAAAATTCCCACCATGAGATAAATTACAAAAAAAAAAAATCAAGCTAGTTATTTCCATACTTAATAAATTTTAATATGCAGCCATTAATTCATTAATTTCTTTTTCTCTGAAAATAAGCATATAGTTGAAAATAGTTAACTTTTTAGCATTCAGAATAATTTTAAGCATTCCAAACATTAACAAATTTAATTCAACCCCTGTTAGGATTTTGATGACCATCCCTCAAATAACATTTTTATTTCCATACTTACAGTACATTTTGTGTTATATTAATTTCTAAAGAATAAAACAATTTTTATTACCTCAAATTTCAACACATCCATTTAATTAAACAATGAAATGTTACATATGTTTTGTTCAAGGTCCTGCATCATCTATTTTGTTCAAATTTAAGAGTAGAAAAACAACATAAAAAAAAATTATAAGTTCTGCAAAGAAAATCTAAAATAAAAACATCCACTATTAGAATGTTAAATTAATCCTATAATATCTAACAGGGCAATTAGTGATAAATTACTGCAAAAATTAAGCATATTTGTAAATGCATGAATACATACATAAACCTGCATATTTTCTAACCATAGAATGTTTTCTATTTTATAATAATGCATAGTTTTTATTGAAAAGTTTGTTAATTTTAAACAAGTATTCTTTAAATTTCTATATTTCTGAATATACACAATGTATTCTATCTAAAACTAATGTATTTTTTTGTCTTTTTTTTTTTTTTGTTTGTTTGTTTGCCAGCAAAACCACATAAAAATGGTAAAATTATCTATACCAAAAAATTAAGTCAACTGTTATAAGATTAATAAGAAAGGCCCGTAATCTTTTTCAACATTTCTTAAAGTTCATTTAGATGAATACATTATTTCTAAAAATGCCAATATTGATGGAAAAGCACAACATGATAAAACATTTTGTATTTGATTTTTATATGTGCAACAATAAATAAGATTCAACATAGCTGGGATCGAAAGTGTAAATTTCCTCCTGCAATAACTCACTATATTTAGTAATTTTATTTGCAGTCTTAAACAGGATGCATAGACTAATCTTACCTTAAAAAATTAAAAACCCACTATAATATACCTTTTTTTTTTTTTTGCAACTATATATATAACTATGTGTTTGATGAAATTCATTAAGTTAGGCATTGACTAAGTAAATGTATAATTTTAAAGAAATATAAACAAAGAATATTACCAGTAATTATCAAATATATATATTTTTATATATATTGAAACTGAGCTATTTAAAGTATTTTTCAGTGCAAATTTCAATTGAAAAATTTTATTAAATAACTTTCACCACGTCTTAAATTATACAATTAACAGTTGTGTAATTCCAAAAGGGGAAAAAAAAGTGATATTCCTGCCTCATTAATATTCCAATTCCTCGAAAAAAGGTTAAGAACATAAGTAAACAAAACTAGAATATAAAATTCAAGAAAATTTTATTAAATTTAATTTTCTCACAAATAATTTTTCTCATCTCATTAGAATTTTTTAGTAGTGAAATGTTTCTAGCGTGCCAAACAAGTGAAATAACTTTATATTCAATTTGAGCAATTTCCTTTTATAAGAGAAATTTCTTTCATCATAAAGAGATCAAGAAATCAGATTCTAATTTCATGCCAATGACTATTTCTTTTACCATCCACAAAAATAAGCAATATTTTAAATGGACAATTTCTAAAATTCTCAACTATTTTATTAATGACCACTAAGTGGATTCTGCCAGACTGTTTTAAGTAGTCATGAGACTAATTGTTGCAAAATCTTTTTCATTCAAATTTTCCAAATCAATACTTTTATTAATGCTGAATTCTCGTTCAACAGATGATTTTTCATGAGAAAGAATGAAAACAATTTTTTAAACTCTAGTTTGCATTATTATTATTTATGATCGTTCAATTAAACGATAAAAATAGCTAGTTCATTCTAGACATTAAAATCAAAACTGTGTAAAGAAAATTTGACCAAGAAATCTATGAAATCAGCATTTTTTAAAACTGTTTCTGAAAAAAGTATAATACAGAACCTGTTTTTCCCCCTCCCCACAGTTACTTGTTCTCTGCTAAAACATAAATTCTTATCATTGCAAAAATTAGTAGTAATAAATTCATTTTGTATTCCAAGGTATTTTTAAATAAGTTAATGAAGAATCACGATAAAAAAGCATATAACCGTTGGATATTTTTTTTGTGAAATGTATGACTTGTAATAATTTGTTCCCTCTTATTCCCGCATTCTCTTATGAATTTTACACTAATTAAACAATTACGCTGACATTAGCAATTTACTGAAAAAAATTTTAACACATAAAATTTCTTCCTAAACTTTCTTTTAAAGTATATAATAATAGTTTTATTAATTTATAAATGTCACATGCATAAAAAGCCAATTTCATTCTGGGTGGGTAATCACTCAGACATATTTAAAAAAAATGGTTTAATACGCTCTGCAGCACATATAAACCAGCTGAAAATGTCCAATACTTCATTGCATACTTTCTAAGAAAGATATCATTACCTCTCCTTCCAGCATAAAAAGTAGGAATCTTGGGCAAGGCTATGAAAGTCAAGAGTACAAACATATTTTATTTTCAGAGATCTAGTATAGTATTAAAAAAAAAAAAGAGGAGGAGCAACAAATATGCTCCATAACATTTTCGTCAGCCAACTGAACCCAAAATTTACGATAGCGCTACAATTTTTAAAAACAAGATTACTTATCAAATTTCATTTATTTCAAATTATAGTGTTTCTCTGTTATGGTATTTACAAGCATGCAAGCATAAAGACTGATAAATGATCCAATAGATGCTAAAATTGCATGCTTAATATTACCAGTTTAGATAATGCTTTGAAGTTGTGTTCAACCGTACTTGGATAAACAGATATAAATAAATAAACAATGGAAATGGATTTCTTTCAAAATTTGAAATAAATCTGCAAATTTGGTATTAAGAATCTTTTTTGTGTGTGTTATTCTGTTCATAAACCCTTCAAAAAATTTTTTATTCAGAGGTATGAATCAGAAAGATTGGGCGAAACCGAAAGTTTCAATTTTCTGGTTATTACAATTCTTTTTCTCTTATAAGTAATAAATGATCTACAAATAAGGAATCATGTGTAGAAAAACACTGATTCACTGCTAAAAATCAAAACTAGTGTTTTTATGTGAATATATAAAATTAACTCTCACAGGAAAGGATTTTTCTCCCAGTCTAAACAGTCAAATAGTGGGGAGCCCAATGAATGAAAAAGATATATTCTTCCTATTCTATCAGTATTCCTCTAACTTGAAATGATACCTTTCCCACTAAAGTCCAGATTCACAGAAAGATTCAACATAGCAAAGAAAAAGCAATCTATAATCGGGCAAATCTAGCATAAGGAATTCCTCTACTACATCAGAAGGAAAATATAAGCACTTGGATAAAAAATAAGCACTTTTTATAAACTCTTAATAATACTATGCACCCTGTTATAAACAGGGTTGTCACTCAAATCTGGAAGAAAAAAATTTTCTTGTGTTTTCCTTGTACGTACAATCAAGACACGAGGAAATGCTCAAATAGCACTCATGTACTAGTTATAATGCAGTATGATTTTAAAGTGTAAAAAGCATGGAAAGGAAGCAACAATTTAACATTATTTGAAATAATAGCATATTAGAAAGGGTTTATACTGACATACAAAAAAATTTCTCTTTATTTATGATCGAAAATTTAGAAATACAAAATTTATATATTAAGGGAGAGGGGATTTATTACCTTTCATGCTCTTTTTAAGTCACACAAAATTAAGGATTCAGGTAAAATAAAATATAAAACTTTTTGTTATGTTACAAATCGTTCAATGATTAACCTTAACAAAAAAACGTTACAAAGCAAGATTACTTTTTTTATTTATTCAATTTTGAAATTTCTTATATTTGGGTATCAATTTGAAGAGGTTTCTACACACATTCAATGTTGCAAAATAAATTCCATATGTGATATCCCTTAAATGGATATAAAACCATAATCAATGTCATACATTTAATATTTTTCTATGACCGAAAGGATTTGATATTCACGTAATTAAATTTTCTGCGCCAGGTTAGTATGAGAATTCTCGGTCGTCAGAGAATGCCCAATTTTTTTAAACAGATGTATGACTTATTTTTCAGTCCTTTTAAAAATAAAACTGATATTTTAAATAAAATGCCACTGATAAATTTCCCTTCATAGATATTTCAATACATCTTGGATAATGTATAGAAATTCATCCAAGTATGAATACATTTCTTTTTAATGTGTAACAGAAAATCTAAAAGCATCATTGAATTCTAAACATCAGTCATATGTTTGGCAGTGCGGTAAAGAAAATAGTTTTGTTTGTTAAAATTTGTAAGTTTTTATTATAATATTAATTTCATTTTCAGTGTAATGTAGATTTCTCCTAAGCGGGAAAAATTATAAGGTTCACATTAAAAATATTTATTTTAACTAATTATTACTATTTATGTAGAAAGGTACTCCGGAAAAGTTAAAAGAAATCATACTTTCAAAACAGCTAAAAAAATGTAATTATTAGGTGCCATATAAGCTGGATGTTATAATAAATTGCATATATTATATATGTTCTTTATGGGAAAATTTTCTGTAGTTTTCAGACTGAAGTTAGACAAAAACTAATCAAATATGACAAAAAAGTCACTCAGATTTGCAAAGATTAGTACCTTTAATGTAAGATCTATGGTACAGAACCAATATATCTTCAAACAAGAGTAAGTCTGAAATATAATCCTTTCTTACAATTCATCAATAACAATAATTAATAGCTTTGTTTTAATATAACTGTCAAAAAGTAAGGTGTTTTATAATCAAATGAATAAAAAGGTTAGCAAGTTTCCTGAACCAGTATTATAAAAAGAAGACAAGCATTGTTGCATGCTTAAACATTCAGAAATAGGAATGTTGAGTAATAACATATAAAGGAAATTCTGTTTTGTACCATGGACATTCTTGAGATGTCATGATACAAGGGCTCTCTTGTTTCCCTTGATTATGATTATATGCTCTCCACATCTATACAGTGAGACAGCCATAATACGAAAAAAGAAGGTATAAAACCCTACTATAAAATTTGCTTATGATATCATTAACTTTCAAAAATAGAACAGTTGATAGAATCTCTTTAAGTGTCCCTCTATTTTCTGAAACAACAATGGAAAAAAATAACAATAACAAAAGGCATATATTCTAGAAATTATCATAATTAATTATATTAGGATAGTAATATCCAAGAATATAAATGAATTCAACTGTGGAAATTATTCCTTCACTGAATATGAATAGAAATTCATGACCTAAGTTTCTAAAGTAAATAAAATATGACAAAATTACTACTTTTTAAATCTCTGCTTGTAAATAAAAAAAATAATCATATATGATTCAAAGATCTAATTTCATCAAGAATTAAGAAATCAAATTGAACTAACATAACACTACTGCAAATAAATAATTTAAATACAAAATTTTAGTTTCTACAAACAGGAAAATAATGTGCATATATTTATTCATGACTGTCAAGAAAATTTAAACCCACCAAAATCAATTAACCAATTCCACCCAATTTAAAAGAAGGAATAAGAACATTTTCTTTTCAAAATTCTAAAAGAAAAATACAGAACAGATACATTTTAGCAAGCATTTACTTCCTGAAGAGGATAATTATCGTGAATTAAATTCTGCATCATCTTTAAAAATAAATAAAACATGAATACTTTTATTTACATTGAAAAACATAGCTAACATTGATGAAGCAGAAATAAACTTTTTATTCATAAAACATAGGATGAGAATCATATATATGCGATTTCTTGAAAAAAAAAAAAAAAAATTTTTTTTTCCACTGCTGTATGCCGCTATCATAATTCCTATAAAATTAATTAATGTGTGTCTAAATAAGAGATGGAAAAAATTAAAATAAGCAACTAATTCTACGAAATGAATGATAAATTAATTCTTGAAATGAGGAAATAACACTTTAAATAAAAATAAGACATGCTTTCAAACAAAAAAGTTTCGACACAAAAAATTCAAATCATTGTAATGGAACAACACTTTAGTTAATAAAATAAAGCTCATACCGATTAAATTGATATGTAATTGTTATATAAGCTAACTTACTTCTCAAAAAGTGCTGAATAACATGTTTAACAAACTAAAAATTTGCTGAACTTTAATTTGACATATGCAAACTAATGAAAAATGGCTGTTGCCTTCTGAATGCCGGATGTTTACGGTTACAATTAATGTGCCAAACGGAATTTGCTCCCGGTAGCAAGTCGAAATTTGGCACGCTGCCAAAAGTGACGAAGTTGTCCTACCGAGGTTATAAAAGGAACTCGCATTTTGTTATCGTCATCATAACGTGTTAATCATTCTGTTACTGAGCGCGCCGTTTCATTATTATTCATTCATTGTTTCAAGAGGAAAGTGATTAAAAATTGTCAGCGAGTGATTCACTTTGAAGAAAATTCTTACAGGCTTTATTTTTATTAATTTTCTTATTTAATCACTTTAAGAAAATTTGTTATAATTTTTTACGTTTACTTAAAACTATTGTTTTTAAGATAGTACTAATTAGGGTTAATAGTAAACGTACTAATTAGAGTTAAGTGTAAACGAGGAGTTTGTTTAGTGTTATTTGATATTTTGTTTTTTCATGTAATAAGTGTATCTTAATTTAATTGCATAACCTTAAATATTTAATTTTCATTGATTGTTTGCCATAATTTTCTGTTTAATTATAGTGTTAATTAGGGTTAAATAGTGAGAGGAATTTTACTAGTGCTTTTGTCATTTTATTTATTTGCAGTAAATTTTACATTCAATTGTATAAAAAATAATTATCTTTGATTACATTGTATAGAAATGTTTTTTAATGACTAGTTATTTATTGTCTTACAGTAGAAAGTGTATCATTCATGTGGTAGCTAGTAGAATTTGGAAATATCTCAGCATTGTATTGACTTTGCTCTATTTGATCTTGATTAGCTTATCTGTGTGCATATTATTCAGATATTTATTGCTATTAATCGTTTGTTATAAGGAAATCAGTTTAGAATATTTAACTATGTCACAATAAATATTCTTTTGATTGGAGACTCAATGATTAAACGCTTGAAAGCGCATTTATCTGAGGATTTGAATGTTATTTTTTACCGAGGAACAACCATTGAGAATTTAACCAGTAGAATTTCTAAAATAAAGAAAAACTATGATTGGATTTTAGTGCATGTTGGCACCATAACATATCAGTTGATAGTGTAGAAATAATAATTCAAAAGTATAGGTCACTGGTTAATGAGATTTTATGAGTCAATTCAAAGGCAAGAATTATTTTCTCCAGTATCATTCCTAGA
>JAPMOR010108479.1:11034-21533 GCA_026543865.1 Argiope aurantia | reverse complement strand
TGCCACCAGTTCTTCAAATGTATATTTATTTTTTAAATTTAATAATCAGTTGTACCACCACATAAATCAATTAAATTTCTAATATAATCAATCTTTAATACATTTGTCATTTATCTATAATCCTTTATTATTGAGAAATTTTTAAAATCTCGAAAGATGAATTTCTTAAATATATTTATATACAATATTTCGCTTTTATAAGATCTAATATGCTGTAAAGTAAACAAAAAACAAAACAAAAAAAAAAAACAGATACAATTTCATATATATTCAATTTAAAACGAATCCAACTAATTTCTCTTGTAATGGAACGGATAAATTAAAACCGTAAGTATTAATTATAAATATCTGACTAATATCATTTATCTTTAATTTATTACATGTAATTTTTAAAAATAGAACATATCAAATATATATATATAATTACCAAAAGCTCGTGCACGGAAGCTATTTTGGAAATATAATGTTTGTTATTTGAAAGTGATAATTCGTTTTTGCCATGAATAATTTCATTTTAAATGCATTTAAATACAACAATGTTCATTATAATGAGGAAAAATCGTCTATGTAATCTTGAAATAATTCCATTAAAAAATATATATATATTACGTCTTATTTGATTTTCTGCATTTACAAATCTTAATTTTAAATCTTAACCCAACAAATTCCTCCAATAATTTTCAATTATTTTCACTATCAATCCTCAATGGTCATACCTTTGAATCTCAAGAGCATTGAATTATCGCTTCTCAAGATCACAGCGCCTTTGAATTTAAATCATTCAAAGCCACTATAATTCGATACAAAAATTGCACATAATCCACAAACACTTAAAGTATTCTAAGTATTTTTAATTGAATCTGTAAGGCAGCATGTTTTTGAAACGAAAGATGTCAGCTAATTAAATTTTAAAAGAAATATAGTAATTAAGGGTTTAATTTTATATAGTAGTTAAGGGTTAAAGCGTTTTTATTAATTTTTGGTATATATTTATGTTTTCTGGATAGTATGAAATTTCAAAATAATTAATCATTTATAAAAATCCTCATATTTAATATTAAAAATTTTATTATTAGTATGCACGTACCGGCATGGCTCTATTTTCATATTTTTATCCCATCACGTTATAATAAAAATCATACATAAGATATTTTTATAAATCTAATATATCATTTGCTCCAAAATAAATAGGAGGCCGCGGTGGCTTTTTGGTAAGTCTCGGCTTCGGAACCGGAGGGTTTCCGATTCCACCGAAGAACCGTCGTGTAAGCGGGTCTGGTGCACGCTAAACTGTCCAGGACAAATGTCCTCCCACTAGTGTGGTGTGGTGTGTAGAGGGAGGTGCCAGCTCAGGTTTCGTCCTCGTCATCTGACCGATGTTCAAAATTACGAGGTCCGTCCCAAAATAACCCTAGTGTTGCTTTAAAACGGGACGTTAATATAACTAGACCAAAATAAATAGGTTATTATATAGGTTATATTTAGTGAAATCATATTTTTATTTTATTCCTATTATCTGCTATTAAATTTTCTCACAAATACAGTTTATTACTTTTAAAATTAGATTTAGGGATTAATTTTTGTACTTGATCATGATTACTATTTAATAATATATCAGTTTTCTTGTATTTACCATAGTTTGTCTAAACACAAAATTATACATGAGTTCGTAAAAATCTTTTTGAAACTTATTATTTTCTTTCGTTCTAATTTCAGTATTTTAATCAATATATTATTTCAATCAATTTGACTATTTTTTAATAATTGTGTGAAGTTTCATTACCTTTAATACCATGTATAAGTATTGTTTTATAATTAACAATATAATTGCTTGTCTTTTAAAGTAATTAATAATTTCAGTTAATTTTATTCATTAGGTATTTTCTTTCCTGCTGCTGATAGTTTAAATAAATTTTTCGGAATATAATAATTTTCTTAATGAAGTAAATAATATATTCTTTTGGTTTTTCAAATATAAATTCTTTTTAAGGCCGATATAAATTCATTGCTCAACCGTACTACATAGTACGTCAAATAATTGGATTCTTCTTTTTTATCGTAATTTTCTAGACATTTAGTTTTTGCTTTTACATATTTATTACAACTCTAAGAAAAGTTGCTTCTAATTCTTTTTCCTAACATTTAAATCATATCAAATTATTTTTTAAAAAACTGACATATTTGTTATCTTTAACATGATATCTCAAGAAAGTCATGCATGTGTAAAATATTAAGAAAGCTCTAGCTTATAGGGTTTCGTAGAAATATCTATATAATTTTCAAAAATATCCCCTAATAATAAAATGTTTATTTTAATATATAATTTGGATATTCTTCTAAATTATTAATAGTAAAAGCGTTTCAGACATTTCGCGCATGCTAATTGCATTAATCTATGACGCAAATAATATTCATCCTTATAATATAAAATTCTTCTTGGGTAAATTTTATTTCATCAAAACTTTTTCCAAAATCCATATAATCATAACGATCAATACCTTTTCTCGTGATGCTTTATAATTTATTTTCAGAATTGCGCAGTTGGGTAAAAAGGGATCTTTGCACCACTGAAACTCACTGAATTGTCTGGTTTTATTGAATTGTATAAGATAGGCTTAACCATGCAAGTGAATTTTAAATAATTTTCAAAAGCTATGAAGTTCTTAAATTCCCAACGAAAAAAAAAATCACATTGATAGGAATAAAAAAATAATTTCTACTAATAATTATAAATATAAATTAAAAATGATTCTGCTAAATATGAATTAGAATTTACCGAAATCTCGATTAAATAAAATGAAAGAAATGCTTTCTTTGCTAGCAACAGTCTGTAATTTACATGATGCATAGGCCTTAATGGCTACGCAAAGTGTTATTCGGCTATTTTGAGATGAAGTTTGAAGCTCACAAAATGAATTATATTCTCAAGAAATTAAAACAAATTTGTTACATTTATAGATCAGATCGAATTATTAGAAATCTTAGTTTCCGTAGTGGGAAAATCCGAGGTACCAATTAATTAACATGTTAATGAATTTCGTTAATTAATTTTTTAATTTTAATAAATCCATCCCCTTGAGTCAGTTCCATCGACGCCAATTGTATGAAAATACGATAGTAAATGCTCTTGTTATAAATGTGCCCTATTTTCTTCCTTGTCGTTGAGACCTCTTCTTTACTACTACAGATAATGACATAAAATTGTGGTAAAAAAATTTTCAAGATTAAAATTCTATATAATCCAATCGCATGCGATCGCTTTTTTGATTTGGTTAATAGCTTCTCTTAACAGATTAAACGTTACTGAACGTCACCAAGTACTTAGGGATTCGGTGAAAAAGACCCCGTGACATTTAAAACAGTAGCTATCTATCTCGATTCCGATACGTTTGGAATGTATAAGAACCGAAAGCCCTCACGCCCATTGTGTTTTTTTCAACCAATTCAAAGCATATCTTAAAGAGCAAAACCGCAAAGCAAGATAAAATTATTATTTGGGAAATGAGAAAATACCGAGAAATGACGAAATTTAGATGATATGACAAAAATAAGTAATTCAGCATGTGATAAAACCTTAGTTTGATTGATAAAAACTATGTCCGCTGTTTGTTCTAATCCAAGGTTAAAGATTTTATAGAAATGAACTCATAGATATCTTTCGAAAGAGGGATTCGACAATTTGAACTATAATTTTAAACAATCAAAAATATGAATATGAAAGCGACATCTTTTGGTAAACAAAAAACAAACAAAAAATCTGAAATTTCAAGTAAAATTTTTGTTTAACGATTTTATATTGTCACGTAGAAATATAGTATAGAACTTAATGACACACACAAGAGGTAGAGCTAAACCAATTTATTAACTGAACTCAGAACTGAGAACCCAGTAACTGACAAATCTTCTGCTTTTATTCAAGCAGAGAAAGTTCCAGAATACTCTTCTGGAGACAGTAAGAAAGGTCCAGAACACTTGACTGGTAAACTAAAGAAATGGCCTGTATCTTCTGGAACACGAAATAAAGGAAAACATAAAATGAAGGAATTAAGTATTTACATATACTATTAATCACATTGTCTCTAGCGGGATTCGAACCCAGGTCTCTTGATCATGAGACCAGTGGCATGGCCATTCGGCCATGGAGATTCGACTGCCTTTCTTCAATGCGGCAATATAGTGAAATGATCCGTTTTTCATAGACATTTTTAATGAATTTAACAAATTATTTTAGATATCTCAATCAAATAATTAAGAATGACATGTTCAGCTATCTCGATGAAATTTTATTCGAACAGGATTAACAGAACACTGATATTAACCCTACATACTAAGTAAATTAATAAAGATTTGAAATTTCGATAATGAACCTCTGTTATTCACTTAAAAAATATCATCATATACAACAAAACAGTACAACAAAAGTTGAAATGAATTTCTAAAAAGCTAATTCTTTTATTAAATATGATGCTGATTTTCAAAAAAAAATCAAATATAATTTTTGAAATATTTTCAATATTTCGATTTATTTATTTATAAATAGAAAACTGAAAAACAAATGCAATTTGGTATATAATCGGAAGATTTTTCAAGTCTAGACAAAGAGCATAAAGGAAGATAGTTCTTACTAATCTAAAATATTTCGAGGTGTCATCCGAAATTGAAAAAAATTTCTGTCATGTTGTAAAAGCATTGTTCGATATTTTTAAATTTCTACATTGCCTTCGCTCCAGAAGTTTAATAAAATTATATATTTCAGGACAAAGTGATTACGAATTTGAAAGATGAAAAATATGCATGAGTTTTGAACATTTTAAAATTTCAACGAATTCTTTTTTTATTGATACAGAGTGAATAAAATATTAAAATTTAAAATTGGCAATTCGGTTGCTAGCTTTCTTTATAAAGATACCTTGAATTATTTTGCATTAAATGAATTTCAAAATTGCTAGAAAAAGATCTAAAGCGCAGAACTCATATTGCAAATAAAAATTGCAATATTATTTTGTTTGTAAATAAAAATTTGACTTACGCTCCCCATAATATCCTTCAGAATTTTAAACTAAAAGTCCTAAGAATAACTCTTAAAGTAAAAGTAAAATTATTTTTATTATTATTACAAAATTATTTTAATTATTAATTCTATTTAGAAATAAGCAATTGAATATATAAATAACTAGCCGCCTTTGACGATCAGCCGGTCCGCCAATCTTAATGCTTCGTCAAAATCTTAATAATGAAATATTTTATGTAATTTCTACTTTAATAGTTTCTTCCTCAAAATATTTTAAAACTTCAAATTTTGATAGTCATATAATTCACTCACAATATTATAAAAGCCTTCAGCCATAACGTAATATGTATCTCTCTAATTTTCTGTTAGCTCCCGTAGAATTTATGCTTTAAATTAAAGTGGAAAGGATAAATCTACAATTAATATAATAATATTTTTTACTAAAACAAAGCATTTTTTTTAATATTATGATTACTGAAAACAGAGTCACTGAGCATTTAAAACTTATGGGCACTAAAGAATATATTTCTTAATTTATGTAATATCTCAAGAATTTGTCAACAAAATTTTCTCAGATTCATCAAGGTTAAAAAAACTACTTAAAAACCAATGTGCTTAAAACTATAAGCATATGCAAAAATATATATATAACTAACATAAATACAATTTAATTACAAAAGCACACAACTAACCTAAAAAATAATTTAAATTAAGTCAACATCCATTGAAAATTTTTGTCAACAATCAGAACACAATGCGCATGCGTGAATTTTCAACGCCATTTATGGTAACGCAAATGCGTGAATTTTTCTACGCCAGTTGGGGTAACGCTATGCAGATAAGAAATTCTTAATTTCCTTTATTCTGTTTTGTTTTAATTCAAAAGTACTTCAGAATGAATCTGAAAGATCGATTAATTAACAATGTTTAATATTAAATGCATCAAACATTAAGAAAATAAACAGAATCGTTTGAAATAATCGGCCAAAAAAGCCTAATCTTATTAGCGTGGGGGGGGGGACTGAAGCCTTACTCATTTGGCGGTGGGGAAAATGAAAAGATTTTTGGTGGAAAATTTAGTTTTTAATTAATAATCAAAATTCTAATTAAAAATTCAAAAAAAAAGGGACCCCAGGTGCACATTCCCGACCTCCAAGGTAATGTAACAAATTTGGTAGCTGTAGATCAAACGGTCTGACTTGTAGAACGCCAACACACACACACACACACACACACACATTGAGCTTTTTATAAGTATAGATTATTTTTAAAAATTGTTGAAAACTCGAGACAAAGAAAATGGATAAAAATGGTTTTAGTTTCGAAAGAGAAATATAGTTTTCTAGTAGGATTCCTAATTTGTAATAATAAGACCATGATCTTAGAAGTAATCATGATATGATTCTAATTGAAATTTCAGGTTTGAATATTTTGTACCAAAAACTTATATTGTGTTATTTTGTCATATTTTTCAAAATGAACCCTATACTATGGTGTGTTTTTTTCTAATTAAAAAAGTATTTGCTTAAATTTATGTAAGTAATTGTAAAGAATATTAAAAAATTAATTTTTAGTTCAATTAGGAAAATTTTTTTAGCAAATTTTGTTAATTTGGAAATTTTATTATTTATCTAAATTTATTTCCAGATATACCCTTACTTCAAGGTCGAAACTGATAGTTATATCATTAGAAAATTGCTATCTAAAATTTCTATATTAATATTTAACGTCATTTTAGTGAATTATTATTTAATTAGTAACTTAGAGTTAAATTAGTAAATTAATTATCTTATTAGTTAATTATTTAACTGATTCGTTGTTAAATTATTTGAAACTTAACTGCATAAATAAGCTTAACTGAAGATAATATGATTGATAAGAAATGTATTTAAAAGAAGGATATCAATACAAATGATTTCTTCCTAGCACACTAAATCTTAGTGCTAATGAAAATTTCTCTTTCATTTTTTATTATTATATATTTTGCTTATTTTATTTTATTATTTCATATACACACATGTCATTCCATAAATATTTCCAAAAATGGAATCTTTATACGCTTCAACAGACAAAAAAAAAAAAAAAAAAAAAAAAAAAAAATGAAGGAAAGAAAGAAATTTCATTGTTTGGTTTAAACCGACACCACGCACTATTATTTTATTTATTCCGAAAATTATGCAAATCTATGCAAATAAACGATAAAATTTATTTAACATTTTACTCTTTCTAATAAAAAATTAATATAGCAAATATCCAATTGTTACTCAATAATTAAATGATCTTAAATAAATTTAAATAATTCTATAGAAATGTAAATATCGCTCATTGGTTAGGGCATAGTTCGAAAGCTTTGCATAAGCCGAATTTTCATTAATGCGCTATGTATTCATTCTTTCGCTTTTTTCTGAGGGAATAAGGAAAAATTATTTCTAAAATATGATTTTCCCTTCCATGCTAAAAATGCTTAATATGCGAATAATTGAATTCGAAGTTTCAAACATGTAGTAACTAACATTTTTTTTTCAAAAAATATATTTCTGAGTTACACATATTGCTATTAGGTAAATTAATGATCAAACCAACTGAGGAGAATCAAGACATGGAATTATGCATGTGATTATTTTTAAAATGATAACAGAAATTGTTTTATTTAGTAAAATGACAGAAAATAAAGTTCTTATAATAATAAGATTAAGGTTAGAGGGGAAAAGAAGGCATTATTGAAAGGATCCATTAAAATTTGATGAGCAAAATTATAAAACTTTAAAACAAGCTTCTATTGCATACTTTAAAGGTATTTATTCTATCTCAAATATATTCGCGCAGTTATATTTGCCATTCTCTAATATAAACATGAATTCTTGAAAGATTATACAGTTATACATAGCTCATTAAAGAGCTCATAAGTGAACGTTTAGCTCATAAGACAACAAATCAGAGAATAGAGAGAAAATGACATAAAAATCTTGAAGAAGTTTTAAACCAGTGGATGTGGTTCCGCCCCTCGAATTTTTTCGCACATTCTTCAATAAAGGTGTTATAATCCTCGAAGAGAATTGTGGGCAAGGCTGTGAAGGTGAAAAGTGCTCAAATTTTTATTTTTAAGAGTCCTACACATAATATGGTTAGTTTAATAAAGAAAATTGGTACTTGTGTATTAATTACATAGAACAGGCGAACAATAGTTATCATTTTTTGGCATGCGATTTTGGCATTTTTTTTTGTTGTTGATTGCTTGTTGCTATGAAATTAACACACAAGTACCAGAAAATCGAAAATGTATTTTGTAAGTTTTCTTTCCAGGCCGATTGAAACTAAAATTTGGTACAGAATTATAATTATAGTCACAAGATCAGATATCAGTTTATTTATTTAAATCCTTATTTTTCTAACTTATTATTCATGCATGCGAAAGTTCAGACCGATAAGTGGCCAATTCTTTGACAAATTTCATTCAAAATTTTATATTAGTCAACAATTTTGATGATAAATCTATGTATTAAATTTTTTTCTGTCTAGCTTGTTTCATTTTGTAGTTATTGTGTTAACTTGTATTTGGGCAGACATGTTTCCTTTGAGTGGATTTCATTCAAAATCGGATAGGAATCTAACAATTTGTTGCTTATATATCAAATTTTACATATCTAACTCATATTATCTGTCTGTTTATGAATATGAGTTATCATATTCATAAACAGACAGATAATATGTCTTTCAGGCTAAATTTTTGACGATTATAATATTTTTCTTTTCATATATTTTGTTTACGAGAAAATAGTAAGGATTGTGTGAAAACTTAAACAAAATATTAAAATTTTAAAGAAAAATTTATCTCTTTTTCTAAGGTTGTTTAATTTTCTGGGGGTATGGGAAAAAAATTTAGGAAGGGATTCCCACATATATGAATGCAATTTCTTCTATTCCATAAACCACCAAAATGTTTAACCCAAAGTGTTTAACAAGTTATTAATATCAATAATCGTATATACAATGAGTCTTTAAACTAACTTTGGGTCTTTGGTTCATAGAAACAAAGTTTACTATCTCCATAAAAATCAATAAGGAACCAAGTCATACTAAATTAATCTTTTCTATTTTTTAAAAATGCCTTTTGCTAATTATTACTCTACAGTTAGATATAGATTCAAATACGATTGTACTAACAACAATATTATCTGGATTGACAAATTTTTAATCAATTAAAGATTATAAATGTAGCATTTGTTTTTCTGAATTAGGCTAAACCATGTATTTTTTTTATATTGAGGGACATAATTTTAAAACACACTTTTTGTTGCCACGTACTGTTTTATTTCCTATTTTATATAATTATCAGTGGCAATTTTCTTAATTATTATGAATTGTAAACATTCTACACCTAAAATTTCCATAGTTACTATAAAATTCGGGTTGCACCCCTCGATCCACAATATTGTGTAATATCATATTATATCATTCAATATTCAGTATTAACATGCAATATTGTGAATATTATTTAATATCATACAATATTGTACAATATATGTATGCCATTTTGATATAGGAATTTATAAGACACTTTCTCAAAATTATATTATTAAATGCTTACAGAAATTGTTTGGGAACATGATATTGTGGGGAAAAATTGCAAGCACAGAAAATACTAAAAATATTTATGGCTTCATTCTTATTGTTGGTAGAAGTTACTCAGAAATTGCAATATCATCTGGATCTTAAAGGCATATTTTTATCAAATTAGAAGGGGTTAGTGATATTCATATTGCATACGCTTTAATTGTCTAAAAATTTTAAAAATCCTTAATCAAATTCTTTATTATCTATTAGACTTGCTATTGACTTAATGTAAAATAAAAATGTTTTGTTAAAATTCGAAATTTATGTGAAGTTTTCTTAATCTAAATGTTAAAAAAATGGAAACTATCTAAGTATCTAAATAGCATAAAACGGAAAACGTAAGCAGTGTCCCTTAGAAGTCCAGAAAAGCATCAATTGGGAGGGCATATTAAAATTAATCATCTAACTATAGAGCAAAAGAAAAAATTCATTACTTCTCTTGAACAAATCTGACTCTCCTTTTGTTCAAGAGATTCTGAATTTGAAGAATTCTGATTCATACAACTCTAGATAATTCTACCAGACCACACTCCAAACTCTACAGGGTTCCTTATAATCTAAAATAAAAAAATGATGAATCAAATAAGCATTTTGTTGGAAACTTCATTTTGTTTGTCATTCAATCATTCAAACGTTTTTCTATGGTGCCGCTGCTTCTGATTAAGAAGTCTGATGAATCTATTGAGACTTTATAGAGAGGCCATTCAAGGTAATATATCTTCATCAAGCGAGTCATTTGATTGCAATATTGATTGGCGCCACGTATTTTACACCAATGGATCTCACTTCTGGTTTCCAACAAATGATGATGCGTTTAGATCTTTCTTGTCTGATAGAACAAGATCGAATTTGCTTCATGATAAGTATTTGATGA
>JAPMOR010108479.1:0-11024 GCA_026543865.1 Argiope aurantia | reverse complement strand
GATGATCTCAGGAGACTTTATACTGAGGCTATTCAAGATAATTTCCCTTTATCAACTTGAGTCAGATGATTGAAATATTGGCTGTCGCCACATTTTTTATACCAATGGATCTCACTTCTGGTTTCCAACAAATGATGATGCGTTTAGATCATTCTCGTTTGATAGAACAAGAATTGAATTTGCTTCAGGTTAAGAATTTGATGGATCTTATCGCTTGTATGCTGATCTTAGGAAATTTTATAGCAATGCTATTGTAGCCAATTTTCTTTCATCAAGTTTGAATCAGACGATTCAAACACTGACTGATGTCATAATTTTCATAACAATGGATCTTATTTCAGGTTTCCAACAACTGATGCTGCATCTAAATCATTCTCGTATGATAGGACTTTAACTAAATGGGCATTATTTGAATACAGTCAGCTTCCTTTTGAACTAAAAAAACTAGTATTGTTTTGGATGGTCTAAATTATTTCCAGATTGCTTACTATAGAGATGATGTTATCACTGCTTCAGAAACCTTTAATGAACGTATAGAGATACTAAAGCTCATATTTCAAAGTTAGTCACAGCGAATTTAAAGATTAAGTCCAATAAATTTTTATTCTTAAACATCGAAATATGCTTCCTAAATAATACAATTAGAGAGAGATGGCTTTTACCGGATCCTAAGTATTTAGATTCAATCAGAAATCCTCCATCTACCGAAATCGAGAAAGGATGTAAGATCAATTTTACGTTTAATTAAGTTTCATAAGAAATCTATCCTTAATTATTTAAAATTTTCAATTTTTAATCCCACTAAAGTTCATACTCATTTTTCTTGAATTGAGGGGGAAAAAATTCTTTTTGAAACATTAAAAAAATTATCTGACTGCGGAACCATGTTTGATTTTACCA
Source organism: Argiope aurantia (assembly GCA_026543865.1). Classification (NCBI taxonomy): domain Eukaryota; kingdom Metazoa; phylum Arthropoda; class Arachnida; order Araneae; family Araneidae; genus Argiope; species Argiope aurantia. Next base: position 10,124 of record JAPMOR010108479.1, on the reverse strand, counting down.
AATTTCGATCAATCATTTGCTTCCTGTACGTATGCTAAGTAAAGTGCTGTTTCATTTAAGAAGATGACAGTGTTTTCCAACACACTACATATTTTCATTTCGGAATCCAGACCTCGAATAAGTTAATTATTGAGAAAGATGCCCTGTGTGCTGTCTTTGAAATCAGTAGTTTCAAAAATTATTTATTTGGATAAGAGTTTCATATCTATTGTGATCAATCACGTCTTTTTAAATTCAGAAATTTAAAAGATCCTACATTAAAAATTATTCCATGATTACTTACAGTATAATATTTTAAATGCATTATTGCTCATAACTACCTTCAACTAAATGACTATTTATATCTGAAGAGTCAATCCAATACATGATGCAATTATATTTTACGTGATGCAGTTATATTGGAATCTAACTGTTTTACTTTTAATTCGAGACCTACACTAGTTTCTATACTCATTAATAAGGAAAAGAGTGGTGTTTATTGTAACAACATAAAGGAGAAGCTTCCTCTTCATTTTAAATTTTCTTCCAAATCAGCTAAGTTTTTTATAATATATTTTAAGCAGCTAAGTTTTTACAATATTTCCAGTTATGTTATTCGAATACTGGTAGGTATAAAGCAAAAGCTAGTTTAGTATTACATTCCTTAGTGCATTCAATCCTTAAGCTATGATAACAACGTTATTCCCATTTTAGAATGACTAGAACCATGAAACTAATAAGGCAAAATTATTTTGGCACGGTTCATATAATCAAGTATAATGTCACATCACTTCATATCATTCTTGCTTACCAAGGAGTATTTTTTCTACAAATATCCAAGTCCCCTGGCCAAACAATTCCTTCTTTCTATCATCCTTATCATAAGTGTTCGCTTAATACAGTAAGTATTTTAGTAACTTCAACATAGGATAATAAATGGATAACTGATTACTTAATAAGATTATCTGTATGAAAAATTACTTGGTTGCCAGAGTTCCTATTGATTTCAAATTAACCTTGGTATCACGCAAACGTTTATTGAAATAGAGGATCAAATTTATAATCCTAAACTAAAATGGCCGTGTATGAATCAGTTGAAATTTTATAAAGATACACTTCAGTCTATGTCCCACATACAGATAGTAGTGTCAAAAGTTAATATTTTAACTGATTCTTTGAAACAGTTGATGTTCTAGATTCAAGAAAGACTGTTGTGAGCCTACCTTTCACTCTCTTATAACTTTTGCAAATACTTTTCACAGGAATTTAAAGAAAGCACCTATTTTTCTAATAAATGAGAGATCTCCCTATAGCATTTTTAGGTGGGGGGGGGGTTCTGATAGAAGGAGAATTTGCTGTTGAAATAATACCTTATATGGGCAATTAATTAAAAGGTCTCAGATTTTTTTTACATTTTTACAAAGAGTTGCTGATGATAATATACAAATAACAACGTTTTGCCTAAAACAAAACAAAAGTATTTTTTTATGTTATTTACATACCTCGTGTAAAAATCGCTTATCCAAAAAAAAAAAAAAAAAAAAAAAAAAACCTTGCCACACAAAATTATGGACTTTTTAGAGAAGTGAAGCAAATTTATCCTGCCATTTTTTGCATCCGTTATATTAACTAACTGTAAAGCAAACTCTGCATCGAATAAAATTGTCAAAATTTAAAGTGATAAGTTTTTCCAAAAATTCAAGCTGATGTGATCCTAAAACTCAAACTGACAATTTGTGTTGCAGAACTTGAACACTGAATATAATATATTAGAGCCGTTCCTATCATACACCTTGCCATATAATAATTTAAATGATGAGCAGAAGGTTTCATGTTTCAGAAAAAATATCGCACAAACTCTAGATGCGATAGTTTAAATATCTTGTTCATTGTAGGCAATGTGTTGACAGGAGTAATTACTTGTTTATCTTTAAGTCTGAGGTTTTGCAATGTATTGAATTCTATCATTTCAACATGACTCTGAGGGATAAATTAAGTTCTTTATTTTTATACGACACAAAGAAGTAGCAAATTTTTTCATAGGGGTAGCAAATTGATAAAAATATTTTTTAGATTAATTGGATCTGGAATTTTTAAATTATATACTCATATTATTGGCCTTTTTTTACATATAATTGTGTTATTTTTTAGCTCTTCAAAAACAGGATACAATTGTTTAAACTTTTGTGATGATTGAATTATTGCATGTTTATGTAGTTTAAGTTAGCCATCTAACTCTCCGACCCTCCACGAAGGCACACGGATTTAAACCATAAAAACTGAATGACCGGACCGCGCAAAAGCAACATTGGTGGCAACTGTGGTTGAGTCCTAAGGGTCATCACCGGCCACGGTACAACCCTCCCCGAAGGAAGTACGGCCCGTCATCGATGGGAGGAGTCAGATTCCCACACCTATTAGTGTATCCTCCAGGGTGGCGAGATCCAACCACCATGCCGGAAGCATCTCATCCTCATTTCTAGGTGCCTCCGGGGGGGTGTAGTTTAATATTTATGGCTCATATCCATTCGATGATAAATATTTTATCTTTCATTGGTATGTTGTCTTTTACCAGTGATACTTGTCTTTGAATGCAAAATTCAGTTTCTTTCGCTGTATATTGACATAAAAGTTTTGGGTTATCTCGTATTACATTTTACATTTTACAGTCCATAATTATTGAATTTCTATTGCTGTTATCTTTCAAATGACTATTCTTTCTGAATTCCTCTTAATTTTTAAAGACTTATGGTGTTTTGAATAACTTTGACACATATATATGGTTTCATGAGCTTTTGTACCATTTACGCTTTGCTATGTCTTTATGAGCTATTTCTTTTCTTTTAAGATAGATATGCCATGTGATTTCAGAATTATTGTTTGCATTTCTCTAATTTTGGTTCTTGTGTCTTTTTCTCAAATATTCATTTCCCTTTTGATTCTTCCTTATTCTAAAATAGTTAATCATTTGTTCTAAATATCTCACTTTTTATTTATTTGCTTGAAATAATGTGTCTTTTATTCATAATTCAATTTAATATAAATTGTGAATTCGTTTAAAAAAATTCCTAAATTTACTTGTTCGATTTATTGTGTGTGTGCTTTTTTTTCAATTGTCGAAACAGGCAGGAATTTCGAGTTTACAAATGAGTATTTATCATATTTAATTAAGCGAAATATTTTATTTATCACTTCAATATCGATCATTTTGAGAAATTCTTGCTATATGTTGAGAAAATTAGATTTTTTTTCCTTGAAAATATCTTGGTATTTTGCTGTCTGATTATTTTATTACATTCCTTATTACTTATTTATCATTATTTTTCTGAAAATTAAAAATGAACTGAGAAAAAATATATATATTCCTTTCATTTGCCATGTTTTTAATTATTACTGGTGTGTGAATATCAATTGTTTGTCGAAATGGTAAAGGGATATTAAAATTCATCGGCTTTCATAAGATTTTAGTTACTAGATGCAAATGGTTATTAGTAATGTTTTATGCATAATAAATTATTTCTCTATTTTCAAACACATGTGTAGACACATTTACATCTTCTTGATTATTCTCAAACATTGTTGCAATAATCAAAAGTTTTTGCAAGAAAAATATGTTTTATTATTTTTTTTAATATTATTCAGATGGATCATTCAGGTGTGTGTTACCTGGGGATTAACCTAAGACGTATTTCAGTAAATAACTGTAACGCCAGTATTAGAAAATTCGATCTTTTCCTTTACTGGCATGTACAGTGTTTTCTTTAATTGGAAGTTTTAATTATATATTTTTTGTATGTTCTTTCATTTCTGCATTTAGGAATTGAGTAGATTTATTTCTTTTTGGTTTGTTTGGAATATACATGCTATATATAATGGTTAAATTTATATTTTGCATGTGCGTAACTAAAAAATTTAATTTTTATAACCTTTTTTGAAAAGAATAGATATATATTGGATTGATTCGAGAAATTTTGTTTAAAATCCTATTTTATTTCTATATTATTTATCTTTAAATAATTATTATCATACAAGCTTTTATTTAATGATTTACAACATTTATTGTAAGCCGTGAATTCAGCAATCTTGGATTTAATATTTAGTTGTTTTGAGGTATTATGAAGTAAATATTCTATTATTTTAAATAAAACATTTATGATTTCATTTTTTATTTATACTTTATGATTCATTTTTATATATTTTAATATAAATTATAAAGTATTAACAAAGTTCAGGAATTTAATGCACGTTTTATATAAAATAATGTTGTTGTATCCAATCTTTTGAATATGATTTCTAAAACCAGAACATCTAAGCTTGAAAGTTTTAGTATTTCTTTGACAATGCAGATTTAAATATATGCTTATTGCAATTTCAATTTAATCTATATTTTTAAAAAATCAGTTTTAAAATTTTCAAAATATTTTCAGTACTTGGCTATAGATTTGACCCAGGAATCTTTACCGCTTGGCACTATCACCTTCTGTAAGAATGAAGTCCATCAAGCAATGCAATGATCTGATGCAAAAATGGCATGGGCGCACCCAACAAATGCTAAGCATTCCCTCTAAGATTTCATTTTCTTTTTAAATCTGTAGGTTTCAATTACAAATTTTGTTTCTTTAAATTATCTGAAATTGCATTACATTTTTTCATCAAAGTTGTTGAGAAGGAACTTGAATTCAAAAGAATTTTTACTCGACTTTTATACTGATATTTTTTACTTGTTTGAACAGTAGCATACATATTGAATAGACACATTTTATAAACATATAGGCAAATATTATAATTTTGAAATTATATAATATGTGGCAATTAAAATTCTCTATTTCTAAATATATTTGTTTTTTTGAAGCTGTATTTATAATAACCAGATTGACTTAGAAAATGTTCAATGCTTCATTTATTATTTATTAATCACATATATATCACTGCATAATGCTCAGATATGTAATTAAAAAATCAGAACCAAAAAAATAATTAATTTCTTTCTTTTATGATATTACTTTTACGTTACATGTCGGTTAATTTATTATTGAAACTATTACGTAATCAAGTAGATCTGTTCATTAAAAATTTGTTTCATTATCACAATATATATATATATATATATATATATATATATATATATATGATATTTTAAATTCTTCATCTAATCCAAATAAATTTCCAAAACTTTATCTTAATTTAGCCCATAGTAAAAATATTCTCTTATTTCGTGATCCAATTCCACTTACGGTTTAATTAATTCCTTTGTAAAAATAATGCTACGTATCAAATGAAAGTGATCCCTTCGGTGCCCTTGAAAAGGTGTCTAAGGCCACCACCTGTATTCAATTGGCGCGTGGCCGGAAATCCCATGTTATATAAGACTAGTGATCATTTGTTCGTCCCTTTTTGCCTTCTTTTCTTACTTCTGCTTTTGTGCCAAGCTGCATCTGCTTGTAAATAAATTGCTTTCCTGAGATGGATATTAAAGAGAGAATAAAACGAAATAAAAAATACAAGTATTTCTTCTATATCTTCTTGTGTGTGTGTGTGTGATTTCGAACCAATTATCTAATAAGAATAATCATCCATTTGAAATTTTATTATAAATTGAAACGTTTTGCGGTTAATGAGTTAATTTAGTAATACTGTAATTGTTCAAAATTGTCTCTTTTTTAAATTTCAATAAAATTATCTTTTAAAATTGGGCTTAAATCTTGAAGAAGGTTACACAATCCTCTGCTTTCCTCCATAAATTTCGAAGATGGATAGGCATAATCCGTATAAATAAAATATCATAAAAATTATGCATCATTATTACATTAAATTATTATTATAGTAAATTAAAAACATTATTATTGTAACAAATTTAAACATAATCTACATAATTTCTGTTTCTGAACTACATTCAGGCATATACATGTAATAAATAACGATAATAATTAACTAAAATTTTCAAGAATATTTAAATAATTATTTTCAATATTAAAAAAGCATCTAATTGATTAAAAAATCTTAAAAATTATATGATTTGAGAAATGACAACAAAATGCAAGAAAAAAATTACAAAGAATGAACTTTCTTGAAAATCGATTTGACTCTAACCTATCTAAAATTCCATTCTGATTGACTGAGCACAAGATAAAGCCATAATTTTGTGTAAATTTGAGTAAATTGAATATTGAGCTGACCAAAAATTAAACATTTTGGATTTCAGAAATAAATGTCATATAATTTATAAATAAGAAAAACTAATTATATAAAGAAATTGTAAAAAATCTCACATTCAGAAATGAAATACACCAGCATATCAACAATCAGCACAAATAAAGTTTAAAATTAGAATAAATTTGAAGAAAATATTCAAACTAAAGACATATAATTATTATATTTTAAAATATAGTATTAAATAAATTTAAAACAACACTTTACAAAAAAAAATTCATTGAATAATTGCACATTCTGATAACGAATAAAAATTTTCTTATGTTGCATGCATAACAAACAAATTACAGGCTAACACCCATACCTTAATGCAAATGCATATAATATGTTAAAAGTAAAAAAAGAATAAACAATATCTTCTTACATCAGAAAAGTTATTACAATTATATAAATATATTAACGTATTGCATTTCAACAAACATTTTAGAAAACAACAAACATTTCATAACATAGTTTTAAAAAATTTCTTAACACAATAAAGATCATCTCAATATGTTTGAATCAAATAATAAAGAAAATTTTTGTTTATTTCTATTTTACTGCTTTATAAGTTCAAGGACTTGATCTAAAGTTAGCAAACAGGGCACATATATACTCTATGGAAGGTGAAAAATGTGTACTTTGGAAATATGTTGGGTTTTTTTGAAATTTTAATTGCCATTCTAAATAATTGAAAATTTATCAAGATTTGTAGTACTTTCCCACAATAAAATTCAAAAATGATTTTATACAAAATAGATTTTTTGCATCATATTTAAATTCTAAAACTTAATCCTTTTAATGATATCATTTTAATCACTTTGAAAATTTTCGGCACAATTTAAATATTATTTAAAGTTAATGTTTAAATAACGTAAAGTTAATGTTGAATGTTTTTAAGTATATCATGTGAGTATTTTCATTCATGTAAATGAAACCCAAATAGTTTTTATGGTTGGTACTAATAATATTCTAATCGAATTGAGCGTTGACATGAAAAAAAAATACAAAACATCAATTTTATTGATATAAGTTATTGATTTGATTATCTAAAACTGATTTCTTTTGAATAAAAACTTTTTTTAGCTGAGAGGAAAGATTTAAAATAAATGAATTTTGAATGTCATGATAATTTAATTAACCTAAAAGTAAATAAAAAATGTAAATTTTGAAAAATACTTTCTTTTATTTGAAAGAAATTTTCGGAATTTCCTTTGTTTGTGGGTTATATAAATAGAAATAAAGTTCAATTTTGCTGAAAAAACCTCACGTCATCGAAAAATGCCTATATGTACTTTTCTATATTTTCAGATTCAAAAATAGATGGAAAAAATGCCTATTCTAAAAGTATTAGGCTTCAGTTACTCAGTAGTATTATAATGACTGTTTCTTTTAAAGGAAAGTGCTGAAAATCAAATACGAAAAAGAAAAATGGTCTTACTTTGTGACGAAAAAGTGGTTTTTAGGAGCAAATGAATCAAATTTAATAACTGAGACAAAATGTTAACTTCAAAATTAATTTTTACTACTTTCTTGTTTTGAAAATCAGCCATTATGTTACCAATAGAATTCATAAGACAACGTTTATAATAGGAATTTTTTTCCGTTCGATGAATTCTAACTGATAGAAAAGTACTTATAAAAATGTTTATATAATTCCTTACAATATTTTTTGAAAATTTTTTTTGAATAAGTGAAATTTTTCAAAAAATATTGTAGATAAAAATCTGAAATATTTTATATCTCATAAATATTATTTATTTCTACATAAAATGTACTTAAATGAAATTCCAAAAAATTCGTTCAGTATAAATAATAATTTCGTTTTTAAGCAGAAAATGAAAATGAAGCATTATTTCTTCTGAATCCAGTCTTTAATTTCTTGATTGGTTAGTTAAATTTTTCTAAGTTCGACAATTTTCTCTTTTTTTCTGAAAGTATCTCAAATAACTAAAAAATTTTAAAATGTTTTATCTTGGATTAATAGCTTTTTTATTTAAAATAAAAGAAAAAAAAACAGTTTTTCAGATTTCATGCCCTTATACAATTGCTTAATGGATGGAAATTTAGAGCTGTTTTTTTAGATAGCAACTAAATAACTTAAAACATTTAAATTACTGTTACATATATTTTTTCCTATTTTGATATTTTTAATTATAATTTAATTAGACTGTAATATTTAATTCAGATTTTTATTCTTCCAACGCTGTTGATCAGAATATAGAGATTAATTTATATTTCTCTACTAGTCGCCTTTGTGACCAACTGTTTCGCCAGGATTCCTGATCGTTAAAATTTTCAATTAAATATTTTATGTAACTTGTCTGAATGGCTTATTCAGAAAATTTTTTTGAAGTTTCAAATTTTAGTAATCATATACAATTTTAGAAGCCATATACTATTCCGTTTAATGTATTATGCATTTTATTATATTCTATCTCTTTCTTTAAAATTTGAATTTGAATTTGAAAAGGAAGCGATTAATTTTAACTTATACAAAAATTTGTTTTGCTGAACCAAATATGACTTTTTAAAAATATGAGAACAGATGATAGAACCATACAGCATTGAAGTCTTATGTGTACTAAAGAATATTTTTTTTTTGTAATATATACAATATCTGAAAGGACTGTTCACTAAAAATTTCTTTGCATCAACATAAAATTCAATTTTCACTTCAATTTTGAGCATGATTTAAATAATGTAAATAAATAAATAAATTTTATTTTATTTCAATCATAAAAGACATTTCTGAAGAGGAAAAAAAAAATATGCAGTGTAAATCGTATAATCTTTCGGTCTTACGAGGCCTATTCATTTTTGTCACTCTAACTGGTAAATTAAAAAAAAAAATTTCTATGTTCTGGGGCAATTACCATTGTAAATGATTTCAGCATTGTAAGCATCGTTAAACTAAACTTGAAAATTTCTATTTTACAAAAACAACCGATTTTAAACCATTGCATTGACCAACTTGAAGATGATACACCCATTAGCGAAAGGTGTTTTCCCAATGCTGATTGGTCTATCATAATAAAATTTTTCATTGCCCTAAAATAACGATATTCATAGCTTCATAACTTAGTCTGATTTTCTCGTAAAAGATTGGAACATTCTTTTAATTCAAAAGTAAGAGTGTTAAAAATATTTTATTGAATAAGCTCTAGTTTATTCTGTTTAATTTAAAGCTTATTTATATATAAGCAAAATAATATTCATAATAACATAAAGCAAAATAATGTTGGGAACAATATTATTTTGTTAAGTCAATAAATTAAACTAAATAAAATATTGTTATTTACGTCATTTACTCAGCTGAAATGGATTGATTAAAATATGCTAAAAAAATATATTTTAAAATTTCAGTTAAAGTTGAACAAAATTATACGGTACAATTATATTATTGGACGGAAAGGTTTATAAGGAAAAATTACAATTGAATACTCTTTCTATATTTCTTATTTTAATTTTAATTTTATTAACTCTTTCTTTATTAATTAATTCATTCATTTGAATTTTCAATTGATATAATTGCTATTTTCATGCTGCAATATTTTCGAAGATTACGGTAAAATTTGCAGTATTTTGCTTCTTTTTAAGTAATTAAAATTTTAATAAAAGTTAAATTTTAAAAAACGACTCCGAGATATCATTCTAATTCTTAAATTAGCACCATCCAAGTTTGGTAACTTGAGGTTAAGTTGTGGCAGGAAAAGTTAATTAATTTTTGTTAAAATCGTTACTTAGAAATAAAATGAAATATGATGTTTTTTTCACTGCTACTTACGAAATTATTACAACATCAAAATGAGTTTTTCGTCATCTTATAATTCCAGTGATTGTCTTTGTAATTATTTAATTTAATTTTAGTTCAATTTTTTATCTATTTAATTAATTAAAAATATTTTATGCTTATTTAAAAATAATTTGTTATACAGCTGCATAGAAACACAAAT
>JAPMOR010108478.1:0-33644 GCA_026543865.1 Argiope aurantia | reverse complement strand
TAAAGAAGTAATGCTGATGACGAACTGAAGTAAATTTTTAGGTTGAAAGCTTGCAAAATGTATTTTCAAAATATATTTCGATTCCGAATTTTATTTAACACACTTTTGTATTTCAGCATTAAATGAAGATTTAAAAATTTGTTATTTCCTCTATCGAATTGTTTTGACAGAAATAAAATTTTGAAAACATAATATATGACATAATCTCTTGGATTGACAAAATTTTAAAAGTTATAAAATAAGAAGATTAAGTAGATTAGTAAATCTAATCTTTAGATAATCTTTAGATCTAAAAATAGATTAGTAATCTATTTAATGATTTAGTAGATTAAGAGATTAGTGAAAATAAGCTGAAAGTTAAAGATGTTTTTGGAATATATATTTGTCTCAAATTCCTTTCTAATGATTTAGTTCAAAATAAGAATGAATAAATTTTTAGAAATATAATGTGTAAACTTCTTTAAAAATTTAATTAAAATTCTAAGGAAAAAAAAAAACTCTTAGTATTGCTTTAGAAAATTACAAATAGTGTTTTATAATGAAAAATTCAACTCTAAAAAATCAATAAACATAATGGTTTATTTGAAGATGCAATACTAAAGATAATTAGAGTAAAATTCTAAGCCGAATGTCGTAAAAAATATTATTTTCGAAATGAATAAAATGTTTCAAAAAGTGTTATTTGTTATTAGTTGCTTAGTAGGTTCCGTTATTTCGGTATGAAATGAAGATTTAACACATTATCATCTCTATTATAGAATTGCATTTGACAAATAACAAAATTCTTATATGTAATATATGATCTGTTATTTAAATTTGGCAAAATAATTTTTATTAATAATTTTAAAACTTAGTAAAAATTAGATGAAAAATAATGTTTTTAAAATGGGTATTAATGTCAGTTTTCATTTCAATGCATTAAAACCAAACAAAAATATTTGAAAGCATCATATGAAACTTTTCTTTAAAAATTTATTTACTAAGTTGTAATGTCAAATTTAAAATTTGTTGTACTGAAAGAAAAAAAAATTGTCCCAAAAAATCAATGAGCGAAATGCTTCATGCTAAAAAATTTAAATACGCTTGAGTAACACTCTTAGGCTGAAAGAAAATGCAAGCTCGTTGTTGAAAAACCGGAAGGCAATTCATTGCTCAAAGTAGATGACGGGTTTCTTCCATATAAAATCAAAAAATTATGTACAATTTAATATTCGAAATACGAAAATTACTGTACAAAAGTAGCCCAATGAATAAGTATAACTTTCGAGCATACTCTCTAATAAAGGCATCATCTCCCTCCCCAAATAAAATCAGGGGCATTGGACAATATCGTCAACGCCACAAACGCACAGATTTTTATTTTTAGACAATGGCATCCGAGTTTTGTGCTTCACAGTACGGTGAAGAAAAATATGTATTGCGAATGCCCTTTTCCTACCAATTGAAATCAAAATTTAACGCAGAATGCATTTTTAATATTACGATCATATGTTAAATTTCATTTATCTAAGTCGTTGTGTTTTTATGTTATCGCGTACGGACCAACTGACATTCAACTCTTTGACGGATTTAATTCAAAATTCGATAAGTATCTTATTTGAATGTTAAATTTTTATACTGATTTTATTCGTATAGCTATTTACTGTCTATCATATTCATTTGTATTCGAATAGCCAAATAGACAGACTTCACATCAATGGATTTGATAAAAATCATCAAATTTGTTGAAATAACATGCAACCAAATTTAAATTTGTCTTGCTAAAGACGCTTTTGAGTTATTGTGTTCACAGACTTATGAACAGACATGGTTCCCAAACTGTCCTTTATGGACTCAGGAAATTAATTAAAACTAAGATATTGAGATTAGTTAAAATCTCGAGTTGGATTTTTGACAATTACAATCTTTCTCTTTGCTTACTTTGTTATACTAGTAAGTAAAAATGGGCTTGACTTCATAAATCTCTCAATTCTTTTATGAATTATAATAAATTTTATTATAAACAGAAAACTATTACGGGAAATTTTTATATCTTTCTGAACTTCGAACTGAAATAAGCACTATCAGCTTTCAAGAACTCGAATGGCATATTCTATAATCTAGCATATCTTCTGATAAAGAAATATTAATTTGAAATAACAAACACAATTAAATTCAATTTTAGAGGGAGGTACAAAAGTGCATAATAAGTCGCAATAAATTTATACTTTTAATATAATACTAAAAAAAATCTGAAAATAAAATTTAACAAACATAGAAACAGATATCGAAAGACATAAAAATATCAAAATTTCGCTTTTCTTATTTTAAACTGCGACAATTTGTCTATATTTCTTTGATAATATCAGTTTGAATAAATAACGGAGACAACTGAATCATACTATTCCAAAAACAGTTCTCAACTATTTTAGAAAAAAAAAAAGTATCTTTTAACTTTTATTACAGATTCGGTAGGGATCTACGTTAGATTTCAATCCGGAAGAAAACTAAATGAAGAAAAAATGAAAGAAACTTTACTTAAATATTCAATCACTATTTATAACCTATTGAATTTAGAATGTTTCTACAATTTAGAAAAAAAAATATATTAATATTATTCTTATCAATTCAAGTGATCTGACTTTTTTTTAAATGGAGGTACTCGCCTACAGCAATGACATTTTCCATGGAAAGGTGGGTGGGGGGAATCCCCTCATTATTAGCATCTTTGATTCAAGCAGAAAAGAAGCATCACACTATAGCATCAGAATTCGACATTTGAGGTAAATATTATTCCAAATTAATCCTTTTCATTAAATAAACAAAAGACTGATAGATATTCTTTTAGCTTGAAAGAAACTTACCGCCTTCGGTAACCAGTTTTTCACCTTTCATATTAAAAGTAATAATTTAGCCCTTCAACAACAGAAACAGATAATCAGCTGAGAAAGACAAATTTTAGTAATAATTTTACCCTGTGGTACCTAATCCGTAGAAAATAAAAGATAAGAAAATTAATAAAGAAAGTAACAGGAAAGCCATATTGAAAGAGAGAGGAATTAAATTGGAGTAGATGACCATGAAATTGAGTTAGAATTTCAGGATTACTTTTATCTATATCTATACTTATAATAAAGCTCAATGTGTGTGTGTGTGTGTTGACGCTCTACAGACCAGACCATTCAACCAACAGCTACCAAATTTGGCACGTGTATACCTTGGAGGCCGGGAATGTGCACCTGGGGGTTATTTTTTCGAATTTTTAATTAGAATTCTATTTATTGAAAAATTAAGCGAAATTTTGACGTGTTTCTGCTATAACTTCCAAATATATTACCGCACAAAAAATTTTTTTACATGAAGTTAAAGATCAAAAATTTATCTTTTAAATGATACTAATGTTTTAATTTTAAAATTAAATTTCTATTTTTAATGAATTTTTAAATAAATATTTTAACTATGTTTTTCAATAATTTTTTTCGTAAAAAATAAAAATTAAAAGTAAGCACGTTTCGCATTCATGGGAAAAATTCAGCTTTTTTCAAAGTGTTGACATCACATTGATTAAAGCTCCAATTAAAAATAAATTAAATCTTTTTGGAAATGAAATCTGCAAAAATATAATCTTCGGCACGTGTTTGTAGGAAATGAAACAAATATGAAATATTATTTTTTCTAAAAAATAAATTCAAGAAAAATTATTTTATGATCATTTACACAGGGTGTTTATTTAGTCCCGGACCCATTTTGATGTTTAATGACTCATAAAATAATGAAGATATAAACAAACTTATGGCATTTATTGATGGAATAACTCATATATTTTCCTTTTCAGGTTTGAATTTTTTTAATTTTGTAAATATGGTCTGCGCGTGTGGTTAATTTCAGATAATTTCATTTTCCAGTCTAAATATCTGTACTTTTCTAAATATTGTCTACTTATTAATTGCATTTTTCTCTCTTTTGTTTTTGGCAACTATTGAAAAGTTATGTTTACTTTTGATGTGTTTGTTCTATGTAGTAATTTTGTTTCTGATGTTTTATTCGAGCGGATATTAAGGAGAATGCATACACCACAAAAGAAAGCACAGATTTTATGGTGGTCATAGAGTTAATTTCCAATCAACTAAATTACTGACTTTTAAGAGTTAATTTCCAATCACTTAAACTGACTGATTTATGAAAATCTGAATATCACTATTCAATAAAAAAAGGATAATTTTAGATTTTCCATCGATCGTTTCAAAGAAAATACGCCAATCAGCGCGCAGGTTTCTCAAGATTAATTGGCCTAAGATTATGAAAATGTTGAGTTTTTCTAAATTTTTAACATTTAAAACTTCATAAATAAGTCTTAGTTGATCGTGGAAAATAGAAACATTCATTCATTTATTTAAAATTTGGTGTGTCCAGAATATTTATCAGAATATGATACCTTACTGCATTAAATTTAGACTTCATAATTTTTGAAATATATTTATAAGCAGGAGCAAAATATTATTATTGATTTCATTTCAATCCTTTTGAAAGCAAAACTAAAAACTGAATTTTATGCTGAATCTCAGAAATTTTTGTTGAATTATTGTTTGAGATATTACATAAATTATGAAAAATATTTTGTAGTTAACATAAGACTTAAATACCGAGCGATTCTGTTTGCAATACTCACATTCAATAATAATAATAATTAATAAATAACAATAAAGATGATAAATAAAATAAAATGCTTGGTTTTATTAAAAAATATCTTAATATTAATTGAAATTTCATCATTTACATTTTAAATTAAAGTTGATAGATTAGCCGGAAATGACAACAAATTAGCAAAATATATATAGTAAATTGAACGAAACGATCTAAACAGTATAAGTTTGGTATGACTATCAAATTTGGAAGATTAAAAGTGTTTTGTTTGAGAATCCTTTAAGAGACCAGTTACTTAAAATATTTAATTGAAAATTATAGCGAGCGGTAATACTGGCGAACCGGCTGGTCGCCAAAGGCGGTTAGTATTATATAAAGTAGGATAATCATTTAAGTTCTACATGGAAAGCAAAGGGGGAAACGTGTATCAGTAAGCAGTATTTATATTTTTATCTTTCAAAAGCTATACCTTCTCATTGTGAATTCTATTTAATAATAAAAATTAAAAAAACAGTAGTACAGATTTTTCGAGTCCCAATTTCCAGAATGCATTAAAAGTAGTTTCATATTAAAATACATAGTTAATAACTTTAATAAATAGAATTAAATGAACTTCTTATGGTAGGCATTTCAATTGTGTGTTTCTCATAATTTTTGCTAAGTTAAATATTAATGCAAAATATTGATTAGTAATTTTACAAAATCATATTAATTTTATTATTAATAATTATCTAGAATAATTAATATTCATTAACTAATAAATATGAATAATTTTTTCATATTCAAATTTGTTTTCTTAGTACTCAATGTTAAAATGCATTTATAATCATCTCAGAATTAAGGCATTTGTTCTATTTTTTGAAAATATCAATTTATATATGAAATAAAAATACATTTAAAATCCATATAATACAAATTAAATAATCTCAATTTAAAAACAGAAAAATTAAAAAAAAAAGTTTAAAAATTTGCAGGTGTAGCTCAAAATATTTACATAATGACATTTTTTGAATTAGTTTTAAAGAATGAAATAATAGCATTTCAATTTTCATTGTAAATATATCAAAACAGAATATACACATAAAAGTATTAATAATTATGCTACTATTTAAAATTTTTGAAAAGTTATTTGGGAAGGGGGATCACAGATCTTAATACAATATGAAAATCAATGTTACACTAAGATACCTGTATATAATTTATTGGCATATCCATTCAAGATGATCTATCACAGCTGTGAAGCATGCAAACAGATGAACAGATCATCTAGTTTGCCATGGCTGCCAGCTGGATTTTCTTCCTTAGCAAATCCTCCACTTTCTTATCCAATGCTTGCAAGGTGAATATTATCAAACATCAATACTGCAAAATTGTATCAATTTCTGAACATGAGATATTTAGAAAACAGAGATATACTCACTGAAAAAACACAGACAAAATTATATTATAGAAACCAAATGAAAAATAAATATGTGGCTCAAAATCTAGTATTGTATCTTAAAATTTAAAGACAGAAGATGACTTTTTTATAAAATCATTGTCAATCAGGTAATATTATATATTATATTTTGTCGAATTAGAAAGAAATTTGCATAATAACAAATAAATTTGTTATGAATGATTGGAGGTAAACAAAACTAAATATTGATCTTTAGTTAGAATAATATTGTATATAAATAAAGCTAAGGGGCAATGAAAAATACATAAATGCTGTTAAAGTAAATGCAAACATAACATCACAACTTAACAATAAAAGAAAAAATGTTTAATTAAAATTATTATAAAATGACCTCATTACAATGCATTACACTCGATGAAGCAAGAGGAAATAATGCATCGTACAAATTGTCATAAATAAAAGAGCTAAAAATAAAATGGAAAACTAAATTATAAATATTGCTTTTTATTTCTCATAATGCTATGCAAAAATAAAATTAGAATTCATTGAAAAGTAAGACATAATTATTGTTAAAATTAATCTAAAAACAGAAGAGATTCATAGAAAATTTGAGTCAGAGCTATTTTAAAGACTCAAAGATCAATTAATTGACAATTCTAAACTCTTTGACTGATTCTAAAATCTCTTTTTTGAACTTGTGTAAAATAAGTAGGTATGAACTAGATGTTTCCTATAATGCATACTGTGTGTTTCTAGCAAGTTTCTTTGAACCTATATGATATAATAATCATTATAGAAGGTTTTACAAGATTAGATTGGCTATTAAAAATCATACTAACCATGTAAAACTATGCACAAAACTGCAAAATTACATTTAAATCTGAATCTTATTTACCAAATATATGTGATAAATATGTTAAAATAGTCACCGACATACATTTATTGTCAATATTTCTTCCCGAGAACCATTTCAAATTTTAATACTAAAATCTTCAAGATCTGTATTCACATTTTTATTATAAGACAAATAACTATATATGATATAAACAGCCTTTAAATAACTTTTATATTTATTATTCATAAAAAATAAAAGATGCCTTTTAAAAAAAATTAAATCCAAAATAATGTTGTGATGAAATAAAATATAATTATAGAGTAGAACTGCATAATATATAAAAAAATATTAATTTATTTAAAAATTATTGAATAAACTACATATATAAATTAAGTATTTAGATATTAACTGCATGCTGTTGATGAATAGAGTCAAAATTTAATTATGAAAGAATTTATGAGCAATAATCCTTGGCAATTAATTGTTAGCATGTGGTTAATATACAACTGAAAACTAAAGTTTTCTTCAAACATATCATTTTTGTATTTTATTTATTAATGAAATTAAAAATAATTTAATAAATGAAAGAAAATGATACATACAATCATTTGAGCATCATTGAAAAATATTTAGAGAATATCTTTTCAGAATGAGATATAAAAAATTTCCTGACAACTGTTGACACTTGCTCCAATAATTCTCCAACATTATCTAAATATAGGGGAGAAAATACATGTTCAGATTATTCAGTTGATTTTAAAATGTAAAATAAAAAATTAACTTGCATGTAAAAAGATTTTTCTATATCATTTTGCTTATACTTCATAAGAAACAATCATACAAAAAGTTGATTAGTTTTTCATTGCTTTTTGCATTATTATTTCACTCAAACAAAATTTCTACCTTTCTTTTAATTCAGTCTACCTATTTTGTATTCAGTATGTATAAAATTGTTTTGTTAATTTAGCAAAGTACAAACATGGTTCCTAATGAAATTAGCCATAAAAGTAAATTCAATAGAATAAAGAATTTAAAGCAAAAGAAAGAAATATCAAGGCTGGCAAATTTGGATATCTGCAAAGTCTAACAGAGCAAAAGAAAGTGAATGATATTTACAAAAAGTTAAAGAGTATTAGTCATTAAAAGAAAACACATGGTAATTAATGAAAATAGTAAGCATGGAAAGTGAAATATTATAAGACAATATTTTTTGAAGGCTCCAAAAGTTAATTCAGCCTTGATTAGAAAGATTCATGCGAGTCCATAATTAGTTAACAAAAAGATAAAGATATGTAATGAATTTTCACTTCTGAATAAAAAAACATATAAGAATTTCTTGCTACATATTTACTATCACGAATTTGCTATCATGAGTAAACAAGAAAATAAAACGTATGCAATAAGTTTTCGCCCTAAATAAACATAACAAGGAAGAATTTTTTATCTCTTAAGTGTAATGTAAACATAAGCAATAAATGGAGGCATCGGCAAGCTCATGTCAACCTTTAGGAGTCCAATCACAGCACAGTTTACATCAGCCTGATGCTTTTATAAGACGCGCTGTGATTGTTCATTTAAGTTGACATGGTCTGGTTGATTTCTAGAGAGTGTCAATTTCGGAAGTTATTGTTTATTAAACGAGGCTCCCGGTAGGAAAAATATCCAGACCGTTGACGAAGTTGTCCGTGTCAATCATCCTGGAGGAGGCGTGGCTATACTTGAGGGTTCATATAATAAGTAAAAGTGACGAAGTTGTCCTCTTTTCAGCGCATGCGTAAGAATTGAGGGTTCGTGAATATCTTTATAAAAAGTAAAAAAAAAGGTCACTTCTTAAGTAGACAATACTTTTTAAAAAATAAAAAAAAAAAAAAAAAAAAAAAAATCGGATCGCGAGATGAAGTCAACAGTAGTTAAGCCAAATGGATGAGTGATATTATTGTGAATTTAATGTGGACTTTTTTTCTTTTAAAAAAGAATAATTGGAAAGTCAGAATAAATTGAAATTTTACAAGCTGGGTAGAAGATTTCGATGATTTAATTCAAGATAGAAATTTTGATACTCAGTTTTTTTCCAATTTAATTTATAATCATGTGATTAATTCAAACAATAAAATAACTCATAGTGAATTAATTTTAACTATTTAATGAAACTAAAAATAAATTCCTTAAATGTATAATTTCTTTAAAAAAATTAATGATAGCACATGCAAAAAAAAAATAAAAAAAAATTAAGGAATAGATCGTCAAAGAAATAATTGAATGTTGACTTTTAATCAAAAATATCTAATATTTTTAACATCTACTTTGATAAAACTTTATTTATTAAATTATTTATAGGCAAGAAACAAAGTTTTTAAAACTAAAAATTTCAGCAAACTCCATTAATTTAGAACAATATCTTTCGATGATAATAAATTAATATGTTGATTATACTAATAATTAAATGTATTATTACAATACTTATTTTGTAACTGACTCTTTAAAAAGAAACATCAAACATTTTCATTAATTAATTACTGATTGTTTCAATATTTGTTTCTGAGATATCAGCTCTATGAAAATAACGCTGAAAATGAAGGTAAACATATAAAAGTGTAACCTGCAACATATTTTAAAACTCTCCAAATAAATAAATACTTCAAGATATTCTGTTTTTCCAATAATTTTTAAAAACCAAGTTTTTGCTTCCGAAATATAAAAAATGTATTTCGGAATTACCCCAAAATTAGGACATTTACATTTGTGACTTTTTTGAGGACGGGGGGGGGGGATTTACTAAAGAAACATTACAATGTCTCTCAGATAAAAAGGTAAAAGTATGGAAAGTTTGTAATACAATCTGAGTACTGGACTTATGAAAACTAGTAAACTATATAGATAGGGCCCTGTTTAATAAAAAACATTCTTTTAAATTAAATCTTATTTTGAAATTAAATAAGCCAGCTGGAGTAATCTTCCCAAAACTTCATCGTTATGCTATAATGAGGGAGTTATCTCTTTCCCTATTCCCACATAAAATTGCGGATCTAGGATAAAGGCTTGTATCTTTATTATAACATTCGCAAAGAACGGTTATGAAATATAAATCTTTGACTTAAATTTAGTGTTTTTACTGAATCTATCGAGTGATTTTCGACGGGTTTTTTAGAAGGATTACTCTCTAGCATGCTGTTAATAGAAACCGAAAATTAAATATGTGTTTTCGACGAATTTTTTTCCAAAATCCATTGAAAAGAAAATTTTATACAAAACTACAATTGTTGTCACAAATTCATAGAGTGCTTGTAAAAATTCTATTTTTAATATACGGAACAACAGACGGTCAACCCCTTGACTGATTTGGTTTCGAATGAGATAGATATCTATACATAAAATGTTAAATATATGTACCAAATTTTATCCATATAGCTCTATTCCTTTTATCATGTTAATTTATACTAGCGCAGCTGGACAGATAGATTATATCTGAATGGATTTCGATCAAAATGTGGTAGAAAACAAATTTGGGTGTAAATAACATGAACAAAATTTCATTTGTCGAGCTCAAAGCGCTATTGAGTTATCGCGTTCCAGGACAAATAAACAAACAGTGAAACTTTATACCAATTTTCTTTTGTACTCATTGAGGTTTAAAACGAAGAGCTTCGTCAAAATCTCAAGTCAAATTTTTTAAAGATTATAATACTTACTCTTTATTTCGTTAATGAAAAAAAATAATTAAAAAATAAATAAAAATTTTATTGTTGTTGTTTTAATGTTGGCTATTTGTTTATTGCTAGTGTTTAAAACCTGATTTCGCAGAATTTTGTTTATGTTTGTGATGTACAAAGAATTATATTTTAGGTGCTTTATATAAAACATTATTATCTAACTCTTTACGCTTTTTTACTTATTGTGTTCAACTGTACTCAAGTAGCCATACAAACTTCCTAAGAATGGATTTCGTTCAAAATTTTAATGAAATCTTAAATTTAGCATAAAATCCATGCACCAAATTTCGTACATGTAGCTCAAATCATTTTTCAGTTATCATGTTCTACAAACATGTTGTCAAACTCGGGAAGATCTGAAACATACACAGTAATCAAAATCATGACTTTCAATTTACTTAAATTTTATTTTATTTATTTATGTATTTTTTCGAGAATTATAATTATATGCACTATCTACATGTACAAAATTTGGTGCATGGTTTTTATACTAAATTTGTAGATTTCTATCAAATTTTGAACGAAATCCATGCTCAGGAAATCTGCACGGCTATTTGAGTACAGGTGAACACAATAAGTACAAAACGTAGAGAGATAGATTATAAGATTTTATAGAAAGCACCTAAAATATAGCTCCATATCATATATTAAATAATATCTAAATGCGATAACTTAAATCAAAATAAATGAAATTTGGTAGGTAATTTTGTTACTAAAATTGCAATTCTGTTTTTCTATTATATTTGAGATTCTGGGTACAATCGGTAAAAGAAACCGTTTCTAAAATACACACGCAGTTTGCATAGCTGTATTAAGAAGCACAATGCTCTCATTTACGGGGCTCTGAAAATAAAAATTTCAATACTCGTGATGTATACGACCTTTATTAGGGTCCATTTTTGTGGTAGGAGGAGGGATGATAACATCATTATTAGAGAGTATACGAAAAAGTTTCAGGGAGACTATTTCTGTTACAATTAAGTTTAACTGCTATTTTTTTTTTGAAGTTAAGATCGCGAATTTAAAAAATATTTTGATTAGTATGAATATTAGAGTGAAAATCGACAAAATTCCTCGAATTACAATAAAATATCTCCATTGATATGATGTGGAAGTTCGAAGAAATCGTAATACTTGAAAACCACTGATAGGACTTTAAATTAATACTTTAAATTGACTTGCATGCAAATATTTGTCTCTTCAGAAAAAAATTTCACTTTCCATTTCACATGTTATGAAGATAAAATTTGCAAAGATGCGAATTTTAATTTTCTTATCTTTGGTTTTTAAAAATTTTAATCGTAAACTAGAAAACGTTGAAAAATTTTGTTTATTAAGCAATAAAGTAATAAAAAATACAGCACCTCCGTCATTTTCCCACCAACTTTATAAAAATAGAGCTGCGAAAATGAAAGAAGATGAGAGAGAATGTAATCAGCATGAGCATTCTAAAGAATTGTCACAAGCAGTGCTTAGAAAATTTAAAGAATATTCATACTTCTAATACAAAATATCAGTGCATGACAATTTATTAAACTTGATTAGTTATTGTTTTGAAAATTTTCTCCTAATTAAAATAAATAGCAATGAATATGTACGAAAATAAATGCATTTAGTATAGTCACTGAGTGCCTGAAAATAAATAAAATGACTGAAGTAATAAAAAGGATTACTATAACATTAAAATCTTGAAACATTAAAGAATTGACTGCAAATAAAATTGATTTTACGGAAAGGTACAGGTGAACATGATAATTTCAAAACATAAAAAGCTAGATGGATAAATTGTGATAGAAAGATGCAGCACCTAAAATATAGATACGTATCATATTTAGAACTGAGTCCATCAGAAAATTAACTATCTGTCTTTACTTTAACATACATATAAATGCAATAAGTTAAGTCGCAACAATTTAAATAAATTAAATTTGATAGATTATTTTATTACTAAAATTGTAATCCTTTCTTTTTTATGTTATAATTCGAATTCTGATTTCAATCGTTAGAAGAAATTGTCTCCAAAAATGCATATGCGGTTTCTGAAAATAAAAATCTGAATTTTCGTGATGTTTATGACTTTTTATGTTATGTTTGGTGTCGATGAAAATTATTCAAGAAAACAGGTTTATATAGGTCGAAAAAGTAATTAATTAAGTTGATTAACATAGTGTTAGTATCACGGAATTTTTCAAAATTTTGGGTCCAATATGCCTTTATATATAAGTGAGTGTCAAATTCCATTCCGAAATTTTCAGTAGTTCTTGCGTTATAAATTAATTTTGTTTGCTTAAATTATGTAATAATTAAGTAATAGTTATTCAGTAATAGTTAATATTACTATGTGTTCCCTGCTTTAAAATCTTATATAAAGATAATTTTTAAATGAAAGTTATTTTTCTGAAATTCTTATTCTATTGTAGACTTCATAAATAGGAAATTTTATTTTGCATAAAAAAAAGTATTTTTACACAACACTGTAGTTTTATCCTTTCACAACTATCTTAGTCATAACTTCAGGGTTAAATTTATTAAAATATTTGATGCGTTTAAATTATATGCTTATACTTTACAATACATATATGCACATGTGATATTTTGCATTACCAGTTTTGCCTACAATCTGCTTTAATGCTATGAGTCCTGACCACCTCATTCGATAGGCGCCTGATTCAGGCTCTTTGGGGCGGTTAAATAAGTTTAAGGGGCGAAAGGTATTGATCGACGAGTGCTCCTTTAAACTCATTTAACCGCTTCAAAGCGCCTGAAGCAGACGCCTATCGAATGGGGCGATATCGGGCGGTCAGGACTCATAGGGTGAAATATTTTTTTGGAATCAACATTCAAAAATTTTAACTTGTACATTATAAAAAACAATGAAATATGCAATTAGCTGACATCAATTTATCAGTATCAATTAAATGACATTAAATTATCAGTATCAGTTAGGTGACATCAAATTATAGGTATCATCAAACCAACATTTATTTAATTAAAAGGATTCTTGATTCTTAGATTCAATAATTTATTTGAAATATTTATACAAAATCTTGTTCCAATTTTATTGTTAAGTGATTAACTCTATCATAAATTCCACTCATTCTTTATAGCAAATATATCAAACTCATATTAAACAAGGTTTATATAGAAGACAAAAAAAAAAAAAAAAAAATTCTTTCTGGAAATTTTGGCCTATTTCAAAAATGTCATATAAAAGAAGAAAGACAAACTGATATCAATGGTTCCTTCTTTGCACGAGGCATCTTCAACTACCCTCATTCCTATTTCAGGAAATAAGTTGTGAATAGTATTAATTTCAAAATGATACAAGGTGAATATCAGTAATTCTCTATCTGACAGTGCACTTATTTCATGTCAAGTGAAAATAATTGCTCATATCTATAATTACTTTAGAAGAGGGAAATAATTTTACATTTCAAGTTTCAAATCTGTCTGTGAAATATACATTCTAAGTCTATGGAAAAAATTTCAAGAAATGAATAAAACTATGATTCCAATGACTTTAAATCCTGAAACTTGTTCCATATACAACTTTCAGCCTTAAAATATTTTTCACCCCTGTATATTTTTGATACCATGCAGTTTCTACTGAACTTGATCTGTTAAAAGAGTTTAATTATGAATTTTAAAAATTACAGTAAAAATTTATTACTTACAATTTTATTATATAGTGTTATGGCTACTGGACCATTAACATATTTACTGTGGCTCAGACTGTTGTTTTGAGGAATAAGATATGTGATAGCTTAAAAATGAATAATTTTTTCATATTTTCTACCCTCAAATTTCTAAAAGCATTCAATAATAGAATTTCAAACTTGTATGATAAATATATACTTGCATACTTCTAAAACTTCTAATCAAAAATGGTATTCAAAGCAAATAAGATTATTCTAATGATTATCACTACCACTGCTTTTGCCATACACAAAAATTGTTATTAATAATAATGTTCTATATTATTTAATGGGGTTTCTCATCCTGAGAGTTGAAAGAAATTATAAAGTAATGGACATATATATATGTAGTCTCTTTCTTAGTGATTTTATTAACATTTTATGTTATTAATATAAACATTTTTACAAGACAATTATTGATAGATGTGTTTATGAAATTATCTATTTTCTAAAATTAAGTCCCATTTCTGTTATTTGTTAGCATGCATGCAGACGTTTTCTCTTAATATTTCATGCCATACCATTTAGAATAGTACAGCACATATAAACTTAATTACATAATACAGATATTAAAGAGTAGTAATGGTTTTTTGCCAATTTTCCTTGTATACTTCAGGTAGCAAAACATATACTGATATAAATCTTTAAATAAAGTATTTTTTAGATTTTAAATTAAAAAAAAAGACACTTCACATAATCATAAAAATACATTTCTTTCTTTTTTTTATTGGTTCTTTTATAATCTATAACTAAGAATTGTTAGATGTAAAGTAAACATTTTTTTTTCATTTAATATATTATATATTTGCATACTATTAAAATTATTTTACTGTCAGATAAGGAGGAAGCACAAAATTATCACTTTTGATCCATTTTATTAAAAAAATAATATCTTTTATAATAATAATAAAGATGAATGAATGTGTGTTAACTCTACAGCCCACATCATTTGACCTACAGTGTCAAATATGGGATATAATTGAAATTAAGTATAACCAATATCCTGACAAATCAGCCATGTCGGCAAAGACATCTAATAAATAATACAGTTGATAATTTTAAATTCCAACATGATTTTTTTATTGGCTACATTTCTATACTAAATTTAGATGAATAAAATCACAGCTTTTGGCATTTATACTTTATTTACATGTACTTGATTTTACAATGATCAAATTCTGATTATACATTAATATTTAAAGTCCTAAAGCATCATAAAATCCTATGATTTACAAATTTTTCAGCAAATAAAAAAATTAAAAAGTATTTTTATTAATAAAAACTAACATTTTCATTTCAAATCATAAAATCTCAGTTTATATATATATATATATATATATATATATATATATTATATATATATATATATAATCAGTAAATATTTATATTGTAATCATAAACATTAATAGGTCAAAGAAAACTCCAAAGGCATTGAGCTGACTATAACCATCAAATTAATAAAAGGCATTTCAAGTTACAGAAATCCTTTTCTTGCATTTGTTCTTCTAAAAAATATGTTTCATATTTTATTTCATATATACATGTTACGAATTACATTTTCCTAGATTTAGTTTTTTTGTAAGAGTTAACCTATTAGTTTCAGCTTTTGTTAACATGATAAACATTTTTTTTTCATACAAGCATAATGCATTTTTGCATGTTATATGGCTTGTATGTGTGTGTGTGTATGTATGTACACAAACATATTGTTGAAAGGCATGTTTAAATTATTTAAAAACTGACTGAAGATTGGAAACAATTATTTTATGTTATAGTAATATTCAAAGGTAATTGCCAAAAACAAAGACAACAACAACAACAAAATATCTAGAAATAAGATTAAGAAAGTGAATAAGGCTTTTAAGCTGGCTGTTAATAAGTTTATAAATAACAAAGAAAAATATAACAATTTTAATAAAAAATGATTAATTTTTAATTCCTATAAGAGGATTATTTCAGATGCAAATGAAAACCACTTTAATTGAATTTTCATTTCCTATTACTCAAAAAAATTTACAGTACATTTCAGCTTATATGAAATAAAGCTTCCCACATTTATAAAGGTTCTTGAACATTCATGAAAATTAGTTCTCCATTCCGATTTCGGTGCAGAATTGATTACTTCAGCTGAATCTAAAATACTTAAAAGGAACTTTCCTAAAAGTTAAAAGCTTAAGAGAAAGCCAGAAAATATTTAGACACTCACTTAAACCCAACCATTGGGAATGTAATTCCTTTATTGGAAGACAAAATAAATAAAATGGGATTTTTAATAATGCAAGCAACAACATGAATACTTAACAATTTTTTCAACCGTTCAAGGCACATAAAAAAGCACACACTTCAATATCTAGAATTCACATCAAAATCTTTTAATTTATATTACAGATTTAAATTCCATATACTTACTAGGAAGTCAGGTTCTCCATTCTTACTTCAATTCAACATTGTTAATTCGCATTTGATTGTTACTGAAACTGAAATAAACAAGGAAAAATTTATTCAGACACTTCCTTCAATATTTTTAATAATTCGTGTAACATTTTTTGACGGCGAAACTTATCACATACTTTTGAAGATAACTGCCTTTTCCAAGCGCGAATAATGTGTCATTGGCATAGTAGATGCTTTATATTTGGTCCAAATACAGAAATAAATACTTTAAAGGAATAACCATCATCATCAGTCATTACAGTATTTGCATTCAGATCAGGAATCCAACAATGTAAACTTGAAAATAAAGCAATTAAGGTATGATAATCTAAATCATTAGTTATAAAATGTGCAACTGGATAACCTTGACCATACTCATCCTGAACATGCAGAGAAAGAAGATAAAAGTCATAAAAGTTTGTGCCATGAGTTGCATCAATACAAAGAATTTTATCTGAATGCTTAACTAACATATCCTTTTGTGCTTTAGTCTGTAAACCTAATGCAAAAGAACTTTTATAGTTTTACAAATTATATGCAGGGCCCAAAATCGTTTTCAACTTCTGTAATTTAAAAATTAAAATAGGATTGTATGGCTCTTTCCTTAATTCCTCTACCATACAAGAAACAGACATGGTATCATTAGCTGGCTGAATTGCATTGCGTAAGCACCTTAAATAATTCTTTATAGTTTTACGAGATATGAAGGCTGCCTTTGTAGGAAAAGAATTTCTATTATCTAGACACCCTATATCGCCACGTAATAAACTTGCAATTTTTGAAACGGGTAAGGAATGTAATAAGTAAGATTTAATTAAATCACGTGAACTTTATTTAAGGGGGTGATATTTAGTGTTCTCATAACTGACTTGATAGTTATGAATGGAATAATATGTAACCAATATCTATTGTAGTAACAACTCAACTTTGTATCAGACAAGCGACAACTCAACTCTTATGTTTTTAATCAAGTATTCAAATTTTAGCATGCAGTAATAAAACGGTTGCGTTGCTAGCTCTTAATATGCATCTGAGTTATTTATTTGTACTTAATTAATTGCTTTTTGTTTTACCCATCGATAGTATTTATCGATAACCTTAACAGGTTATGGGCCCAGCGTGTTTTAAATCTACGTGAATATAATATCTGCTAAAAATTTTTGAAAAGCGAAGTGAATCGCGTGCTAGGCCTAACAGCGAGACGCTATGGATTTGGTACAAATTGACAAACTAGAAGGTGCGGAAAATTGGAGCAAGTGGAAGTGGCAAATGAAAATGCACTTTGAACAATATGATCTCACATCAATTATTGATGGAACTAAAGTTTGTCCGGTCGCTGCAAACGGCGATGTTAGTGCGGATGAGCACGTGAAGAAGGTGGCTGAATGGCGGCGTGATAACGCTAAGGCAGCCGCGCTTATTGCAAGTACGTTGAGCGCTTCTGTAGCCGATTTAGTGATGACGTACTCGAATGCAAAGGACATTTGGGACAAATTAATTAGTGTTTTTGAGCAAAGCAGTATTCAGAGACTTAATTTATTGATGACACAATTTTTTCAAGCATGCAGCTAAAGTTGAAAGAATCTACACTGATATGAACGGTGAATTAAATCGTATTGAATCAAGTAATATTCCAGAAGAATTATTGCATGGCAAAATATTGCTTACTGTGGGTCCAGAATTCCAAGAATTCAGCAATGTTTGGGAGTCTCTAGACTCTGATAAACGAACAACCAAGAATCTTGTTGAAAAATTGTGTACAATTGAACAACGTGTTAAATCTAACGCTGCTGTTGATTATGGCGCATTTGCAGCTCGTGTGCCTGGTTTTAAGCAAAAACCTGTAAAAAATGGGGAAAGACTTCCTGAAAGTATGCCTGTAGGTAATAAATCTAGTAATTTCAAGCAAAAGAACTGTTTTAAATGTGGTTCGAATACACATCTTTGTAAGGACTGCCCTAAGAGAAAGTCAAATTTCTCAAAGCATAATAAAGGTGCATTTGCCGCTAGTGCAGACAGTATACATCCTGATGTTTGGGTCTGTGATTCTGGTGCTTCACATCACATGACTGCTAACAAACAGTACTTTACTTCGTACAAACATTTTCCTGTGACCATTGAGGTATCACTTGCTGATAATAACAAGATCTATGCATATGGATCTGGCAGAATAAACATTGAAGTTTGTATTCAAGGAAAATGGTATGATGCACATGGAAAATGTCTGGTATGTCCCTGATGTGAAACGGCATCTCTTCTCTGTACAACAGGCTACCAAGCATGGAGTTGAAGTAAAAATGACCAAAAGGTATGCTGAATTTTTTCGTAATGAAGAACTTGTTGCAGTTGGATCCTGGAGAGATGGCACATACATTATGTCTATGAGGGTTGTTATCCCAGCAAGTCCAGCTGAGATAAGTATTGCTACAGAGACTGAATCTTTGCAGCTATGGCATGAACGCCTTGGTCACCAAAATAAACGGCATGTTCGAAAGTTGCTAACAGATATGGGCATATCTGTAGGTCATGCAGCGACAAGTGAATTTTGTGATGGATGTGCTCTTGGAAAAGCTCATCGAAAACCCTTCAAGTCACGTCCCTATAGAGCGATGTCAATTGGTGAAATCATTAATGCTGATGTTAATGGCCCTATGTCTGTGGGCTCCTTTAGTGGTGCAAGATATTATGTTTGCTTTAAAGATGACTATAGCAAATATCGTAGAATCTTCTTTTTGAAAAAGAAAAGTGATGTTAGTTGTTGTCTACGTACGTTTCTCAATGAAGCGACTAATCTTGGCCATGTTGTGAAAAGCTTCCGTTGTGATGGAGGAGGAGAATTTGACTGTGGTGAAGTTCAAAAGATACTTGCTGAAAAAGGTATAGCACTAACTCTTAGTGTACCATACTCGCCAGAGCAAAATGGTGCAGCAGAGAGGGAAAACCGAACAATTGTTGAACTGGCTCGTTCTATGCTTGCAGCAAGTGCATTGCCTCGGTCACTTTGGGCTAACGCATGTGACACCGCAGTGTATCTACTAAATCACACTGGTTTATCCCCAGATGAAGGCAAAAGTCCTCATGAGCTTTGGACTGGTGAGCCAAAAACTAAACTTGACCACCTGAAAGTATTTGGAACCGAATGCTATGCATATATACCAAAGATCTTCAGAAGTAAGTTTGAAGACAAAAGTGTTTGTGGTCATTTTGTGGGGTATGTAAACAAGAAAGATGGTTATAAGATCTATCTGCCTTCTCGGAATAAAATCATAAAATCTCGAGATGTTGACTTCAAACCAGAACGTTTGTGCACCACTCCTGTGACAGTGGAGGTGGAGGAAGACTTAAATGAAAGGTATGATGAAACTCGGAGTGAAGAACGTATTCTATCCGAAGAACAAGAGCCTGTTAGAAAATCTGGAAGAAGCCGAAGCTCTCCTGCATGGATGAAATCTGGAGAATATCTGATGGCAAACATAGCTGCAGTAGAAGAATTTGAAAACAGTGAAAATCCATCCACATATTCTGAAGCTCTTTCATCAAGTGAAAGTGACCTATGGTTAGAAGCAATGAAAGAAGAAATAAAAGCTCTTCATGAAAATGAAACATGGGAACTTGTTGAGAGACCCAAAGGTTCTAAAGTTATCAACTGTCGATGGGTGCTGAGGAAGAAATTTAATTCAGATGGTACTGTGGAACGACACAAAGCTCGTCTTGTAGCCAAGGGTTATGCCCAAAAAGCAGGCTTTGATTACGACGAGACATTCAGCCCTGTTGCAAGATATGACACTGTGAGAGCTCTTCTTGCTGTGGCGGCAAAAGAAAATTTGTACTTGCAGCAGTTTGATGTAAAGACTGCATTCTTGTATGGAACCCTTAAGGAGGAAGTGTTCATGACACAACCAGAAGGCTTCAATGACAATAGTGGGAGAGTGTAAATTGCATAAAAGTTTATATGGACTCAAACAAGCACCCCGTTGCTGGAATCAGTGTTTTGTGAATTTTATGAAAGATCAGGAACTGAAAGTTAGTACAGCTGATCCCTGCTTGTTTATCAGGCACAGAAATGACAAGAAACTCCTTGTTGTTATCTATGTAGATGATGGCCTTGCTGCTGGGACAGACAGAGCTGAAGTGGAGGAGTTCATGAGTCAACTTAGTCATTCCTTTCAGATCACAAGGGGCTCATTGAACCAGTTTCTCGGTATGAACATAACAAGATTGAATGATGGTTCCATTTTTGTGAATCAGTGTGCCTATGTGAAAAAAGTTCTCTCTAAATTTCATATGGACTCTGCCAATCCAAGTGACAAAAGCTTTGTTTTTGATGACACAGAAAACAAACTGATAGGGAAAGAAGTCCCTTATCGCCAGGCGGTTGGCAATCTCATGTACCTTGTAACTGCTACAAGATCTGATTTAGCTTATGCTATAAGCATTGTTTCTGAAAATCTTGAAAATCCCAGGAGCTCAGATTGGTCTGCTGTAAAGCGAATCTTTAAATATCTAAGAGGAACTGTAGATTTTGGCTTGTTATATCAAGCAAAGTGTCATCCCAATGAGCTTGAAGTGTACAGCGATGCTGATTATGCAGGTGATGTAAAATCAAGACGTTCAAGAACTGGAATGGTCTCTAAATTTTCATGTGGAGCCCTCTCGTGGATGAGCCAAAAGCAGAAGAGTGTGGTGTTATCTACTACAGAGGCTGAATATGTTGCTGCGAGTGAGAGTGCTAAAGAACTAATCTGGCTGAAACATCTGCTCAGTGAGATAACAAATCTCGAAACTCCCTCTCTTCTGGTAGATAATGCTAGTGCTGTGAAACTCGCCAGGAATCCTGAATACCATAAACGGTCCAAGCACATAGATGTCCGTTATCACTTTGTGCGAGAAAAATTCATTGATGGTGAACTGTTCATCAAGCATGTTCCTGGTGAAATGCAATTAGCAGACATCATGACTAAACCATTGCCTAGTGTTAGGTTCAAGGAACTGTGTACCTTGTTATGACTGATTTCATTTAATAGTCTTGTGAATGAATGTTAATTTAATCTTAAATAAGTTGTGGCTTGTGGAGGAAGTATTGTAGTAACAACTCAACTTTGTATCAGACAAGCGACAACTCAACTTATGTTTTTAATCAAGTATTCAAATTTTAGCATGCAGTAATAAAACGGTTGCGTTGCTAGCTCTTAATATGCATCTGAGTTATTTATTTGTACTTAATTAATTGCTTTTTGTTTTACCCATCGATAGTATTTATCGATAACCTTAACAATATCAAATTCTTTTGTTCACATACGGAGATCTTAACGGGACAACTTATATTGAAAAGAATTACCTCCTTTTTATTTTTACGTTTACCGTTTTGCTCTGCCCTTGAATTAATCCTTGATTGATATGACGGATGAAAAAATTGACAATAATAATAATAAAATGTTTTCTCGCTGCATATTTTTTTACCAGTTGATTTTTTAAAATAAGTATGAATACTAATAGTTTCAGATTCTAACCAAATTTTAAAACTTGCCCTAGATTTGAAAGAATAAGTTTTGATGTTTTTAATGTCATGCACAACATTAAGATGCTTATTTAAATTACATACACTAACATAAGCTTTATTACATTCTGTACAAAAATACGATTCATGCTTCTTGTTACCCGTACATTTTTTTTTGTGTGTGTGTTCATTAAAATATTCACTCTAGAAAAAACTGGAGAGAATTTTTACATTTATCAGTTAAATGCTGATTATCTAAAGTTGTTTCGACTGGCACTAAACATAATTTGGGCTTTTTCACAATTTCTGCTTGAGAACTAACACTAGCCTCCAATAAATTATTACAATTGCTTTTTGGTAAAACATCACAAACCTTTGGTTTACAGCGCTTTAAATGATTTGCAAAAGAGGATCTTGAGGAATAACATTTTAAGCATACCTCACATTCTTTAGGATAAGTGCTCTTAACGCGTTCTACACATTTATATTTTCTTAAATGCTTTGAAAATGACGACTTGGACAAATAAGTTTTCCCACAATAATCACAAGTCTTTGAATATGAGAAATTCTGGGCACCTCCTACAGTGATATTTATTTTTTTTAAATTTAGAGCCAAAACTATATCTGTCCTATTTTCTTCTTTACAATCATCTAGTAACACTGCAAATAACATTTTCATAGATATTTTTTGTCACATTTTGAAAAAATATTTTTACTTATCTTAGTAATTCTTACCTTTCCAAGTTTGTTAGAAGCACATGCTGGCCGACATTGGGCTGGGGAGATGCAAGGACCTTCTGGTTCAGAGTGGACTGGGGATGTGCTAGCAGGTTCTGGTTCAGAATGGGTTGCCAGAGTGCATGCAACAACTGACTGCAAGTTGGAAGAGGATATGGCAGCAGGTACAATAGCTGGTAGAAATGGTGGAACAAGAGGTACATAAAATGGAGGATGACACAGCAAAAGAATGGATTGGCAAGAACTGAACCATAGGCACATAGGAAACAATGGGTACAAGAAATTGAACATGACCAGTAGGAGGCACAGGCAGAGAGGTTGGAAGAGGAGGAGGCACAGGCGGAGAGGGTGGAAGAGAGCGAGAAGCGGTTGAGACTGCACAAGCTGAAACAGATGGCCGTGCTAAAGGCCAAAGAGCAGGATGTTTAGACCAAGATGGTAAAAATGAAAATTGCCTTGAAGAAGACAATGAAGGAAGCTCAATAGAATCCAAAATGAATTTAGGATCAATTGATTGACATTTTTGATCCTGTAAAAATATCAATATCAATTATATATGAGATAACAGATGCATTTATATATATATATATATATATATATATATATATATATAACCTTTTGAGAAGCTTATGGAAAAGAAGAAACATATGAAGGAACTGGGTCAACAGAAGTTGTTACCTTGCTACAAGGCAAAGCAGAACCAGAATGCTGTGGTCATGATGACAAAAATGAAAGCTGATCACAGGAAGGCAATGGGGAAAACACCAAAGAATCCAAAATATATACTGGGGTGATCGACTGGCAATTTTTCCTCCACGAAAGTTAAACCAAAACCAAAATAAATACAAATATTTTTCCAACTTTCATCAGAACTTAAAAAATATATATTATAAATTGCATACAAACAATAATATTCATACATACCTTTCGAGATGCATTATCTGAAGAAATGCATTTCTTTAAAAACCTTCAGAAATAATTGGTCAAGCGAAGATCACCACTTTTATTAGGATGTAAACCATCTTTTCCAAGGAAACCAGACCAGGATGGCTTGTTAGAACTGCAAAATATAAAAGCATCTTCATTATGACACAACTTTTCTAATGCTTTATTTACAGCTTCTATCTTATGATTTAAGATTTTTATACGTTGAACAATTTTCCAGTAATCGTTTTCAAAGTAATTAAAACCGCTAGGAATGATACTGGAGAAAATAATTCTTGCCTTTGGATTGATTCGTAAAATCTCATTAACCAGTCACCTATATTTCTGAAGTATTGTGTCTACAGTATCAACTGATATGTTATTGGTGCGAACATGCACTAAAATCCAATCATAGTTTTTCTTTATTTTAGAAATTTTACAGGTAAACCTCTCAATGGTTGTTCCTCGGTAAAAAATAACATCCAAATCCTCAGATAAATGCACTTTCAAGCGTTTAATCATTGAATCTCCAATCAAAAGAATATTCATTGTGACACAGTTAAATATTCTAAACTGATTCCCTTATAACAAACGCTTAAGAGCAATAAATATCTGAATAATATACACACAGATAAGCTAATCCAAGATCAAATAGAGCAAAGTCAATACAATACTGAGATATTTCCAAATTCTACTAGCTGCTACATGAATGATACACTTTCTACTGTAAGACAATAAATAACTAGTCACTAAAAACATTTCTACACAATGTAATAAAGAAATTTATTTCTTAATTATTTTTTATACAATTGAAAATAAAATTCACTGCAAATAAATAAAATGACAAAAGTACTAATAAAATTCCTCTCACTATTTAACCCTAATTAACACTATAATTAAATAGAAAAATATGGCAAACAATCAATGAGAAATAAATATTTAAGACTATGCAATTAATTTTAGATACACTTATTACATGAAAAAACAAAATAACACTAATCAAACTCCTGGTTTACTCTTAACCCTAATTAGTACTATCTTAAAATCTATAGTTTTAAGTAAGCGAAAAAAATTTTCTTAAAGAGATTAAACAAGAATATAAATAAAAATAAGGCCTGTAAGAGTTTTCTTCAAAGTGAATCACTCGCTGACAATCGTTAATCCTTCCTTCCTCTTGAAACAAAGAATGAATACTAATGAAATGGCACGCTCAGTAACAGAATGAATAACTTAACACGTTATAATGACGATAAAAAAATGCGAGTTCCTTTTATAACCTCGGTAGAACAACTTCATCACTTTTGGCAGCGTGCCAAATTTCGACTTACTACCGGGAGTAAATTCCATTGTTTATTTTGTTCGCCATCTTTATTGTCGACTTGGCATTGTTGGCGCAGCTGGGTGCACACTAAATTTCACTTTTACGAACATTTTTCATGATGTAATTGTAGTTTATGTACAACTCAATCATTGCAAAAAGTAGTAAACAAAACAGCAGTACGGTTGCTATAAGAGGGATCCGATGGGTTGCAATATTGGCGACAAACAGCTGGTGCACACTAATCTTCACTTAGGCCCAATTGAAATCACCAATTATTTGTTGATGACTTCCTGAAGCAAAAAAAACGTAATGCAATACACAATTTCTCTTCAGGAGTTACAGTACTGGGTGAAAATGTGCTTTAGGTCCCCCCTTGGCTCATTTTTCAAAAATCGCCAACTGGCGCGTTTTTGCGTCTTGTCTCCCGGAGTTGAATTCAACTCCGGGAGACACTACGCAAAAACGCCGTTGCCATGGCGACGAAAACGAAGTCCGTGTTTTTAACGAACTTGACTGTTTCAAAATAAAAACAATGTTCTTTTTACGAATTATATAACAAAAAATACACTAAAATATGAAGAAAAAGTATGATAATTTTTAAAGTGGTTTAATAGAAATACACTGAAAACAAGTAAATTTCCACATACCTGATTATCTTGAAAATGATTTTTAGATCCCGTTTTTTCCTTTTACGTTGTTTACTGTGCCGCTGGAGGATACACCTTTATCAAATCATCCAAAAACGCCTTGAAGGCTTCGTCCGATTGCTCGTGTCCATGGAGCTTTCGCCACATATATTCCGCTAAGTAGGAATCAAACTCGCCAGGAACATGGTGCGTTCCACGAAGTGCGCGTTTGATCGCCGACCAAGTTCCCTCTATAGAATTAGTGTGGGCACCAGTTTCGGGGTCTACATAAGTCAAACTGTGGTTGACCCTCAGATGTTCATAACCTTCTTTTTCAAGGCAGTTATAGGCCTTCCAACAGTCTGAATATATAGTCGTCCCAGGCAATACCCAGTCCCTGACAATCGGAAGCAACGTCTCAGCATCTCTCTTTTCAACCACTCTAAAAAAACATTTACCCGATTCTCTTTCAACACCGCCGAAAACCCATTCACCCTTCACAGGCTTTCCTCTTCCATACTTCATTTTCCCGAATTTTGATTCATCAATCTCAACTATCTTTCCATATCCACCAATCTTTTCCGCACGTTCATTCATCATAATTTCCTGGCACACTTCTCTACAAAACATACACCAATCAGTCACTGCATGCTCAAACACCTTCACTTCATACATAATATACTCATGCATCGCCTTTGCATACCACAGTCGCGTCATTTTTAGAATCTGAACTATACTCAAATGGCTGTGACTGAACCACGAGCCATCTCTTATACTCTTGGAACATTCGTGCGCATTCTCTCGACCTTTTTTTCTGCAAAACCACATAAAACCATCAGTCCTATCCTGCCTCGTCTTTAAACTCATTTGCGACCCACACTTTGGACATTTATGCGTAGAAGCAATCATTCCCTCTTTCATACACCATTCCAACACAGCCTTTTTCCCCATGACTGGCAAAATGCTAAAATAGCCAATAGAATATTTATTAATTGAACTCAAAGCTTCAGCTAAATCTAATTCCATAGTGTTCTCAAGGTTTTAACTAAAATATAAGCAGAAAAAACTCCAAAAAAATATTCTACTCACAAACGGATGAAAGGCCAGATCACTCGATCGTCCTACCTCCAGGGCAAATCCAACGGTAATGAAATCGTAAATCAAATTTTAAATTATACCGCTATTTAAAACTAAAATTAATTAGCGGCCAATGAAAAGGCTGAAACAAAAGATTAATGAGCATGCGCGAAAAAGCGCTTTAAATTTTCTCCTCTGCCATAAAGAGCGGACGGATGACGTAAGGATCACGTAAGTTTTAGTTTGCCATGCTTGGCGCATTTATCGCCGATTTGGCATGGGGGGTACCTAAAGCACAGATTAACCCAGTACTGATTCGTAAAATATTGGTGCTTACTTTCTCCTTCATCAAAGGTAAAATGCTTTCAGCAGAATTACGAGGAGTCTGTACTTCGAAACAAAATCATCTAACAAATCCAAATCAGGAACTCTGTCAGTGTAAATTATTCGCGACCTCCTATCTGGTATCAACTGCAATAGTTTCAATGCATCTAAATCCTCCATGTTTGTTTGAAAACTAATATAATAGTTGTCCTTCTTGCAAACTGCGCATGCGAAAAACCGTTGATCAAATTTGATCATCGGAAGTCCGTGAATCAAAAAATGGGGCAAAACAGGGGAAATCGACAATCAGTTTGGTCTGGAGAATACCGATTTGACCGCTGATCAGCGTTTAACCATCAACTGATGTTTAACTACGGTTGGTGAATACGGCCGTTAGGTTAGAAAGTTTAATTTATTTAAACATAATAAATTAAACTTATTAATGATATTTTGTTCTTAATTTTCTGATTGGTATTCTTCATTTAAACAATGAAAGATATAAAATACGAATTTATGTGAGTGGTATATAAAGTTATTTTTGTTTGTTTTAAACATTTCTCCTATTTGGATAATAATAAAGTTATACAGATGCGAAGATATTGTTACGAAATTTTCTTTAACGGGGTTCGTTTGGATAGTGGAAGTGATATGGTGTGTAGAACGCTCAATTAGCAGGCAGAAGTAGAATAAAAACAACGACGTTTATTTACACGAAGACACACAGGACAGCACAAAAGCGACAACTATATACAGCACAGAAGACGATTACCTTCACCCGAGACGTGTAGCATACAACAGCATACACAGCAGCATACAACCAGAATCTACTGCAGACAGTAGCGCACAGCTCAGTTCAGCACTAGCTTGACTCAGTCGCTTCCGATTCCTCCGTCTTCTACTTCTCCGACTCTGGCTCGTAATACTGACTTGACTTCTCTGGCAGGTGCAGCCCCTTATATAGGTCTCAGGAGGCGGGGCTAGAAGCCTCTCAACCAATCAGGAACGTTCGAGGCGTATCTCGGTTCCTACTGGACGGATCGGAAAAATTCTCGAAGTTTCGGGTATAATCTATTTTGGCGCCAAAGTCGCCAAATTGGTCGCCAAGTCGCCAAATGGTCGCCAAGTTTGTCGCCAAGCTCTGGGACCCCCGACGTGACGCCCATACTCTGTTCCATAGAGATGACTGTAAAACATTCTTTTCAATGATGGAACCAACTATGCTGGGAAGCAGTATTACGGATTCGTAACACTGTCCCCCTCCTAAGGACTGCACGTCTCGGGCAGTACAATATCTGAGTAAGAGGCATCTACTTACAGGATTACTATAATCACACAATAAGCAAGTATAAAATCACAAATACTCAAAATGACATACAGCGTAAATATTTTCAAAATACATGAACAATATAAAAATAGATTACAATAACAAAATTAAGAAGATAAATGATATACATTATTTATTATATAATGAGCGACCATGGTCTGAACTAAAAAAAACAAGATCTTAATCACCTTGGCCAAGGTAAGGGGCTAGCCTGTTACAATGTATCACCTTCGGTTTTGAGTGTGGTGATTTCTGTATCCGTACCACAACGTCATTCAGTCTTTTAAGGACTGTATAAGGACCCTCCCAGTTGGTCTGCAACTTCGGAGAAAGTCCTTTGCGACGTTTCGGATTCCATAACCACACTTGATCTCCTTCGTGGAAATTGTGTCCCGTTGCTCTAGCATCGTATCGGGTCTTCATCTTCTCTGAAGCCATGCCGATCCTATCTCTGGCCAGATGATGCACCTCCTCCATCCGTGTCCGGAGATTCTCGACATATTCCTCGGGCACCAAGGGAGCATCTGGAGGCCGGCTGAACAGTAGATCTGCAGGCAGACGAAGGTCACGTCCGAAGAGCATTTGCGATGGGGAATAGCCAGTAGTCTCGTAAACGGCACTTCTATAGGCAAGAAGGAAAAGGGGCAATTTCTTGTCCCAGTCCTGTTGATTGCTGGACACCAGGAGAGAGAGACTGTTCAGAATGGTCCGATTGAATCTCTCTACCATGCCATCTGACTGAGGATGTAAAGCCGTAGTTCGAGTTTTGTCGATGCCGAGTATCTCACACAGTCTCCTGCAGACAGCCGAATCGAAGTTTCTTCCTTGATCAGAGTGCAGTTGTAGAGGAACTCCGTATCTTGAAATCCAGTTTTGAACTAGAATTTCTGCAACAGTCGGGGCTTCTTGATCGGGAATGGGATAAGCTTCAGGCCATTTGGTGAAGTAGTCCATGACAACCAAGATGTTGTTGTTGCCATCTGATGACCTAGGAAGAGGGCCTAGGATGTCAAAAGCTATTCGTTCGAATGGTGCCACCACATTATACAGCTGCAGTCTTCCTTTAATGCGTTTCCCAGGACCTTTACGTGCAGCACAGGGATCACATGTGCGATACCACTTCTCCACGTCATTTCGCACATTATTCCAGTAGAAACGTTCTCGAACTTTTTGAAAAGTCTTCGTAACACCAAAATGACCCCCAGTCAGACTGCCATGGAGTTCCTTAAGGACTCTTACTACTCTTGTCTTTGGGAGGATTAATTGCCATCTGAATGCTTTTCCATCGTCAGACTCCCATTTGCGATACAACACACCATTTATTAGATGGAGAGAATCCCAAAGAGCCCAGTAACGTTTTGTTGTAGGATGGAAAGGGGCGATGTCTTGCCAGCTAGGCTTTCCGCCTGTTGACTCTTTAAAATCAATTATTGGTTTTATTTCAGGATCAGCTAGTTGATCTTTCCGGACGCTCTCGTCACTCCATGGATCTGATTCTGATGTGGATGGTGTTGTAACTTGGCGAACTACAGGATCTATCATGCCAAATTTCTTTTCAACTCTAGGACAGTATTTGCAGTTCTCCGAGCATGGTCTCCTCGAGAGAGCATCTGCGTTTCCATGCGCTGATCCTTTTTGGTGGCGGATTTCCATGTCATATTCCTGTAGTCTCTGTATCCATCTGGCTATTTGACCTTCTGGATTTTTAAAATTCAATAACCAGGTTAATGAAGCATGATCTGTGCGAAGCAGAAACCTTCGACCGTAGAGGTAAGGGTGGAAGTTCT
Source organism: Argiope aurantia (assembly GCA_026543865.1). Lineage (NCBI taxonomy): Eukaryota > Metazoa > Arthropoda > Arachnida > Araneae > Araneidae > Argiope > Argiope aurantia. The sequence continues at coordinate 3,331 of JAPMOR010108478.1, read as the reverse complement.
CTACGGCCTTTACGATAGCCAGCAGTTCCTTCCTGGTCACACAGTAATTCCTTTCTTGTTTGGACAGACACTTACTGAAATAGGCGATGACACGCTCCTGCCCATCTATTTCTTGGGACAACACAGCTCCGATGCATTCATGGCTTGCATCCGTATCCAGAATAAATTGCTTTCCAATTTCAGGATATGACAGGACGGGAGCAGATGTTAGGGCGTCTTTGAGCTTGTTGAAGGCGTTGTCACACTCGTCCGTCCAGATGAATTTCTGTTTCGCTTCGGTCAGCTTATGGAGTGGTCTGGCGATTGTTGAGAAGTTTTTCACGAATTTTCGGTAATACGTACATAAGCCTAAGAAACTCCGAAGCTGGTGAACATCCGTCGGGCAGGTCCAATATCTTACAGCCGATATCTTATCCGGGTCTGTTCGAACACCTTCCGCCGAAATGATATGCCCAAGATAGGCGACTTCACGTCTGAATAGGTGGCACTTGGACGGGCTTAATTTCAGGTTAGCTTCCTTCAGCTTTTGCAGTACACGTCTAACATTTTGAAGATGTTCTTCAAAGGAGCGCCCCATGATGATGATGTCATCGAGGTAAACCAGACAGGCTTCATAAGAAAGCCCTCCGAGAATTGTTTCCATAAGGCGTTCAAATGTTGCCGGCGCATTACACAAGCCGAAAGGCATAACCTTAAACTGCCATAGCCCCTGTCCTGTGGTGAAAGCCGTCTTCTCTTTATCTTCAGGATGGATTTCTACTTGCCAATACCCACTCTTGAGATCCAGGGTAGAAAACCAGGTATTGCCGGCAAGTGTATCAAGCGTGTCATCTATCCTTGGCAAAGGGTAGCTGTCCTTCTTGGTGACATCATTCAACCGGCGATAATCCACACAAAATCTAGTAGAGCCGTCTTTCTTCTTTACTAAGACGATGGGGGACGCCCAAGGACTTGATGACGGCTCAATGACGTCATTATCTTGCATTTCCTTAATTAGTGTTTGTACTTCTTGTTTAGCGAATGGTAGTCGTCTGGGGTGCTGCCTAATAGGAGGATGCTCTCCTGTATCAATTCGGTGTTTTACTAGTTGAGTCCTTCCAAAGTCCTCAGATGTTCGGGAAAATAAGTCCTGGAATTCTTTTATCAACTCTCTAGCAGCACACCTCTGTTTTTCATCTAAATCTGTATCCTGCAGCAAATTTTGGACTAGATCGTCTGAAGAAACGTCCTGACTATTGCACTTCCGGTCTATACAAGTGACAGGAGTGCAAGTTGCTAGCACCTCTCCTTTCTGTATAATCTTCGTCTTATCGCTGATGTTAGCCACTCTCACTGGGATGACTGACTTTGAGAGGTCCACTACTGACGAAGCTACCAACACTCCTGCTCTGGCACGGTCTGTGTCAGGATAATCCATTACACCAAATCGGAATTTTCGGTCATCTGCTACCAAACCAGGTATTTATACATTCAGTCCTAGGCGATAAGGAGATTTCAGTTTTAGCTATTATTTTCTGACTGGATTCCAGTTCAGCGTGTAGTCCAAAGAGAGTGATGTCTTCAAATTTTGAGTTCATTCTACTATTTCCGAAGTCCAGTTTGAAGTCGTATTTCCGCAGAAAATCTAGTCCGAGAATGCAAGGGTCGCTAATTTCTGCTACAAATGCCGTATGGTGGTAGTTTATATTTCCAAAGCGTATAGCGAGGTTGACTTTACCATGAACATGAATCTTATCTCCCGTCACTGTCTGTAAAGCAATGCAGGGCGGCGTCGAGATTATTTTAACTTTTAATTTTCGCGCCAGATCTTCTCTTATTATGGTCATATTGGCTCCAGTGTCGACAATCATATTGCATGAGATGTCACCAATTTGTCCTATCACGTAAAGTCCATTGTCACCGCCACTCATGGATGAAATTTGAAATACCTTGAAATGAGGCTGTTGACTATATCCACCACTTCTAGAAACCTGGCAGTTCCTACGGACGTGTCCGGCTATACCACAAGTCCAACACCGAATTTTCGTACTTCCGCCATCTTTGCGCTCTTTTAACTTCCGAATTTCTCTTCGCAGATCGTCGATCTGTTTTACGAAATCAGAGTCCGAATCCGCAGCAGAGACAGCTCTGATTGGGTGTCGGTCCGTACGTGTGGCTTGCTGGGCAACCTCTATTTTGTGTGCAAAGACTAAAGCAGATCCTATATCTTTGACATCTGCTAGTCGAAGAGCCTTCTGTGTTTCCGGGTCCCGCACACTATCGATGAAGTACTCGAGAGCCAGATCTTGACGTGTCTCAGCCGGGCAATCAGAAAATGCTAAATGGGAAAGTCGCTGAATATCGGCAGCTAATTCCTGCAGACTTTCACCCGCCTTTTGATAACGGGACTTTAACTCCAATCGGCTGTATTCTTTAGTGCACTTCTCTCCAAACCGCAGCTCAAGTGCACTCGATAGAGCTTCGAAATCATGTCTTTGCTCCTCCGTAAGAGTCTCAAGAATGTCGGCAGCGTCTCCTCTTAACGAAGCTGCCAAGTGAAATGCTTTGACTTGAGGACTCCATCCATTAACTTCCGCTACCATAGTAAACTGCGTTTTGTATACTTGCCAGGATGTTTTTCCGTCGAAAGTCGAGAGTTTTATCGTCGTTAGGGAAGGTGTAAATATAACTTTGGATTCCTCATATTCGTGGGAAATCTGCTTCCTCAGGCTTTCGATCTCCTTCCCAAATTTCTGTTCCAATTCTTTTCCGATGTCTTCTCGAACCTTCTTGTCAAGACTTTCTTCCATCTTCAAGATGTTCATTTCAATGTTTTCTCGAACTTTCTTGTCAATACTTTCTTCCATCTTCAAAACTTTAGTTTCCACTGAAATTACCTTATTCTCAACTGAAGCCACTTTATCTTCCATTGCGTTCATCTTCTCCTGAATGATATTGGAGAATTCTTCTTTAACACTTACGATGTCCTTCTTCAGCTCCTCCTGTCCGGATTTCATCTCCTGCTCCATTCTTTCTTGTCCTTGCTTTATCTCCTGCTCCATTCTTTCTTGTCTTTTCTCCATTCTTTCTTGTCCTTGCTTCATCTCCTGCTCCATTCTTTCTTGTCTTTTCTCCATTCTTTCTTGTCCTTGCTTCATCTCATCTTGTCCTTGCTTCATCTCATCTTGTCCTTGCTTCATCTCATCCATAGATTTCTTCATCTCAGCCAACAGAGCCAGTAACTCACCATTACCGCTGTCAGCCATTTTTGCTTGGGATCTCGTCAGCACCATACACTGTTGACCACTATCCCACTTCTAACACCAAATGTAACGAAATTTTCTTTACCGGG
>JAPMOR010108472.1:20714-37139 GCA_026543865.1 Argiope aurantia | reverse complement strand
TATATAAATTTTGAAAAGGTGTAAAATTCTTTTTTCCAAATTATATATGTGGCATTTTTGTTTGCTGTGGATCAAACAGTCTGGCCTTTCAGCACCAACATATAAATGTATATTCATCCTTGTTAAGAGTAGAAATAGAAATGTATTCTTACCGTTCAATGCTCACGATTTTATGTTTCATGCAATGAAATTAGACGTCGTAATCTTAAAAGTAACTGTAAAGACATAGTAAATAATCTAAAAATATGTCTTATATTCTTTTACTTTTTAAAAATGAATTTTTAAAACATTTAGTAACAAGCATTTATAATACTGCTAAGAATAAAGAGATGAGAAAATATGAAAAAGAGACAGAGAGAGAGAGAGAGATGATATAAATCAAGGGTTTCTAATGATGAAGATGGGGAAAGAATGGAAGTATAAAATTCCGGACTATTTGATTTTTTTCTTATTAGATCTGGCCTATCACCATCTATATTGTTAATACTCTATTGTATTTTCGAGGATCGGAGAAAAATTATGTATTGTACACGTACAAGAGGTATTCAAATGAAAAGATACGAAACGACACTGTGGGTCAAAATGAAGACTTTATTCAAAGTATACACCATAGGCCTGAGCACATCGATCCCATTGATTAACGAGCCGAAGGATTCCTTGTTCCAAGAATTCCTGTGGCCGTGACGAGACCCAGTCCTTCATAGCGTCCTTGAGTTTGTCGCCCTAGTTGAAGCGCTTTCCTTTCAGATGTTTTTTTAGAGGACCAAACACATGAAAATCGCAGGACGACATGTCCGGGCTGTAGGGCGGATGGTCGAGCTACTCCCACTTGAACTTGGTCAGTTCTGCATGCATGACCCTGGTGACGTGTTGACCCTCGTTATCATGGAGAAGAACCACACCCTCCATGAGTAACCCCGGTCTTTTGTCCTTGATGGACCTGCGTATTCTTCGGAATGTCTCCACAACCGTCGATTTTTACTATGTGAACGCCATCTTGTTTTCACATGCACTGCCACGTCAATTGGAGGCGCTCTTTATAAGAGCTTCTGCTCTCTCCTGCGCATGCTCCAATCTACGCCGGAGACTACAATCGCATCCTTAGATGTGTGTGTCGCTACGTTCTCCCATAGCGGCATAGGCCGCAAATATGTTAACTGTTACGTTGTTAAGACGTTTCGTACCTTTTATTTTTTGGAACAATAAACAAGCCCTTGTAATAATAAAGATGCACACAAAGAAGATTTTTTTGGGTTTCACTTTAAAAAAAAATTACTAACATTAGAAAGAAAACCAGCTGATATCATTCACCCATCAGCACGTGAATATTAATGAAATTATATCGAAAATCAAAATTCTATAGATTTTTAATCATTGGCGACTTTTGCATTTTACAGTGCTAGACTATACTCAGGCCCTTCGTTTTTGAACAATTTAGTTTCACATTTCAACTCATTTTCAACCCTTTGCCCTCGAGAGGTGACTCAAGGTCACCATTCAAGACGGTGCATCATTTTGACGCTTTACTTATTTATTTTAGTTTTGATTGTTAAAAACCCCTGCAGAATGGTAAAAAGATGTAAATTAACTTTTCGGGGAAATTCAACTTGGAAAAAATTATTTATATTTATTTTTCGGAACAATAAACAAGCCCTTGTATTAAGTGAATGATTTTGCATCGAATTACTTTTCATAGTGCAAAGGGTTAATTTTATAATCATGTTAATTTATTTTAGTTAAAATTTTTTAGTAAATTTGTAAAGACTTATTTGCTTTTATTTATTTATTATCCATAATTGTACACAGTTTGCTTATTTATATTATTTAAGTAGACATCTGGCGTTTATTTATTCTGTAGTAAATATGTGATTGTAATGATGAGATGATAACTTGACAAAGTGTTCATACTGTAGTATTTTTTAATTCATATCATTTGAATGAATTAAGTATTTCTTTTATCTTGTAACTATGTTCATAAAGTGCTCTGAACCTACTTTCTGTAGTCAGTCCAGAGATTCTAGACAGTAGTCTAGTCTGTCTAGTCAGGAATCCACTTCTTGCTGCAGTTCTCTTCTTTAAAAGATTTTGTTCAAATTTATGATCAGCATTTCAAGAAATTGTTTGCTTAATAATCGTTTTATATAATGTCCATAAAGCCTCCATGCTAAGCATCACATAGTATAACATGCGCATTGTAAAATGTCAACATTTGTAAGTTGATTTGAAAACTCCACCATTGCTTAAAAATATTATTTTAAATGACCTTGAAAAACCAATCATGTTGCCATGAAAATGAAAATAGCAGCAAGAATTTTAAAAACGCTTGATATGATATTCTTTGTAAGCAATGAAGTTATTTCCTTTCGTAATCAATCTTTTCCGTGTTATCATGAAATTTTGTGTAATTCAGGATGCCTTGATCTTTCAACAATATCATGAAACAAGGAAGAAAGAATGTATCTACTTATAAAACTCGTTTCTTAATTAAAGTATCTCGAATCTAATAAATAATTCTAATATATTAAGAATAAAATTTCCGTATCCAGTTCTTATACATTAATCATACATTTCGCATAAATTGATTTTTATCAAAAATAATTTATTCTCATTTCTCTAATGATAAAATTTCACATTTTTTAAAGAATTACAAAAAAATGTAATTTACATATTTTCCCCCACTTTCATGATTCTGAAAGCAAATAACATGTACATCGATCGAAAATATTTTCAAGTTTGGCTTTTAAAAGAGTTTCATGATTTTTCAGTCCTTTAATCCATTAATGCTTCACATTTTTGTTTAAAAAAATATTTTGTACACTGATTTCAGATGGCATCTGATCAACTAGAAAGATATTAAAAAATATATAAATCAAAATTTCTTTAATTAAAAAAATTTAAACGTCCCCCAAGAAAAACAATTTTAAAATGCTAAAAAAATTATGAAAATTTAAAAATAGTCGAAATTGCAAGAATATGTAAACTAGAAAATTATTCGCAGCAGATTAGCATAAATTATTCAATAAATTTATTTATAAATAATTTTTTAAACTTGGTTTCTTCTTTTTCACATCTCTTAAATCTTCAAGAATAAAAATATAAGAAGCAAAAGCATAGGAATAGATTAATACATTTCTAAAGTTGAAATGTTTATTTATGTAAAATTAATTGGTATTTTCAGAACGGTCCCTAAAAAAAGACGTCAGGCATTAATGGGTTAAGATCAGAACCATGAATATGAATGTTAAATAAATATAATCATTAAATTATTATATTGACTTATTTTAAAGGAATTTTTGAATTGATTTCGCTATGATATTGATTTTGAATATCTTTTATACGTATATCCGATTTAAATAAAATCTATTTTTTAAAAACACGCTTTTATTGATGCGCTAAAAAGAAACTTTTTTTACTTTAATTATTTTGTACTTTTTGTTTTTAATTTATAATTAAAAACTCATATGAAATCAGGAACAGATTTCTACTCAAATGCATAACAAATTTATAGGTTAAAGTCGAAATTTAACTAAATCAGTCAATCAACAAACAATTTTTGATAGTTTTAAAATGGTACTCACTATCAAGAACACTCAATTGTTTAAAGTTTCAGAATTCTAATACACTACAAAAGGAGTGAATAAGTTGTTATAATATAGCATCTTTACAAACACGAAATAAGTCAAGTTAGCTAAAAAAAAAAAAAAAAACGTTGAATCAAATTGTTTTCTTTTTTTTTCCTGTAATGTATTGTCAAATTACGAATTCCAGTGCCTAGAAAACTTTTATTCATTTATTTCTCTCCCCCCCGCAAATTTCTAATTTCTTTTTAAAGATTAGGCTTTGACTGATTCTCAATTTTGTTATATATGGTGCAGGTGGATACTGATACTCGATTGTATCTGATCCTTTGGTACCTGATACAGCGGGTAAGCGAGTATTTAGTAAGTATCGGTTCTCGAAATTGCACCGAGCCTGGTGGCTGACTTACGATTTCAAATTATTTCGCTTCTTCGGAAAATTTATTAATGGCAACGAGTTCGGTGGAATGCAGTTTGATAGTGATTGACGGGAGGTTGAAAAGAGGAAAGGAAAGGCTTTACTAATATAAAAGAAGCCAGATATTCTTTGACGGTATGTACACCATTACATGGGATAAAGAGTTAGGAATGAAATATATAAGTTTGGAAAATATGTGCATTCCTTTGCCGTGGCAAAACCAATCGGTATCAATGGTACCAAAAATTGGTAACGAATGTTTGATACTCTTATTTTGTATCAGTTTTGTGTACCTGATGTAATGTATCAGAGTGATATTGCATGACCCATGCTTACTCAAGCATGATCATGCAGTAGGAGGGGAACATGCACCGGTGAAGCATCTGTCGCTGATGATAATTTAGAAAATCATATCAACAAGTAATATATGCTCATTTAACCTCATGAGTGTTTCTTAGATTGTATCCATTAATAAGCTTATTATTTTATGATTTAAAGATGGAATTTTTTCACTCACTTCTCGATGGGCAAAAATTTTGAAATTCTTTTGTACTTGAATATTCTCGATGATATATAGTAATTTAATATTTTCAAAACTTAATTATCGATCGATTAATATAATTATTTTTAGATTCCATACGCATGGTGACACCTCATATAGAATCTCAGAAAAACATTTAGTTCTAACTTACGTAATAATCATAATAATGAACTTTAAATTAAACGTTTTACATCTTACAAATGTTATATAAATGTTTTCAAAATACCGGGTTCGAGTCCCGGATCGGGTATGGTTGTTTTTCTTCTGTGTTCTATCTGTGAGGTGTGTGAATGTGCCCCCCTGTAAAAGGCGAAGGTGACGCATAAAGTAGCTAAGTCATATTCGTAGCCAAAGTTGGCACTACTGAAAAAACAAAAGATGCTCACTCGGCTTAAATAACTGGCAGATAACTGTCAGCAGGCTTGCAAAATGCCATAAGTCACAATATGCTTTCAAAAATTAAGAAAAGAATTAAGACTAAACGTTAGTTTTTTTAAAGTTTTACTTTCTATTTTTTCCATTTCCATAAATGAAAATAAATAAAATCTCTATCTGTTAAACTTTCGTTTTTTATTAAATTTAATCTAAAATTTATATTTTAAATCCGATTTCCCATTTAATTTTGTAGACGCATTTGTAATTATTCTTCATTTTTTTCAAGAAATCTCTTTTCACAGCTCTTTACAAAAATAAATAAATAAATATTTTCTGGCATACGAAATATACATATAGAAATTTCTGTAACTGTAAGGAAATTTGAAGTTGAAATTTTCATGACTTACACATCTTTGTTAAATGCGTATCAAAATTATAGACTTCTGCGAAATTTTGGAATAAAATCGCAACTGGGATGTCAATAACTGAAAATGAACACAACTCAAAAATACACTTAGCAAAAAGGAATGAAACTCCAGATTGTGCTTTTATCGACAAAATTAAAAATCTGCGTTAAATTTTAAATCACATCTATCGAATGATAGACTGTCTCTCAGTCTCTTCATGGTAAAACTGAGCTCATCGAAAAAACTCATCAAAATTGCAATGAACTAGAAAAATGAAGGAATAAGATCCAAAATATATACTCTATTTACTTCTCTACCAGAATTGAGACTCGGGTGTCACTCTCGTCATTTGACCGCGGCTTGAAATTTACGAGATCTGTCCCAAGAAAGCCCAAATGTTGCTTTAAAACGGAACATTAATGTAACAAAATCAAACTTAAATCCCTCTGGTTTCAATATTGAGTTGGAATAATTTGATTTGGAGATTCAGCTTGCCAGTGGAAATTATTATTATTATTATTATTTTTGAGAAAAAAAGTTTAAAAATAGTTTCAAAACTTTGATTTTAATAGAGCCACGCTCGCAAAATCAGTTTTAAACGAAAATATTGGGTTTTGAGTTTGTTTGTGTTTTATGGTATAAGCTACCACACACTCATTGCTATTAAAATATTTATATTAATCTATCTATATCTATACTTATAATAAAGCTCAATGTGCGTGTGTGTGTGTGTGTGTGTGTTGGCGCTCTACAGGCCAGACCATTCAACCTACAGATACCAAATTTGGCACGTGTATACCTTGGAGGCCGGGAATGTGCACCTGGGGGTTATTTTTTCGAATTTTTAACTAGAATTTTATTTATTTAAAAATTAAGCGAAATTTTGACGTGTTTCTGCTATAACTGCCGAAAATATTACCGCACAAAAAAGATTTTTACATGAAGTTAAAGATAAAAAATTTATCTTTTAAATGATACTAATGTTTTAATCTTAAAATTAAATTTCTATTTTTAATGAATTTTTAAATAAATATTTTAACTATGTTTTTCAATAATTTTTTTCGTAACAAATAAAAATTAAGATTAAGGACGTTTCGCATTCATGGGAAAAATTAGCTTTTTTCAAAGTGTTGCCATCACATTGATTAAAGCTCTAACTGAAAATAAATTAAATCTTGTTGGAAATGAAATCTGCAAAAATATAATTTTCGTCACGTGTCTGCAGGAAATGAAACAAATATGAAATATTATTTTTTCTAAAATATAAATTCAAGAAAAATTATTTTATGATCTTTTACAATCTCTATACAGGGTGTTTATTTAGTCCCGGATCCATTTTGATGTTTAATGACTCATAAAATAATGAAAATATAAACATCTGCGTTTTATCTTCATTATTGATGGAATAACTGATATATTTTCCTTTTCAGGTTTGAATATTTTTACTTTTGTAAATATCGTCTGCGCGTGTTTTTAATTTCAGATAATTTCATTTTCCAGTCTAAATATCTGTACTTTTCTAAATATCGTCTGCTTATTAATTTCATTTTTCTCTCTTTTGTTTTTGACAACTATTGAAATGTTATGTTTACTTTTGATGTGTTTGTTCTATGCAGTACTTTTGTATGCGATGTTTTATTCGAGCGGATATTAAGGAGAATGCATACACCACAAGAGAAAGCACAGATTTTATGGTGGTCATAGAGTTAATTTCTAATCAACTAAATCATTGACTTTTAAGAGTTAATTTCCAATCACTTAAATTGACTGATTTATGAAGATTTGAATATCACTATTCAATAAAAAAGGATAATTTTAGATTTTCCATCTATCACTTCAAAGAAAATACGCCAATCAGCGCGCAGGTTTCTCAAGATTAATTGGCCTAAAATTATGAAAATGTTGAGTTTTTCTAAATTTTTAACATTTAAAACTTCATAAATAAGTCTTAGTTGATCGTGGAAAATAGAAACATTCATTCATTTATTTAAAATTTGGTGTGTCCAGAATATTTCTCAGAATATGATACCTTACTGCATTAAATCATAATTTCATAATTTTTGAAATATATTTATAGGCCAGAACAAAATATTATTATTGATTTCATTTCAATCCTTTTGAAAACAAAACTAAAAATTGAATTTTATGCTGAGTTTGAGAAATTTTTGTTGAATTATTGTTTGAGATATTACATAAATTATGAAAAATATTTTGTAGTTAACATAAGACTTAAATACCGAGTGATTCTGTTTGCAATACCCACATTCAATAATAATGATAATTAATAAATAACAATAAAGATGATAAATAAAATAAAACGCTTGGTTTTATTAAAAAATATCTTAATATTAATTGCAATTTCATCATTTACATTTTAAATCAAAGTTGAAGTTTTGCCAGAAATGACAACAAATTAGCAAAATATATATAGTAACGAATATATATATATTGAATATATTGAACGAAATATATATTGAACGAAACGATCTAAACAGTATAAGTTTGGTATGACTATCAAAATTTGAAGATTAAAAATGTTTTGTTTGAGAAGCCTTTAAGAGATCAGTTACTTAAAATATTTAATTGAAAATTGTAGCGAGCGGTAATACTGGCGAACCGGCTGGTCGCCAAAGGCGGCTAGTTTATAATAAAGTCAAAACATAGAATGCCAACAAAATCTAAATGTCTAAAAATGTAAAAATCTGCAGTAATGAAAAAACAAAACAATGGCGGCATAAAGTATGGCATAGTATTAAAAAGCTTGGCTAATTTTTATATACGATTTCACAAACTTATATTTAAAAAAAGGTTTACACCAGAGTTTTGGGATATATGTATGTATATTATATATAAAATGTTACGGTAAATGTAATGAATTGGGGATTATGAACAATCTCCGGTAATTATACATAATCATGGGATTATTGACATTTATCGTAACATACATATATTTACTTAAACGATACTATTATTAATATATATTGATATAGCGTACAGTTAAAAAATATTGGTAGATTAGTTGTTCACGAAATTTGTTGATAGTTTTGTGAATAATGTTATGTAAAACTAAATTATACCATACAAAATTTCTGATTTAATCATATTCAGGGAAATGAAAACATAAATTTAATTTTTTTTAAATGTAGCTTATCAATAGGCTATTAGAAAAATTCAAACATGTGATCAGGAAGAATTGAGGTTGGATTCCAATCAAATGCCGCGATTCTTTTATTCATCGCCGCGTGCATCGAGGACACGTGGTCGCATTCACCTGCGATGTCATAACATCGGCTGGCTGGAGGTAATTTTTCGAATTACCATACACAATTCGATTACTTACGTAAGTTATATCTATCTATAACTCAATAATGGTTGGAATTCATTCATAGTTTGCATTTTATCGGATCATGTTTAGGGTAAAGATTCAATCTGGGGTAATCATCAATCATCATCCATGATCATTAATCCTTCACGAAGTAAAATAGTGTCTCGAATTTTCTCCGCTAGAGATAAAGGTTTGCGATATATCCTGTTTGAGACATAGTATAGTTCAACAGAAATGAGCCAAATAAACGTTGAAGGACAAAAACCAGCTGGAAGGGTCTTCTTAAAACGTTCTCGCATACTCTAATAAAGATGTTATCCACCACCCCCTCAAAAATTGGGGACCTTGGGTAAGGCAGAGAATGCCTTACAGGGCATTGGCGTATAACAATTAATCTTTTGGGATACCTTTTTAATTTATCACTTTGGCGAGTTCCTCGGCGATTAATCCACGGCATATGGTTAATAGTATCCGTAAATCGAATTTAAGTTTTAGATGTATTCTTCCCAACCAAATGAAACAAAAATTTGACACAGAATTACAATTATAATCACAAAATTACATACCAAATTTAATACATTTAAGCCACTGCGTTTTTGAGATATTGCATTTACAAGTTCCTGAAAGTACAGATCGACAGACGTCAACACCTCGTTGGATCCGGCTCAAAATTGGATATGTGTCTACATTATAGTTGTTAAATCTGTATACCGAATTTCATCCATCTAGCTATCTTCGTTTTGTAGTTTTCGTGTTAACTTATATCCGAACAGTCGGACAGACAGATTTCTTGTGAGCAGAGTTTGCACAAAATTCGATAGAAATCTACGAGTATATTGTGAAGACTATACCAAATTTCATCAGTCTAGCGCAAAGCGTCTTTGACTTAGCTTTATCACAGACAAACAGATAGACAAATTCGAATAATGTGTTTTTTTAATTCATTGAGGTCTAAAAAGTGAATATTCCTTAAAATCTCGAGTTCGAGTTTTTTTGACGATTACAATACTTTTTATATACTTCATATAAGAGAAAGTAAGAATGATAGAAGTTTTAGAAAATAAATAACAAAATAATGCGTTTGAACACATATAATCCCACTTGGAAAGTTTCATCCCAATCGAATCGGAAAGTTTCATCCCAATTATTTTTAACCGAAATTAAAAAATTTCATTACTAATCCCTTTATTTATATTAGTATGTATTCCTGTATTTATTCAAAAAAAGATTTGAAAACTCATGAAAGGAAACAAGAATGATTAACAAAAAAGCACAATAATAACTGAAAAGTATGAACTGGAGTTCAAAATAAAACCTCATAAACAAAACAAAACTAATAGCAACAAAGGGCTAACCTTGTGGCTATGTCCCCTCCTATGTCCTCCTATATCACCTAGACAAAATCACAGCCGAAGTCAACTTCCAGAATCCGCAGTTTTTCTTGTCTTGTAATTTTTTCTTAAATGTCAGATCATTTTCTAGGTCTTAATTACGACACTTATTCTTTAAAAGGATGAAAAACCAGTTATTTCTTTTATCTATGCAGCATTAAAAATCGACTGTAAGTCCTCATTCCAAAACTTAGTAAAAACATTTTTAAAATACCGCACGAATAAACACATAAAACAGATAAAATTATCACTACTTTCTTTTTTTCTTTAATTTGTAAGGTCACCAATTTGCTCTCTAATGATGAAGTTGATGGGGGAATTCATCATTTGCTCTCTAATGATGAAGCTGATGGACCTCTATAGGCCAGACCATTTGACTGCGAATCATCAAACTTGGTACACATATATTTTGGAAGACGAAAGTATGCACCTCGGAATGATTTTAAATTTTTTTATTTGAGTTTGATTAATTTAAATTTAAGCAAAATTTTGACGTTTTTTTCCAAGTTAACTTTTGTAAATATTTCTTCACAAAAATTATTTTTACGACGTATTAAAATTTAAAAACATGGCTTTTTAATAATACTAATGCGCTTTTCTCTTGAATTCTAACAGTTTTTAAAATACATTTTTTTTGTGCAATTTTTCAACAATATATTTCATTGTTACAGAGAAATCCAAACTATTTTCATTGTTTCATCGGATATCAAATCGCGCAATCTTCTTCCATTGTTAAAAGCAAAGACACAAAGATCGTTTTTAAAATCTGTGTAGTTTACGTCAGGAAGAAGAAAGTAAAGCTACAGTACTTCGAAGGTTAGAAGACAGATGAATTGGTAGCGATATTTTTAATGGAACTGCTGGGCTTGACTGCATTGGAAAGGTTCATTTATGCAATTAATATAACAAATGTAAGGCTAGCCAAATAACCATATAGCTCTAATGGATATCGTAATTTGATGCTTAAAAATATATCTTTGAGGAATTGTAAATATTGAAGTTAAAGATAAAAAAATTGATGAAAATTAAATAAAATCAATATTCCCGGCAAACTAGCTTGTAACTAAAAGCGGCTAGTGGATAAATAAGAATTGTTGCCTTATTAACTTTTTAAATAAATTTTATTAACAACAAAAACAACCGAACGTGATCAAGGCAGCAGTTCAAATTATTTAAAAAATAAATGACGAAATAACGGAGTAGATAACGCATTCTCAAGAAAGATTTCTTTTTTTTTTCCTTTCTTTTTTTGTGATTTATGTTCCCAAAGAAGGTGCGAGATTCGACTGCCAATTGGATAAACCTTCGGAATTACTTACGAATTCATCGCATCTTCCATGATCATTGTCATAACTATTGCAGTCACAGTTAAATACTTGTAACAGTTTGAGATTATCTAATATAATACGTATGAAAAAGTTACCAATTAATTAATGATAAATAATAATTAAAAGTAAATAAAGTCAACATATTTGAGTTACAAGCATTTCGAAAACTCAAAAATACATAAAGCAAAATATGATACATATAATAAAATAACCACAAATCTGCAAACCTTTCAACATCTTTTAGTAATGTGAAATCGATTGTCGACTCCAGCGACAAATGCTTTTCTCATGAAACTAATATATATCTCTCTAATAACTATGAAAAAAATAGGCAATAAATGAAATAAAAGGAATAAATAAACTTTAATTTTTAATGCCAAAAGATTTTCTTAATTTTAAAAGAAGAGGGAAAGAACAAATGATTTCTTGCAATTTTTCTTCTGAGAGTAATCTACAATACAACGAAGCATAGTTTATGACAGTAGATGATAAGTGAATTTGAACTTTTAATTTTCTTTTGAGAAATAATGACATAAACCTGAAACGCATTTTAGCTTGTTTGCTTCAAGAAAAAGATTCTACTTTATGATCATGTTTTAAGCGAAGTCTTTGACAATGGGGGAATTTTTTTTCATTCGTTCGATAAAATTATTTGAGCAACAACGGTCATAAGTCAAGTATAGAAGGAAATTGAATTACTAGGCAATAAATATATAATGTGATACAGTAAGCTTCGAGAATTTTCCTATGGTATAAAATATATTTAACATTTATGAACATTTTTACTTTCTCTTATATATAGTGTAGAGAAGATACTAAAAATAATTCAAAACGCAGTGACACAAATATATCAAATTTGGTATGGGATTTTGTGACTACAAGTGCAATTTTGAGTCAAAATTTTGCTTTCAATCGATTGGGAAAAAATGCGTCTAAAACACAAATTTGATTTTTGGATAGTATAAACGACATGCCAGGGATTAATCGTCAAAACACTCGCCAATAACCATACGATATATTCGGTAAAAATGTTAAATTCATCTCAAAAGTTAACTATTTGTAACTGTTGTAAGCCATTGCCATGTAAAGCGTTCTCTGGCGTGACAAGTTTATTAGAGAGTATGCGAGAAAGTTTTGAGGAGATAACACCAGCTGGTTTTCTTCTATTATCTTTACCTGTTCTAAACATAATCTTCATTGAAATGTATTCAATAATAGTTGAACAAACGAATAAGATGCTAGCCGTGCAAAGACTAATTTAACATTTAATCCAACTTGTTACCTAACACAACCAGCAGGAGTGTTTTCTCCTTTCATTCCCATCCTTTAAATAATATAACATTTTGTATCAAATTTATAGCAAAAATGAAATGCGCATTGTGTGCAAGTTCTTTTTATCGATTTTCTTTAATCAGTGTAATCAATTTTACATTGAACTGCAATTTGATTGTTAAGATTGCGTATCCAGTTTCACTTATGGAGTTTGTTGCATTTGTGATTTTTCCCATTCATTTATAAAAAGACTAACAAATCAGCAAAAAATCAATTCTTTGACAGATTTCTTGGAAATTTGACACATTTTTTACATGTCTAGAGATAAAATATATCAAATAACATCTGTTACGCTATAGACATTTTGAGTCGTCATGTTCATAAATTTGCATTAAAAACAAACTTCTTAATGAAAGATTTCTCCCCAAATTTGGAGAAAAAAAAATTTCAGATATGATTTTAAGATCACATAATATATTTCTTTAGTTTGATTTGTGTTTTTTTATATTAATCGCGTTCAGAGACAAATGTACATAAATCCAAATGTGAATTTTTTTTCCACCTGTGAAAGGTGCAGATTCATCAACATCTCGATGCCGAATTGTTTGATAATTACAGTAATTTGCTGTACCTTTGCCAATGAGAAAGCAAAAATGTATGACGCACCTGAAGAAAAAACTGTCTCATAGTAATGAGATTTTACATCTGGAATTTTCTTTTTCATTTCCATAATGTACAAATTTCACAACTTATGTATAAATAAGGAAAACTAGGCATCCGGGGCTATAATGATGCTGCAAAGACAAAGACAGAATGAATTTTTCAAGAATTAAAATCCATTAAGGATTATAGTTTCTGAAATTCTGATTTTCGTTACGAAAATTACAGATAATAGGAGGAAAAATAAGAAAAAAAGGGATTTTGACGGCAATCTATTTATCTTCTGCCTTTTTTGTAGAGTTTTTAATGACTACATTCTCCCTGATTGTTTTGCTTTAACCCTTTAACTGGAGTTTTAAAATATTCTTTTGCCTCAACCCTTGCAAGTTCTCATAATTCTTTCCATGATCGAATTCTATTTAAACATATAACGCTGTAATAGTATTGCATGATTCTGCATCGTAATAAATTAAGCTGGACCCAGATGCCTTCAGTTCAGTTATGTCATTGTCCGTTTTAAAAGCAACACTATGGCTATTTTGGGGCGAACTTTGTAATTTTGAGCCACAGTTAGATAACGAGGTGATACCTGGTCTTCCCTCTCCAAACTTCCGCTCCATACCTGGAAGGACGTTGGCCTTGACAGATTTAGCATGCACCAGACCTGCTTACATGACGTTTCATTGGTGGCATCGGAGCTTGATCCAGAAACCCTCCGATTCCGAAACCGAGACCTTAGAGAAGAAGAAAATGGAAAGTCTTTCAACTCGCAAAAATCAAGACGTACACACAAGGGTGGATTTCTTCTCTGCATAGGGGGCCGCGGTGGCCTGGTGATAAAGTCTCGGCTTCGGAACCGGAGGGTTTCAGGTTCGTGACCCGATTCCGCCGAAAAACCGTCGTGTAAGAGGGTCTGTTGCACGTTAAATCCGTCATGACCAAACGTCCTCCCGCTGGTGAGGAGAGGGGGGTGCCAGCTCAGGTGTCGTCCTTGTCATCTGACCGCGGTTCAAAATGACGATGTCCGTCCCAAAATAGCCCTAGTGCTGCTTTAAACGGGACGTTAATATAACTAAACTAAACCAAACCTTCTTCTCTGCATACTAGACAGCTGCCTAAGGCCGTTAGGCCGAGCGGGAGTCACAACAGGCTACTTCAAGAACTTTATTTTTCTAACTACCAAATAATTAAATTTGTAGAGAATATATATTTTATCAATTGTAAAATATTACAATAATATTAACACTTTATAAAATATAATTGACGTATAAGAATTAAAATAATTATAAACACTAAATTCTGCTTCAGTAGCATCACATGTAAAAGTGTATTCCTAGCACCAATGGTCTGGAGTCATGCCAGATAAATAACGCAAATACACATTTACAAAATTTATATTAAAAAAAATCAATTATAAAATGTTGACATGCTAAAATTGTGTTGAAATTTCAAACTAAATTTACCAGATTGTTAAAAGAAGAGCCTCATAATGTACATTGCACCCAGGGCTGCAGATGTTCATGATATAACGAAAAAGTCCAATTTTTATCTGTTATCAAGATTTCTTTTTGAAAACCATGATGATCTCGGAGAACCGACAACGAAGGTCGGAAACAGGAAAAAAGAGATTTGTTTTGAACTTATATTGTTTCAAAAAGGAATTTGACGTCACAGCATTTTGGTTTGCAGGAAAAAAATAGCCCGTGCAACACAAAAGTAAATCATAATGAAGCCGGAGTTTGAATGATTAGGGACTTATAGATTGTAGATTAATTAGAAATTATTACAACATATATATATAATATGTTATAATTTCCATTATCTCGCATTATGTTCAACGTTTTTCTATTTATTACTTTCATTTCGAATCAATTATTCGAAAAATAATAAGTCATTGCTAATAGTGATAAATAGGCATATTGCGTTTTTTGACCTGCTCTCTTTGGATAAACTCAGGAAGATTAATACATGCAAACAGATTACTTTTGTCTAGAGATTTGAAACATATTTTCTATTTAATAGAGCTAAAACGATTGCTGGTTATATAATTAAGTAACAGTGTAGGAAATTTATTATCTACCATAAAAAGAAAGCGTTTTAAACTAATAAAAATGATGTCTTTCTTTTGTATTTTTGAGTATCTGAGCGAGTTTTGCAGTAGGCAAAAATTCTACGCTTACACTTCTCTGAGTTCTAACAGAAAAAAAAAGTTTTAAAATTATGTCTTGCTCGTGTCTGTGAAGGCATTGAAGGTTATAAAACCAAATTTGATATGAAATCTTTTTATCAGCACAGTTGTGAGAGAAATGGGCCAATGAAAAGTGTTTTTAAGATCCTTCTAAGTGTGTCTGAGCATTATAACCCAAAATTGCAACCAGTTAGTTGGATGAAATATGGAGTGTAATTTTTTAAAAATGAAAGGTGGTTTTAATCCGGTTTTAGATACATTCGATTAAATGGAAAATATGTGAAATTCATGCTCGATTGTTTTCGGTCTGCTATGATAATTAAAGCAAAACGTACTATGTATTGAATATACGAAAAAGCCAACTGGAGGATACTCGTTGGATTCATACGTGTGCTTTGATCGTT
The DNA here is from genome assembly GCA_026543865.1 of Argiope aurantia. Classification (NCBI taxonomy): domain Eukaryota; kingdom Metazoa; phylum Arthropoda; class Arachnida; order Araneae; family Araneidae; genus Argiope; species Argiope aurantia. The sequence continues at coordinate 21,252 of JAPMOR010108472.1, read as the reverse complement.
GAGAAATAAAGTTTACCCTACAGATCATTTTTGAGTTGAGGATCTGTTATTGAACTTTTATAAAATCTAAAAATAATGGAAATCTCTAATTCATGCTATTAAAAACTATCTAAAATATAATCGTCTTCCGTCTTTTGAAATACTGGACGGAGTTCTCTTGATCTGCGCCATTATCGGTCGAGGAAATCCTAACTTCTATCTTGGCGTAAAGACATTCCGATAGTTTTTTTTTCTTATGTTTATATTGAGATTTTTATCACTGTATAAGTAGACTTAAGCATGAACAAAGTTAAGGGTTCATAAAATCATATTTTTTAAATGCTGGATTGTAGCAAACGCTAATGAGCTGAAATGTGCAGTTTTTATTGTTTTATATTTATGCCGACTCATTATATTCTAACTTAATGGAGAAGTTGGTGGTTATTGCTGATATTTTAGCTTTGATTTGAGTGTTCATGAACATTTTGTACAGAGAAGATCACACTGTAAATATATATTGAACTTAAAGAAAACCTTTAATGTTATTATATATTTACAT
>JAPMOR010108472.1:0-20614 GCA_026543865.1 Argiope aurantia | reverse complement strand
ATATATATATATATATATATATATATATATATATATATATATATATCATAATTTTTGAAGCAGTTTCGTGGCCGAAGAGAGAAGATTTTTGATTGATTTTTTTAAACTCCACTTTATTTGTCCGTTCACAGCGCGGCACAAAAGTAGAAGAATGAAAAAAGAGACAGAAAATATTTTCCCCGAGTTATTAATACTATGTGATTATGATGGGGATTTCTTTACATGTGTCGATTTAGGATAAAGAAATACAGGGATTTTTTAAAACAAAATCGCTTAGCTTGACAATTTTTTATTCTTTCATGCGGAGCGTGGGAAAGGCCGATTTAAGCATTTTTACAGACCTTCTGTTGAATTAATTAAATAAAGAAGGTGGAATTGGATCAGGAAGTAAGAAAACATTTTAGAATCAAATTTATATGGGTTAAATTAAGATAAAAATTAGGGAATTAATTAGGATTAAATTAAATTTTAGAATATCATTATATGTATAATTTTTACTGCAACTTTGTTAGTTGATTTGTGACTCATAAATCTGCGATATTGTTAACACAATAACAGCCCTCTAGACTGACATCTCTTTTAAATGCAATAAGAAACAAATTCACAATGCGAGTTAGTCACATCTTATTTCGCATTATCCCATAAAATCACTTTCCGGTGTAATAAAGTAGTTCTAGCAAATATGATTATTTCCCGATGACCATTGAGAAATACAAACACAATTTTAATGGATATCTATAGAGAATGAATTCAGTGACTTCTACTTAAGATTGGTTAATGCTATGAAGAAACAAATGGCCACAAGGCAGTGCGGGAAAAAAAAGTTACGGTACGGAAAAAAAAATTTGGAAGTTCCATCTACGTCCGAAAGGGGATCACAGTTACGTCATAAAACTGATCTTAGTAGGTAGGTCGGGAATTTATTAATGTTGTTACGAAGATGTGATCAGCTGTGACGTCACTGCATTTTGTGCATGACGTGTGAGAATGGTCTTTTATCAAAGTCGTTAATGACTTGTTTTTTGTCAAGGTCTTTGACTGGGCCGGAAGCATACAATACTATAGGTTAAGATCAAGTTGAAAATTAAAAACGAAATATTTTAAAGATACAAAATTTCAAACAGATTCATGTGGAGTTCTAGAAAATTATGTTTTTATTCAAAAAACAGTTGAAAAATATATATTGAAGTTATTTTTGAAATTTACATAATTTTAGTTATATAAATGTCATGGTTTTTGAAAATAAATAAAAACGGAGATAAAAAAAAAACGCGTTAGAGCTGTATGAGATAAGAAAAGATAAGAGCTGTATTTGGGAAAATAATTTTTAGATCAAAATAATTTCATTCTATCTATATGAAAAATAAAAACAAGTTTATCAGAATTTTTAAAATATCTGATCAAATCAAACATCGAAATACAAAACATGTAAATTACTGCAATCAATTAATCAGCGAATTTTATTTTATTTAATGTTTACAGATAAGTATAACATTTACAAAACCATTTTGCTATCTTACAATTGGCAAAAACATTCTAAAATATGCAAAATGGTTGTCCTTTTATAAATTCTATCAATAAAAATAAAAGTGAAATATATAAATAGTTTGTATGTTACAAAAATTCAAGTTGTTAATTGTATTTTTTTCTAATTTTATATTCGCAAGTGCTTTAAAAAAGAAGGAAAGGTTTAGATTGATTTATTAAATGGTGAACATTTTATTAACTGGAAACTGCGTTTTCAGGAAAAAGTAGGATAGAGCGTTGTAATTCATATATTATAGAAATTTTACAGATATTTTAAATCATTTTAATTTCTTATTTGTCTATGACTGTTATATGCAAAATTTAATTAAATTTTAAATAATTATTTAAAAATTATTAAACTTAAAGGGAAAACTTGCGTTCTGCAATTTTCACAGATAATTTGATACAGTTTGTGTGTTTTTTCAAAAGGAGAAAGTTGAAAAATTGTTTGATGTAAGTGAAATTCTTTTTTTAAGATTATTAAATTTTCAGACGATAAAAGCCTTGTAGTTTGAAATATCGTCTAATTTATCTTATTTTTATAAAAGTGTTTTGAATATATTTTATGGTTTTGTACTACAATACCATTAGTAGGATTTTATATGGGATAAAAGTTATTTTTATTGTAAAAAATACTTTCTAATACTTCATTTTTTGCTCAAAAATAAAGCATAACTTCCATATTCCAAGGAGGAAAAAGGAATTTGAATTGAATAAGGAGCTATTCCTGTCTTATCTAAACATCCGGGGAAAAACAACAAAATACTGAAATAATACTAAAGCGGAAGGACGAGTTTAATGAAAATTTTATGACACTTAAATAATATTTTCTTATATAAAAAACTTGAGCATATTTTCATTCCAAGTAACTCTGGATGTACTAGATAATAAATACCTAATAAAAAATAAATTGATTTTTGATTCATAGTTTTAAATTTTTATTTGTCATACAAAGTATTTTACTAATCTTTGTGAGCTAATCTACAAAAGGAATATAATGTTGGACATCTATAGATCTCGTTAAAAGAAAATAATAATTTTATAGAGGGGTATGCATTCTCAAATGATCTCAAATCAACTGATCTAGAAATTTCTTTATATTATAGCACCCTGTTGGCTTTAGATATTATGCGGTCTTAAGATATGCATATTACATGGTCTTCTTTTAATAACCTGGACAGTTTAGTTTCATATTTCAACAGATTTTTAACATATTAATGATTTATTTTAGGTTAATACTCTTTATTCTATTGACTTTGTGAAATTTTTTTTGTTTTTATTTATCTATTATGTCTCCATATTGTTCAGTATAAACATTTATACACAGTGTTTTTGAAGCATACATTCGGCGTTTATAAATAATCTAAGTAAACATAATGAAGCATATAATTGATTGATAATGATATGAACATGATAATGATTGATTTTAGGTTAATATTTTTTATTTTATTAACTTTGCCGAAATATAGTTTTTTTTATTTTTCTATTATGTCGCCAAATATTCCAGTATCAACCTTTATACAGAGTTTTTAAAGCATGTATTTGGCGTTTATAAATATTCTAAGTAAGCATAATTAAACATATAAAAACTCGACCAATCATATCTAGCTAAATTTCAGTATTACTTCAATATTTCACAATCCATAATATTTGTATTTTTATAAGCTTATTTATTCAACATCTAGATAAATAAAGTTTTTTAATTGACCTGCTTGCAGATTAGAAGTTCCTAGGCACCTGCTTATTGAGTTTGTCAGAACTCTGTCATTGATGTGGCATAATTAATTAATAACTATAAAATGGTAACGGCAGAAAAAAAATGGTATTTCGCGCGTTGAATTTTATGGACTTTATCACAAAGTGCAGTTTAATATTCAAGATATCGCACAAAACTTGTGTATGCAGATTGATACAACATTTTGGATTATTTGTATATGACAACAGGGATTTATTTTGTGTATTTGGTTTAATCCTACGCAGTTTCCTTTTCAAGTGAGAGTGAATTTTAGGTAAACAAACACATCAATTTAAAAGGAAATCTGTTTATGTGGAATTCAAAACATTCGTTAAAAGCCAACTACGAAAACAACATATACTAATTCATTATACGAAAAAACATACATTATTTAAAAATAACTCAAACTTCTAACCTTCCAGAGATCTACGAAATTTCTTATTACCAATGCCGTTGCATTATTTAACAGTAACTCAAAAAATATTTGCCTTCCAGAAAGCAGTAGAATTTTCAAACTCACCAAAATTTACACAATTCTGTGATAAAAACACTTTTTCCTTTATCAGCGGGAAAGAAGCCCTGTTGAGAAGGAGAGTGAAAACGAAAACGCGATATCTTTTTCTCCCCTCCCCCTTGACCTTGAAACCGTGAGCCGGTCTCGAACAGGTCTTAACCCTTTGGGTTTCCTCCGTGGCATCCCTACATCAGTCCTCTCACTGACACTGACCGAGCATCACTCTCTTCCAGACGCAAAGAGCTCGCACGTTCTCCAATTTTTTGTTCTCTTTCGATCCTGATGCATAGACACTCTCTGCTCAGATCTCCAAGAGGATCCTTTATGGAACATTGAATCTTTTCCATTGCCCTTCTATGGTTCTAAGATATCAAGTGAAAGGTTGAGTTTTAGAACAGTGCAGAGTTTCATTTTGAAGTTCTATTATTTGGTGCATGGGCTTAGTTGTTTTTGTGCCATATCATCTACCATCCAATTGAAAAAATGGAATCAGTCCCCTGGTGTATATTGATACTGATGTGCCTCGGCTGTGCCTTGGCTGATCGTGACGATCATATTGAGCTGGAAGAACCTATGCATGCCCGGCAGGCCTGGATCCGCGCTGATCAGCGCCTGCGCTCGGCCACAAGTAAGATCATGCGGAAGGCCCTCCCAGCGATCATGAAGGAGGTTTACAAGAAGGATCTTTCGACCAACTGTCTGACCGGCCTGTTACACACGGCGAACGCCTTCAAGCAAAGTAAAGCATGGGCATTCAAGAGTAAGTCCGTTTCTCTCTTTTTTTTTAAAAAAAAAATCAAGCATCCAAATTAAGTAATATGAAAAAAATTTACTTTCTGTTTCATTACGTTCAATTGTCATCGTAAAGTTACCAGATCTTAATAGATGGTAAAGAAAAAGAAAAAAAACTTTAAACTACAGTTTTATATAAAATTAGATATTATGATTTGATTCGGTCGCTCAAATCAAAATATCGTAGTTAGATGATAGAAATGTGTGTAATTATTATGGTTAGAAGAAATCTTTGACATTTTAATGATTGTAGGATGTATACATTTTTTAATTTTAATTTCTATTAGATGAGCTACCAAATGACGCATGCAATTCTTAAGACCTGTATTTAATTATTTATCATTTATACATCATTATTTATTTTTCATTTTAATATCTTTCCTCAAATAAAATTCATGGGGAAATTATTGAACCTCAATTATTTTGCTTTTTTTATTATCTAATTGGATGACTTCGTTTCTGAAATGTGTTGTCTTCCTGATTTAGTGAAAAGTCCATAAAATACTCGAATCTTTTCTGGACTATGTGCAATTTTCGTATTAGATCATTTTGGATTATATTTTGTATAAGATTTGTTCTACGAGAAATTTTTTGTATTAGATAATCTTTAAAAACTTAAATTTATCTTATAAGCTTTGAAAGTAATAATTCTGTGCTCAATGGATGTATAGGCACGAGGATTAAGAGTTTAAAATGAATCTACTGATTCTATTAATCGGTTCTCAAATCACTAAAAATTTTATTTGTATTCTTAACTAAATATTTTTCTGATTTTCTCTCTGATACGGTCTTTTCTAATATAAGATTATGAATTTTTGTTTCAAAATCAGTGGGAAAGTTCAAATATTAACATGCATGTGATAAAGTATCAAATGCAGTATTTTTATATATACTTCACGATCAATATTAAAATCAGTTGAAACAAGATTTAATGAATCCAGTCTATTATTTTATTTTGTATTAAATCTCAGTTTTTAATAGTCCTGGTGTAGTTTGTTGGCTGAATTCTGCGCCTTTTAAAACTTTTTTTTTATTGTTGCAAATTTCACAATCCTTAATCTTGCTTCCTAGTCTTAATTTGCCCAGTATTAAATGCAATAATTATTGTTCATTTAAGTATTACTGAAATTATAAGAGATAGTTGTTGTTGCAAATATAAGCTTCAGCTTATTTCTTGCTTTTATTCAAAGAGAAATTTCATGATGCATCTAGATTAAAATTTTACAGAATTACAAATTTGGAGAGCAATTTATATTGCAGAAAAGCATGCCATTGTAATGTAGAGAAGTCAAAACATCCATTCTTTGCGCTGTACCAGAAATAAATTTGATCTCAATGTTTCAAAAATATGGATTTTATTATTTTTAAATTCAATTTGTGGCAATATACGAAGTGCTTTTAAAGCCCGAGTATTATCCTTAAATATATTTTGCTAATTGAGAATAATCCGATTTAATATATTCAATATTCAATCAGTAAAAAGAAATTACAGATTTTAGCAACGTCTGTTAAAAATAAAATTCAATTTTTTAAATAAATACAACAAACATAACATTGATGCAAAACTTACTTACATTAAAGCTCTTTTACACAGTCAAAACGGATATTCATACTTTAACCCTACAAACTCTGTTAAGCATTACAATACTGGGAATTTTACATGAAAACATTCTGTACAATATTCAATATTTTTTTCTACATAATTTTTACTAGCATTTATTTTAAAATAAAATACTTTTATTTATAATAAATAAGAATAAATGTAAAAAGTAGCGTAATTTTAAAAAATGTACATCACAACAGCAATAGTTCAGATTTGAGTAAAATTCACAAATTTAGTTCTAATATATCTCTATTCTTTTCCATCGGCTTACTGACAATCACTGTTAATTGCAAATAAATGTTTGATACAATTTTCTGTAATTAAAATTTATTGATGAAGATTTTGAATCTGTAAGAATTTGTACGCAAGTTCTGAAATACAAATAGTTGTAAACGTATTTATTCTAATTATTAGATTCAGCTTTTAATATGTTATAAACTATTCACTTATGCGGAATCCTTCATTTACACATAAATTCAATGCATTTTCTGAAAAATATTTTCTAAATAGTCTTATTTGATGTTCATCTGATGTTCCTTGTAAGCGCATTCAATATATGATTTAATATTTTTCCATCATATGAAATTATAAAGGACAATTTCTGTTTCAATCTGATACACAATTGTTTGGATTACTGGAAATCTGGACATTTTTGAAGATATAGACCGAGCTTTGTGACTTCTACAGATAACAGCATTATTATTCCGAAAAGTTTTTATGTATTCAGAATTCTGGAGAACAATTACGAAAATTAAAAATATTAACTTTTGGGCAGAATACTGAAAGGAAAGTCATTATAAGGCGGATAACAAATTTAAATGTGGCAAAGTTTGTAAAATATTTACAAACCTTCTCTATTTTTTTAAATAATCATCTTTACTTCTAAGTGTGCCTGCCTGCTCTTAGACAAATCTCCTAACCTTCTCATATAAACTGATACTTATAAATACCAATTATGAATTACTAGAAAATATGTACATCTATTAAAGTTGATATCTTTTTATCCTTATTTCAGAGCTGATTCAGAGATAATCGTAGTAAAAAGTCTTATGAACATTGGCAGAGTGCATAAGAAATAAAAACAAATATTTTCAGTATACTTTAGGTGTAAATATATAATAACACTGGAAATTTTACTTCTTTGCAATGGGATCTGCTCTATCCATAATATTCATGAACTCTCAAATTAAAACTAATCAGGAAAATTGGATTGAAGCAAATTGTGATCCACTAACAGAAAACGATACGATGCCTATGCAAAGTTAAAAAAAATGTTGAACAAAGAATATTAACATTAAACTTCAACTTAATTTGCGAACTTAAGAAAGAGAAAACATAAGCAATACTTTTATAAAAAAAATATGAAATAATAAAAATTGTAGATCTCAATTCATTGATATTTGTTGCGCATTCATGTTTGGGTTTATTGTTCATCTATAAATTCGTCAAATTAAACATTAAAATAATCCTTATATTATTTGCTAGACGTCTAAACAGAGGTTTGAATTCCGCAACTGACAATGACGCAGACCATTAGGGCAGAAAATTTTTAACTGCGCCCAACATTACAGACGACGGTGGATATATATACTGATAACTATACGTTATAAAAAATTATTTCAGAAAAACGAAATTCAAGAATAAAAATAATTCATACTTCTGACGTAAATTTTATTATGTCTAACTTAGCTGCAAGAACAAATATGTTCAGTGTGCGGTATGAAGGCAATCAATTTTAAAATGTAACAAATTTAATGCTTAAAATTTATTTTAATTTACTTTACTATTTATTGATAAATTGTTACACTAATGCGAAAAAGTAGACCTAAGATGGAATTTTAATTGGTAGTTATAGCAATCAAAATTGATATATTTTATTTTCTGAAAAAAATTATATTTCGCATACCTAAATGTATCATCTAACAATTTAAATATCTTTACACCTTTATTATGTACTCGGAATACAAAACGATCGTAGCAGATGCCCTTTTGCAACAACTTAGTAAAGGTGAATTTATCTCCATTCTTCTACGAAAATAATAATTTTAATTAGATGCGAATATCGATGGATGATTATATTGTTGTTTCTAATGGCACTTGTCATTAACAAGCCCACTGACTTTAGAAGTCAGTGATTTTAAGCCAAGGGTGCGTCTTTTGTTTTTGCAGTAGCGTCATCTAGGACTAAGAGTACGACTTAGCTACATATACGTCACAACTCTTTTTACAGGGCGAACTTCATTCAAGCATTTCATACATTCATCCACAGATCGTAATTTAGACCTGAATCAGAGAACCATCACCCCTGATCCAGTACCCCCAGTGGTATTACAGTGGTATAGATGATTATTGGATAGTCTATTAAAATGTATAAAAATAGAGTCTATTAAATGTATTTTCTTTTTAAAGGCACCTGATAATGTACTTGGAGCATATTCATATGGAATTTCCTTAACAAGCCCACCTTGTTAAAGGAATATTACTTTTCAAATTCAACATTATTACTTGCCAACAAACGAAGTCATGCCGATGACAGTTGTAGAAATTTATTTTCGATCGGTGAGCATACTTATTGAGTAGAAGTCATAAAATAATTAAAATTTATTATGTCTTCGATGTATCTTAAGCAAAAACAATAGTGCTTTTTAGTTTACTCAACGAATCCACAAATGTTTCTTTATTTGTTCAAATTTTAAATGATACAGAAACAAATATGGCTCAATATGAATTTTAGATGGCCTTTTTCTTCATTTTTTTTTTGATAAACTTGTAAAGTATTCCTTTCAGTCAAAATTTCCTTAAAAGCGTGAACACTTTTGTGTCAACTTCAAATGATTTTTTACATATATTTGTAAAGCATAACGCCTGAAAATTCATGCTATTTTTACACTTCTATTCACTTTCCTAGGGAAAAATATTAAGTTTGGCTAAGGCGAAATCTTTCGCATGCTAACTTTTATAAAGGTACTTACTTTGCTAAAATCTTTATTTATTTATTTATACGATGCACATTTCCAAGTCTAAGTCATTGTTGAATTGAATTAAGAAAATTACTTTTATTCTTGCAGCTATGTTACTGTTATTATGAGTATGCCTGTCCAAGTAGTTTCCAGTTTAAGTAAACTTATCTCAGAGTTCAGAAAATTTTATTTATTCATTCCTTCTTATTATTTTGTCTTTGAGCAATGGCAAAGTAAACTTAGATTTCGAACAGAAAAACAAAAAAAGCGCCTCCAGGCTGGACGAGCTCAGTTCATCGCTCTGTCATTAAAGGCATCATGAACTTCAGGAAATGATTTAAGCATTACGTTAAACTGATAACGTTTTAAACTGGTGTACAAGACCAACATTTCTACGAATCCAGATCTTTCCGGAGTAAATGTTTGAGAACAAGCTAAGTTTTATTTCTTTTACGAACTGGTTCTTTTCTCTCAACCGCTTTATTAAATTGATTTTTCATTGAATCACGATTCGTTAATACGACATGAAAAATGATTATAATTTAAGGAAGGCCATAATAAGATATAGAAAGATGCAGTCACTAGGGACATTTTCTTCTGGAATTTCGGAATAACGTTTTGGCAACAGTCGATATTTCTCCGTTCTGAAATAACAATGAGATCACCACTCGCACAAGAGCAATCGAAACAAAAGGTTACACATGAAAGGAAGAAACTCAAAAAATGATGCCTTAAAACGCCACTGGAATCAAGATAGTTATCTATTTTTCTTTTTCGTAAACAACATCTTTCCTCAAAGTACTTGTAAAAACTCATGTAAATATTGTTTTAGACAATGCGAGATAAAGCAACTGAAGTGAGAACATATCTCAAAGATCTTATCAATACATCAATCAACTCTTGTCTGGTGAGTGTGATTTTATAATTGCAATAAAAATTAGCTATAACTTTAACCTTTCTATTCCTAAAAGTATTGAGAGGCGTTATTATATATATGCTGGGCCTAAGTGAAGATTAGTGTGCACCAGCTGTTTGTCGCCAATATTGCAACCCATCGGATCCCTCTTATAGCAACCGTACTGCTGTTTTGTTTACTACTTTTTGCAATGGTTGAGTTGTACATAAACTACAATGACATTATGAAAAATGTTAAATTAAAAATATTAAAAAAATATCGATTAAAGATTTTAATTTTGTTCTTTATAATAATTAAAATTTATTAAATAAAGAAAGTTAAGCTTATAATTAAAAATTATTTTCTTCTTTCTTTTTTTTTAATGTGAATACGAACAGAAAATATTTATTCTTTTGTAATTTTTAATTGTCAGTACGCGCTTTAAAAAAATCGTCTGCATTCTCACTTTAAAAGACAGCTGCAATGGAATTCTTCATAGTTCTCGTAATGCTTTTGGTATTATAACGGTTGGTTTCCTTCATAATTTGTTATGTCGGGAGTATTTCGAACCTGTAGAATGGATGAAGGGTGAGTTAAATATGCACATATATATATTACGAGTTGATGAAGTTAGGAAAGAATGCTTGTTTGAAATTTTGTATTGAGAATGGTTTGGTATCGAACCGGCAGAATGGATGAAGGGTGAGTGGAATATATTTTTTTATGAGTTGATGAAGGGGAAAAGTATCTTTGTTTGAAATTTTGTATGGATAATGTTCCGATTGCTTAATTCTTCGTTTTTTCTTTTCTCTTGGTTATGTACTTTTTCTGTTATCCACACAGTCTTTATGTTCAATGTGCTAGCGAAGCTAGTAGGTCCCCACTCCCGCTGCTAGCGAAGCCGTAGGATGTTTTTTTTTAAGTTAAAAAATTCTGCTCGGTGCCTTCTACAGATGCCGAAGGCATCTGTAGAAGGCACCGGGCAGTATGGAAAAAAAAAATACTTATCAGTAAAAAGTCTTAATTAGATGGCGGGAAATGGTAACCGTAACTGTCCTGCGGAGGTATTTGTTTATTTTGTCCGTCATCTTTATTGGCGACTTGGCATTGTTGGCGCAGCTGGGTGCACACTAAAATTCACTTTTACCTATATGCAGATGTAATCTTTTAGTATTCAGAAATAGTAGTAGATTTGCAATAATTCCTAAAAATGAATTTGAAATTTTTTACTATTATATGCTTTTTATAATAATCATTATTTGACAAGAATGTGAAAACGATGCACCCTGCATAGTTACCAGACTGGGCATAGATGTGCAAAGCGTTAAATACTACTCTAATAGCTTTGACTTCCAACTTATTCCTCTTTCTTTTTTTGTTTGTTTAATCTAAAAAAAGTTATATAAAAGTGTCCAGTTATTCCAGCCCAAATAGCGCTATAAATTGTTCGTACTATGACATGTAATTGACTTCAATAGTGGACTTAAATTATTATTTGAATGCTATCATAATTTGCTCTGAATGTTTTGTTGTCGATTTTAGCTTAACAACAATTTTTCTTAGAATAAGTTTAATATTTTATGACCATTTGATTTAGATACATAATAATTTATAATTGTTAATAGTTTTTGAATATAGTGTGATGTGATAATTTTATAGCTTTCATAAGGATGGTGTTTACCGAAGTCATAACCAAAAGTTATTATAATTTAAGCTTTTTCAAGTACACGAGCTCATTTGTTTGCCCATGTAAGAATAATTGAAAGCGGAATTTATAAGATAAAAAATCTACTTTGGTGTAAGCCAGATCTGAGACATTAAATCTACTGCAAGAGTAGAAACCGGCAAGAATCTCACTTACAATTACAATAACGAACAGATATTAAAAAAATCTAATGATGAAACTAGCATTTAAATATAGTTAAGTAACAAAAGAAAACCCCCATACTAAAAAAACCCCCCAATGGTAGATGGTCTCAACGAAATCTTCTCGCGTCTCATACTGTTGTGGAACAGTAGTAATAGCATAATAGCATGCAATGTTTGGAAATTAATCGTTGCGGTCAGTACACAAGTACCAGAAAACCGAATATATATTTTGGACGCCTTTTTTTTTTCCAAACGATTGCAGCCAAAATTTGATATGGAACTACAGTTGAAGTCCAAGATTACACACTAAATTTGGTGCTTATCTATCAATATAAAAATGGTTTACCAAATTTTATCCAATTAACCCTATCGTTTTGTATTTATCGTATTAACTTATTATCATATAGCTGAGCTGAAAAACTTAGTCTGTATGAATTATGCTCAAAATTTGCTACAAATTTCATTTGCTCAAACATTTTCGAATTATCATATTCATAGACAGAAGAACAGATAGATATTGTTACAAACCTGCTTCCCAGCATAGTTTGTTCCACTATCAGAAAAACTGTTTTAAAGTCATCGGTAATGGACGGAGTCCGTGTGTCACATCGGAGGTCACAGAGCTTGGCGACAAACTTGGCGATCATTTGGCGACTTTGGTGCCAAAATAGATTATACCCGAAACATCGAGAATTTTCCCGATCCGTCCAGTAGGAACCGAGATACGCCTCGAACGTTCCTGATTGGTTGAGAGGCTTCTAGCCCCGCCCCCTGAGACCTGTAAAAGGGGCTGCAGCTACCAGAGGGACGAAGTCAGTCAGAGTGGACAGAGCGGAGTAGTCGGAAGCGACAGTGAAGAGTAGTGGGAATCGACGGAGCGGAGTAGTCGGAAGTGACGGAGTCAAGCTAGTGCTGAACTGAGCTGTGCGCTACTGTCTGCAGTAGATTCTGGTTGTATTCTGCTGTATGTGCTGTTGTATGCTACACGTCTCGGCTGAAGATAGTCGTCTCTGTGCTGTATATAGCTATCGCTTTTGTGCTGTCCTGTGTGTCTTCATGTAAATAAACGTCGTTGTTTCTTTTTCTACTGCCGCCTGCTGATTGAGCGTTCTCCACACCATATAGCTTCCACTATCCGAACGAACCCCCAGTAAAATTCGTAACAATTCCAAAAGTGTATTTTTCCGACTCGGAAAGTCTGCGAAGTCAAAATTCATCAAAATCACGAATTCGATTTTTTTTTGCTTTCTTTTATATTATGTATACGAGAAGTACTATTATAATTATCGTTATTATTTTTAGAGAGTGGTGTCTGATTCCTCTTATAAAGTGGGGTATTGGGTACTACATATTTTTTAATTACTTTTTACTTTCAAATAAGGTTGAATTTCAGAAAGTTTCATGTATTGAGCAAGTATTTGTATAAGACGAATATTACAGGCATCAGAAGCGTTTAAACTTTGAATAAGTTTATGATGTTGAACTAGTGGAATCTCCTCGAAAAGTCACCCTGAAACGTTTTTGCATATTCTCCAATAAAAATTTTATTCCCCTCTCTCAGCATAAAATTCTGGAACTTGGGTACGGCCGCGACTACCTTGGATGGGCCTGGTGAACGATAGTTACGAAATATCGGAAATCTAGCACTTTACCGAATTTATCGTGAATATGTATCTTTTTGCCGATCTATTGACACCAATATTTGACACAGAATTACAGTTGAGTCACAAGATAACATACTGAATGTCATTTATTAAAGTCATTGCGTTTACATGCATACTAAAATACAGACCAACAGGCGATTAACCCTTAAACAGATTTCGTTTAAAATTGGATAATTATCTATATTTTCGATGCTAAACATGTGTACAAAATTTTTTCTTCATATCTCTTTGAATTTTTTTAGTTATCGAATTCATTGTACTCGAACAGTCAGCCAGTCTTCAAGTGAATGGGTTTCATTCAAAATTTTATAGTTATCTACAAATACGGATGCAATGGTATATAATACAATTGTATATAGGTCTGGAATGATATATAATACAATGGTATATAGAGCTGCAGTGTATAGAAAGTTCTAAAATGCATATTCATGGCTTTCACGTTTTTGTTCAAAATCCACAATTTTTATGCGAGGAGAAGGGATAGTAATTTTATTAGGGGCGTATTCGAAAAATTTCGCATACTCCCTTTCGTGCTATCCTTCGCATAATGTTAAATTGTCGCGTTCACATAAATCATCTGCAGATATAGACAGACTGACAACTTTTCAGGGATTTGATACAAGTATACAATTTCTGAGCAGAAATATACAATTTTTCTGAGCAGAATTTATTACAGATTTATAATTTTGGTGAACTGCATTGCGTATGATTTCGCCTGAAATTTGCATATCAAATTTCACTTTTCTAGATTGGTGCGATTTTAGTTATCTTTCCACTTATAGGTACATATTATTCCAAAAATGAATTATTTTTAAGATTAGGAGAAATGTATGACGTCATGATTCCACAAAATCTGAAGTCGAATTTTTGGACTATTTCGATGTTTTTTCTAGTACACCTCATATGTAATTAAGTAAAAAAATGAAGTTAAAAAAGTTAAAAAACATACCTATGAAACCGCAATTTTATAAGAACAGGGTATAAATATTCTGTTATTGGAATCTAAATCCAAAGCTGTAAACAGAAATAAAAAATTGATTTGATCTTTTTCTTTCTAGAATAAGTAAACAAAAATGTATGACAGGTTAGATAAATATTGTTATTCTTTTTTCTCAAATCAAAATACCTATTTACAATATATCAGATTTTTTTATCATAAAAACAATGAATTAATTCTATTCCAGACGATCAAGAAATTTCGACACCCCTCTTTACAGAAAAAAACATAAACAAGATAAAAGAAAAGTAAAATATCTTGCTGCAAATGAATTTTTATTGATAGAAGTACAAAAACTTTGCGTATCATTGTAGAAAAAAAAACCCGTGTTATTTTATTAGTAAACAAAATATAGGTATCTGTACAGGTTTTACGCTTGTAAACAGGTATCAAACTTGTTTTGCTTATCGTGTACATTAATAGAGAAAAGCAATCGTGCCATTATAGAGTCATTAAAAACTTCAATGTCTAGTTAATCTTGTTCTAAGTGCACCTTGACTTTTAGGATCATATTAAAGGTAATTTCACCTTCTGATTCTTCATGTAAAGTTTTACCAAAAATTAGCGGAATTTTTATCCTTAGATTCTAACAATTGAAAGCAGTCACGCGATTAAATATTTGATGAAACAATGAAACTGGTTTGAATTTCATTGAAACAATAAAACCTCTGGTTGAAAATTACGCAAAAAATATTTAAAAAGTCAAAATTCAGAAAAAGTTGCACGACAGCCAAACTGGCATCATTAAAACTACTATTCTTTAAATTTTAAAACATTGTAATATTGCATCGTTATTTTTAAAAAATAGTATGGAAGAAACATCAAAATCATGCTTCATTTTTAATTAAAATTCTAACGAAAGTTTAAAAAAGAATATTTTAGAACATGTTTATAATAACTTTTTGTTCAGAGATGTTCTATTCTCATTCTTGTTTCTGCAATTATTCTCTTCGAAAAGCTGAAAACAGCAATTTCGTCTCAAAAGTTTCCACTTAATCAATCAATCAATCATCGAACAATTAATCTCTAATCGGGCAATGTGACGTAATCAAAGTAGTGGACGAATCGAGAATGCGGCAGTAGTTGAGTGACATCTCGCTCTTTTCAGGTCTCATTGATCATTTTGTACTGTTACTATTTCTTGTTACCGATTTGCTGCGTGCATGTTGATGTTTGCTGCACGCTGTTGTGTCCATTTCAGCTGCATTTTGCCACTGCATATTCACGTTTTGATGCTTTTTCATCCAGCATTTCAGCTGCATTTTGCTGCTGTATATTCACGTTTTCTTGTATTTTTATTCAACTGCATTTTGCTGCTATACATTCACGTTTCCTTGCATCTTCATCCAGTTGCATTTTGCTGCTATACATTCGCGTTTTCTTTATTTAGTATTCAGTTGCATTTTGCTGTTGTGTGTTCGCTTTTTCTTGTATCTTTAACTAGTATTAACCTTGTTGAACTTAACACCGTCGAGCCTACGGATAGATTTTCGATATTTCCCCATATATA
The DNA here is from genome assembly GCA_026543865.1 of Argiope aurantia. Lineage (NCBI taxonomy): Eukaryota > Metazoa > Arthropoda > Arachnida > Araneae > Araneidae > Argiope > Argiope aurantia. The sequence goes on along the minus strand of JAPMOR010108472.1, from coordinate 4,548 downwards.
ATAAAAGAGAATGTGCGTGTGCATTTCTATTTGTGTATTGACGTTGTAAAGGGTAGATCGTATAACCTAACGGTATCAAATTTCGCATGGGAGATAATTTCAAAAAATTAAAATGTGCACCTCAGAGCATTTTAAAAAAATTAATTAAAAAATAAAAAAGATGTTGAGCGAAGAAGAATAACTCTCATATAACAAAGAGAAACTCAAATTTTTCTACCTAATTTTCAACAACAGCTTGCATTGTTACAATGAAATTCAAATTTTTTTCTATTGTTTAGTCAAATATTTAATCATGTGAATATTTTTTTCATTTCTGAAAGCTAAGGAAGAATAATTCTGGTAGTTATTTTCTTACTTATATCAGAACCTTGGATGAGAAAGAAATTGGATGGTTCAATTTTTTTTAAAGGCCTGAGGGAAAGTGTTAGTTTAGAAAGGAAAATAGTAATTTAAAATTATATCAAATTAGTGCTCAATTCAAAAGTAACACTTATATTAATACATAACTTTAAAGTTAAATGGTGCAAATCTGGTAGTGTTTCTATGACCTTAGGCTTGAGAATTGAAATCTCGAATTCTGATTTCACCAAAGAATCACTTTGTGGGAGGACCTATTATCTTGTTAGAAACCTCTTTTCATCATGAGGTAAGAATGTTTCCGGAAGGAGGTGCTGAGCTGAGGCAGTATCATTTTCGTTGAAGTTCAGTCCAAAGTAATATTTTATGACTTCAAAACGAGGCGTAAGTCGAGCTAAATTAAATTAAGATAAAACATTTTAGAATGCTAAATTTTAATTCTGAAGACTTATTGATTGAAAGTTCTGAGAGTATTAATTTATATTGTAAAACGAATTGAAGTTTAGTAATATTGACGTCCCATTTTAAAACATCATTGAGTTTTTTATCGGATTGACCTCGTCATTTTGAACCACGATCAGATGACGAGGATGATACCTGAGTCGGAGCCCCTCTCCAAACTTCCACACCACACCAGTTTGAGGACGTTTGGTCCGACGGATTTAACATGCACCAGACCCGTTTACACGACGGTTCTTCGGTGGAATCGAAACTCGAACCTGACACCCTCCGGTTCCGAAGACGAGACCTTATCACCAGACCACCGAGAAGCGTAATTAAACTGAAAGTTCTCTTTTAAAGATTTAAATTTGAGCTTATTACTTTTAGTAAGATATAGTCATCAGTCATGGGAAACTGGATGTTGAATGAATTTTATGTAACAAGACGACTCGGATCCCCCAGAAAGTCCTGATTTCTAGCATTTTACCCCCAGTTGGAAAGACATTTTGGATTTATCTAAGATTTCAAGATAATGATTGTCTCATTTTCAACTTATTCATACATAATCACGTAAAAATTAGCAGAAAGCGAAGAATGAAATTTGATTTTAAAAAATTGGCACCTGAAAAATTAACGTTTTTATTTAGTTAATGAATTTTTTTTAGTAAATAATATCCCATAAAAAAAGAACTTTCCCCTTTCTGAAACTGAAATTAGTAAACAAACCTACTCACAGTTCTTAATCGGAAAGAAAATCTCTTGCATTGTGTTCTTCCGGAACACGTGCACTGTTCTCTCCCAATCTCCTCACTTTTGTTGGGAAATCCCTTTCGTGACGTTATAACGGTCTTTTTTCTTTTCTTTTTTTTTAATGTATGACAATGCCACACCAGCCCACCTTCCTCTCGCTTTTGAAGACGGTCACGGTTAGGGTAGATCACAATTCATCTCGACCTGTTTCACGCTGGATAGTGGGCGAAAGACAAGTTCCAGTTCAACTTGCTGAAGAGTAGAAAACATTCGCAGTTACTTTGACACATGATAGTGTGTAAAAAAAAAAAAAAAAAAAAAAGGTGACGGAAAATGGCGTAGTAAGGAATAACTATCCCACTGTATAACATGCCGACAATCTAAGGTGTCTAACGAAGAATATATTTTTGCATATATTTTACGTTTTTAAAGTCAGAGGAAGAGGCGAAGGGGGGGGATAAATATTATAATTCGAGTACCATTTAACATGATAGGCTAATAATAATGTAGTCAGTGCAAGGCAAAGGTAGTATGCCATGGGAACTAATTTTAGGTTGTACCAGGCAACATTTTTGTCATTTTATTTTTTAAATCTAATTCTGACAAGGGGAAAAAATACACCACGCTTTGGCCCTATTTACACTTGCTGTGCGACTCTAAAAGACTGAGGTAAACCAGCTCCCCAAAACTTTCGCGCATACTCTTTAATAAAGGTATTATCCCAAAGAACCCTTGCATAGCATTGGCGTACAATAGTTACAAAAATTAACCTCTGATGTGATTATAACATTTTTACTGAATCTATTGTGTAATCCCCGGTGAGTTATTTGGCGATTAATGCTTGGCATGTTGTTAATAATATTCGAAAATCGAATTTGTGTTTTAGACTCGTTTTTCTGAACCGATTGGAACGAAAATTTGACTCGGAACTGAAATTTTAGTCACAGAATCACATGCCAAATTCCATATATCTAAGGCATTGTGTTTTTGAGTTATTACGTTTGCATGATTTGGAAAGTATGGACCAACAGACGGTCAACCCCACGATGAATGTGGCTCAGAATTATTCATCATTATAACCATATTTGTTACTTTAACCTCAGCAAATCTCAGCAGATATACTAGAACTTTCTCAGATTCATGTATCTATTTTCGTTGTAAAAAGAGCCGCTCATTATCCTTTGCAGCCTTACTTTGCAATCGCAGCATAGTAGGGGTTCTAGGCAACCCGTCGTTTAATACTATAAACGAGTCGGAGTTAAAGCTGCAAAAGGTAAAAGACATCATCACTCAGATGTTTAACCTTCATCCACGTGTTTATGAATGAACAAGACGCAAATATCCGTATGATTAATTATCTTGTGTTTCTTTCTTTGATTTTTGTCCTCCCATATGAAATACATACATAGAAAGTATTGAAATCGTTAAAAGGTTCGACCGCAAGAACATTTTATCTCTTTCTGAGGAAGAAAAATCCAATATTTGGAATTATTTCTGACTACAAAAACGATGTTTCAGAAGTAGAGCTATTTAAATAGATGGATTTTCAAGCATAGTATTAAAGCTAAAATCCATAGATCTAAAGCATCTGAAAAAAAAAGAAAAAAGAGTACATTTTTTGGTATTATAGCTGCCTGCAAGAGCAACGTTTCAGAAACAGAACTATTGTGGTAATTAGATGGTAATTAGTTAATTATTTATAATCTTTACCTTTAATTTATAATCATACTAAAATTTACCTTTTAATTTATAATCATACTAAAATTTATGTAATTTAAAAAAAAGTTTTAAATGATATGAAATAATAATTCTAACCAAACGTTAGAAAACAACCTTCAATGTCTGTAGGGTCATTCTAGCGGATTATCTCAGCGAATATGCTGAGAACAATTCAATCCTGAGTTCGTTTTTAATGGGCGCGAATGAGCATGACTTATTCTCTTTTCTTTAAGTAAATTACTTTTTGTCCTCTTTTAATATATTCCATTTTGCATTATTTTATGTTGTGCTTGTGTGTAATTAAATTCACCCGTAAGTGTACCTAGCTTCTTTTTTATTTGGATTTTGTTACTTATTGAATTTTCAGTTTGACGGTTTAACATCGCTACATAAAAAAATTCTAATTTTAATTACAATATTTTTTATAATTTTTCTTTAATTATAGTATATCAATACAAATTTCTTAAGATGAATTCCGAAAGCTTAATGGGTCTAGTTTTAGCTCTGAAATGTAACATTATTTCGAATTTTTTTTTTAGAAATACAGAAATTATTTCTTTTTTAGTAACATTATTCAGCTGTCCTTTTAGACAAAGAAAGAGAAAACTATATTCTTTGGTTGATTGAAAATTTACTGTTTAAGTCCTTTTTAAAAACAATCACAAGAAATGTCCTAAGTTTCCACATCTAAGCGGAAAAGAAATTAATAGCAGCCAATCAAAGAATGCGATTTACTTTCGTTTCTATAGAAATAAATTAGTAGTAGTTTTGAAAAATAAGTAATTTTTTAATTTTTTTTTTACTCTTAAAAATAAAATAAGAAAAAAAATCAAACTTTTTAATTTTTTTCACACGACTTCTTTATATCAACTATTTTTGAAAATTCAAAACTATTTTAAATTGCTTTCGAACTTTCTGGTAACTTTGTTTTTAAAACTTTTTTTCTGCACTGACCCATACATTCTCTTTTATATTAGGAAAGATAATTTTATGCATTGGTAAAATTAATTTAGAAGCCAAAGGCAAAATAATTTTACAAAAATTAACGCGATAAAATAAATAATGCTATTTAATTAAGGATGATCTTACTACTGTATTTTGAACTAGAGATTCGAATCTTCTACTTTTTTTCTCCTCTATTTTGTGTAAACTACGAAGTGTACTCATTATTACTGATGCGCAAACGCGTGTCTTGAAATGAATAAAACAGTCAGCACCCCGTTACTGAAACAAAAGGGACGATTGTTTTTGTGTCAGATGGCATATCTAAATGCCAAAAAA
>JAPMOR010108470.1:0-30241 GCA_026543865.1 Argiope aurantia | reverse complement strand
ATAAATTGGATATATGTTTGGAGCAGACGGAACTGTCTGAAATGTTCCGAGGCATTTCAAAGGACAGAGATCAAGTGACGCAGACACAGAAGAAAGGGTGTTGGAAAAGCATCATTTACGATCAAGACCACCACTTCGTCTGGCTGAAAGAATTCCAAATGATACTGCCCGTCGAAATTTCAAACGATTTAAGCGGAAAAGAAAAGCGATTTAAGTGTCCATACTGGTTGGCATTAGTGCGTGTTCTCAATGAAGATATTCCGAAAAGAACAGTTGAATTTCATGAGGTGAGAGTTTCGAAAGGGTTAGTCCATAGCGATGAGATTCGCACCACTGGATGTTTCTTGAGTGGGGTTTCTTAAGAAAAACAATTAATTCTAAATCTTTGACGAGTTGAAGACAACAACGAGAAGGATATCTGTTGGAGTATAGAATGAAATATTAGATACATTCCTATCGGAAGACTACCTATCGCAATGGTTCTCATATAAGACTTTTGGAAAATTTCTTCAGCTTTTCACAGATCACGGTGCCTAAAACCTAAAATCCATAACCACTCTTCGTTCAAAAGTTTCTCTCACTCTTTCTTTATATATATATATATATATATATATATATATATATATATATATATATTATATGTAAGCGTATAATTTTTGAATCAGAAGTGCAGTTTCGATAATAGAGAAGACACTTTGGATTTTTAAATTCTTTTTAATCCATCCTGGGAAGGCATAACTAATTTACAAGAGGAAACGCTGTAAAGCACGGCACAAAAGCAGAAGTGAGGAAGAACGAAATAAATTATCTCTGTTCTTATATAAAATGAGATTTCTGGCACGTATCGATTCTGACAAGAATTTTACGCACGTGTCGACCTTGGGAATGGAAATGGAAATTCCATTTTCCAGCAGGACAACGATCCCAAACAGAAGGCTCGTAACGTCAAAATGTGGTGTCTTTTTCATTGTAAACAGCAGTTACGCACACCACCACAGTACCCCGATATTAATACCATTGAATACTTGTGGGCCATACACGAAAAAGTGGTTCAAAAACACAAAATTAGAAACAAAGCCCATTTAAAACAAGTGTTGCAAGAAGAATGGGATAAAATATTTTCAGATACCGCTAAAAACTGGTCGAATCGGTACCATGACGTTTAGAGGCCATTATAGGAGCCAAAAGACACTCAATTTAACAGTGACACTTTGTTTCTATGCGAGATATTGCAAAAAATTCATTGGTGTACTCTCAATTTTTTGAGGTAAACATCTGAGTATGTTTATTTAAAATGCTTCTGAAACTTTTCAATTTAGAAAATTTTCCTTGATTTTTCTTTATTTTCACTCTAAATTAAACCATTTGTTATGGGTAAAAATAAAAAACATGCTTGCTCTTCTCGGTAATGTGTTATTTATATTGGAAGTTGGATTTATCAAATAAAGTAAGGTGCACTCTTAATTTTTTGAGCCACTGTAGATAGAAATGGTCATCAGTTTGAAAATAATGCGCAAAACATAAAGATTAAATAAAAAATTAAACGATATGTAATACACATTTTATAAACAAACATAATCTGCATTTCTTGCGACCTCTTTTAATGCTCGTTGACGTTAACTACAAGTTTAAAATAATTATCAAAACCAAAAAACTAATCCTTCCCCCCTCCCCCCCAGACTCAACCACAGTTCCGATTGTGTTTTGTTTTAAATGAATGCTCAGGAATTCTATAGTTATGGTAACTTCCTCCTCTCATCCTCATTTCCATCTTCTGTTAAAATAGCTCAAAGTGTTTGTTTCTCTGTATGGTGTCCATGAGAAAAAGTTGTGACAAAGCCCCTCCTCCTCCAGAAATAATCAGTAGACCGATTACAACATTTTTTTTATTTCATTTCAAAGTTTATTTCCCTTAAATACATCATAAATTCTTATCCCTTACATAATCTGGTAGCATTTCTTGCGATAATTTTTAGTGCTCTTTGAAATTAACTATAAGTTTGAAATAATTATCAAGAGAAAAGAACTAATCTCATCCCCCAAACTGAATCACAGTTCCAATTTTGCTAGCGTTTGTTTTAAGTGTTCCTGAATTCCATAGTTATGACTTATCACCCACACCCAACCTTATTTTCATTTTCTATTTAAGAAAAACTCAAAGGCATTATTTCTCTGTACATTGTCTATGGAAAAAACCGTGACAAGCCCTCCCCCCAGAAATAATAATTGGACCGATTTCACCAATTTTTATTTCATATCAAAATTAACGATTCTTAGAAACAACATAAATGCCAGTTCCTTATTTTTTGGAAAATATTGTAAAATTAAATTTTGACAAACCTCTCAGATTCAACCACTGCATCGATTTCGGAGAATTTATTTACCAATTAGTTTCGCCAATTTGAAGCATAACCAAGTTATCAGAATAATCCAATGTATAATGAGATATAATATGAAATAGTACTTTATTTTGCTGTTATAAAATGGAGTTCATAGTTCATTGATATAACTAAGTTGATAATATTAATATAGTAAGTTAGGTGGTTTCATAGAGTATAATTATTAAGATTAATTCATTTGAAAATTCGTCCAAGATGTTCTACAGAACAGATAGTTGCATTTAGAGTTACGAAAATCAACATACAATTATTTAAGTTGCAAGAGATTACCATAAGAATTTTAAAAAAATTTAATGTAAATTTAAAAAAAAATTAGGCTTTTTTTTAATAGCTGAAAAATATTATTGCGAGAATATTACTTTTATAACTTTATTGAGTTCTTTTCAGTGATGCCATTTTTATTTTTTAGTTTTTCTCTAATTTTATTATTTTAATTTTTTTTAATAACTCAAAAATATTATTGTGAAAATTTATGGCTTTTTAAAATTCTTTTTAGTGATGCCATTTTTATTTTTTAAATTTTTTCTAATTTTAATAATTTTTTAAAAAATATTTTAAAGTGTTTTTTTTTCTTGCATTAAATGCGAGTTGAGGCGACATTGAATATATTCTTTATGCCTTAGCTACCATTCTTATGTAATATAGAGTAAGTTTTAAAAATATAAAATGGGGAAACGAATCAAACCCAAAAAGCTTTGATGCTACGATGTTTTGTATTATACATTCGGATGTTCGTTATTTTTTTCCAAATTATAATATTTTCTGCATATATATTCAATGTGCGCGGGAAAAAACAATTTGAATTCTGCATTTGCCAATACAAAAGTTTATCAAAAAAGACTCGTCATTCGATTCCTCTTACTCAAAATACAAACATTTGAATTCTTCCTGGAAGAATTCCCATTCTCTTAATTACAGGGAAAAGCAAGCTGATGCATTGACTCCTCCAGGAAGCCGAGGCTCATCCAATTACAGTCGAGCAAGACAAATGGAAAAATCCTTTCCTTAGATGTCATTCTTGACGCTCGAATAACTCGCTCGTTATGTTCTAACGTTATTTCTGCCGGCAGAAAATTTTCCCATTTGGTCTTGAAGTAAATCGTTTGCTGTTTTTTTTTTTTTTTTTCTAATGAGAATGTTTTGAAGTCTTTAATATTTTGTTTACTCTTTCGCTTCCCGTGCTCATATTTCTCGAAAAATCTAATGATATCACGTAATTCGAAACTTAGTTAAGGACCAAAAATAGCCCCGGGAGTCGTAGGAGAGATTTAAAATATTCGGTCATTGGAGCAGTTAATGAAGTGTTTCCAACGAAAACGGAGAGTAATGTGATATTTTAAAATAGCTATAGTTGACTTTGCATAACTTTTATACGATTTTGAAACATTCATTTTTACTTTCTGGCATACGAAAATCCTCAAGTATTGTAATCCTCAAAAACTTCGAACTTCAGATTTTGGTGAATCTACACATTTCATATTTCTCTGAGTCCGAAATCTGAGTCCCATAATATAAATTTTTTAAATGTTTCTTAATTTTATTAATGTTTATTGTTAATTATGATGATTTTGCTGCTTTATTACGTGAAAGTAATTACAAAGTCAATCATTGCAAGTTTTGGGGGTAAATTTGCGAAATTCAGAGTTTTACCCAGTACAATTACATATGGCAAGTTTATATATTGGAAAGCCAATTAATCTGCAAATTTGCCAAATGTAATCAAGAAAAATATTAAATTGCTACGAATTTCTTATGTTATTTCCCCAAGCTGTAAGCTTTCTTTTCAGTTAGATAGTTTCTCGGATAGCTCAGATGGATGTTGAATCAATGTCAGATCCTTGATTTCTGGATTTGGCGATTTTTGAAACAAGATTCTAGAATCTACAGGAATTTTGACTATACGTTCATCAGGATGAGAGTTAACCCGGTCTTTCTAGAATCTTCTCTTCCTTATCACGAAAACAGTAGAAAGAAGGAGACATATTTAATGTATCGAGTATGGACACAGCATTGAGTTGTGTGTGGAACAGCTAGTTTATATTGAGCTAATCGGCGAGGCCTGTACTTAGGAGTAGCCTAAGCACTTTGATCTTTTATGGTTGTTTACTACCTATTTTCTGTTTGTGTGCTGTTTATTGCAAGTATTGTTCTTATATACGCTTTGACCATGTTTTGTTGACTGTCCGTTTGTGCCTACGTGTAGAATAAAGCGTCATTATTTGTTATTGAAGTTAGATTGTTACACATTAACCCCACAACATTGGGCTCATTAATTTTGAACAGACATTGGTTTTTCGTAACGTGAATTCAAAGCTGAATACAGCAATGATTGTAATTTATATAATCGAAAAACAAAAACCAGTAATGTTTATGTGAATATCTAATATTAACTAAACACAACAATTGATATCAAACTTTCATTTGTTTTTCCTTTAACTTATAAAATACCTGGAAAACCAGGCTTCGTTTAACAAAGTTTTTTTTTTTTTTTTTTTTTTTTGTAAAATAGTCATTTATTCGGAGAAAATATTTAGATGCAAATCACATACTGATTATATATGAATATTTTCGATCTTACCTAGATACAAACTGGTCATTTAAATAAAAAAAATCATGAATGCACTTAGTTTAACGTGTTTTTTGAAACATTCTGCAATATTACGGTATTCATTTTACAGTTTTTCTATCATAAATTACATTTCAGAACTTACACTCAGTTTTACCATGGTAAAATCGGATCCGAGAAGGCGCTATATGCTATAGTCAGCATGACTGCAAATAGAAAAAGGTTCTAATAGTTAATTATAAAAAATGCTTTTTTTTTGTGTGTGTGTAAAATTTGCGTATTTCAGGAAAGATACCTATATAGATAAACTTAAAAAAACAAAACCGTATCTAAACATTAAATTTGATCGAAATCTTTAGAGCCATTTCCGAGATACAGGAAATAAATAAATTTATATATATACAAGAATTGTTTGTTTAAAATTATAAGATATGCTCAAACCTAGCAATTGCAAAGTATTACTACTTCATTTAATTGTGTTATAAAAGAATACTTCTTAAAGAACAAATTAGTCTTAAAAAAGTTAGTAAACTAAATTAATTGTTTTCAATTTACATCGCCCAGTATTAATTGATTCCATTAAGTTATGATCATGGATTTAAAGCATGAATCAGGATGGATACATACAAGTTTTATAGAGTTATAAAAAACAGCATTTTTTTTAAAAAAAAGAATCATTATTTAAAAAAATAAACTACATCTTAACTTATAAGCGCAATAAACTACATCAATAGACATCGATACGTGGGTTTTTTCTTTGAGTTAATAAACAATGTAGTAACAAACTTCGTTTGAAACAAACCAGAACTTAAAAATAAATTTAAATGTTTAGTTATTTAGTCAACTTAGTTTAATATTTCATGGCAATATGATAGACTTCGAACGATCCTATCATTTGGCGTCTCTCGCGTGGATACAAACTAATTCCGTGGATTATATGCGTTTAAACTAAATCGACTCATTTGATATCTACAATCTAATTCCTTTGAACTATAGAAGGGAGTTTGTAATGGATCAAATCAATATTTTAAAAGAAATTAGAAACTAACAAAGGTTTTTCAATATTTAACGAAAAACATAATAAAATATTCAAACAAAATTAAGATCATCCCACACAAAGTTGTAAAAAATTAATCTCATTGTAAGCAATTAGAATATAAAAAGCATATTCACAAGCATTCAGCCAAACTAATGCATCTGTGCAACAGAAACTGATATAAGCTGTGGGACAATTTGTAAAAGGCACAGATTTCAAAGAATTGCATACTGTGTTAAATTAATTGAGAAGAATTGTAAAATCCGTAAAGATTTTAATTAAAAGTATTTAAATAACCCGGAGATCCAAGAATTTCCTCATTTTCTGCAGCTGGAATGCATTTTTAATGTTATTATCTCTTTCAGTGGCTTACGTTTTATTACTTGATTAAAATCGCGACAGATTTGTTGCCAGTAGCGCACTATTGTGCATTTTAATTCTTTGAGAGGGCTCATGGTGTCAAGAGGGCGATTTTTCGCTTCCAACTTTGTATAGTTTCAAAAATTCAATTCTACATTTTGACTAGAGGAGTTGTCTTCCCTTCGACTTTCTCGTGCAAATCTGCAATATGGCTCATTTTGTGTTCGGCTACTTAGTATTTGTAAAATCTCGTCTTTTTTATATGATTATGATTTCCGGCATTCAAGTACTCGGACTTCTTTTCTTTAAACAAGGTTTTTCAAAATTGTTTCTTTTATATATAAACAAAATATGTTCGAAAATGATTCCAGGATAAGGAAATACAAATTGAAAGAGAAAGTTTACAAGTCCACAAAAAGTTTAGAAAGATCTCGATCTTTTTACTTTCTTGTGTACGAAGAATAGAGCAATTACAGAAATCGTCAAAAATTTTGAATTCAGATTTTGACGAACTCCATGTTTTAGACCACTCTGTGCTCGAAAAGCCCACTTTTAGAAAATGTCCGTCTGTCTCTGACGAAGAAAACGCCAAAACACTTTGAGAAAGACGGATAAAATTTGGTATATAAGTTTGGAATGAAATTTGTATATTTTTGTCGAATTTTGAGTAATATCTGTTCGGAGAAAGTCTGTCTGTTCTGCTGTTTGAATATAAGTTACCCCGATAACTATAAAAATAAGAGATCTAGATAGATAAAATTCGGTATACAAAATTAACATCTTCAGTATAGTCGCAGATCAAATTTTGAGTCAAACCCAACAGGGTACTTGTACAGACTTGTACTATCAGAAACATGTAAAAGCGATAAATCAAAACCCCAATGAATTAAATATTATGATTTTGTGATTATTAGTGTGGTTCCGCATCAATTTTTTGAGAAAAACTCTTCTATTTCAATTTTTGATTTCTTTTGACCGCATTCCAGGGATTAATCGCCAAAGATGACACGACAGATTCAGTAAAAATGCTGAATTCTTAGCAAAAGTTAATATTTTGTAACTATTGTAAGTTATTGGGATTAGATAGAATGCGAGAAACTTTTGGAGAGACCACTCACACTAGTTAGTTATGCAAGCTGCCTGTTGTTTAAAAATATTTTAACAACAACAGCCCAATAATTGATATCTGTATGAGCGTGTATGTCAGTAAAGTTTTCTGTAAAGTAATTAAAAATATATTGTTCATAAAACAAAAAAAATTATTATTCTTATTATTTAAAAATCACAACGTAAGAAAATCAAAAAATGCAGGATCAAGTTTCAAAATAAATAAAAAAAAATCTGAAAACTTTCATTGGTTCAAAAATACTGACATCTTCAATATTGACCTTCGAGAATTAGTTCCCTAGATCGTGTGATTTAACACTATTGGATTTATTTTTATGGGGTATTTATAGTCAAAGGTCAATGCAAACAAGCCCACAAACGCACATGTGTTGAAAGAGGAAATTCAACCCTGAATCAACGAGATTCAGTCATATTTGGGCAAAATGGCCATGGGAAATTTCGATAAAAGAGTGCATATTTGTCAGCAAAGCCTTGGAGACCATTTGCCCTCTGTGTTATTTCATACATAACCCTATTCTGTGTACTTTTTGATTCAATAAAAATATAACAATTAAAAGGAAAAAAAAAGAGTTTTTTATTTAATTCAAATCTTGCGTTAACAAGTTATTCTATTGTATAATGCTCTATGTTTATTAACTTTAAATGATCAGCTGTTAAAGGTTTTTTTAATAGTGTTGCAACACTTTATTGTACGAATGGTGGCAAATTGAAATCTTGCATTAATTTTGAATTGAAATCCTTTATTGAAAATAGATTAATCATTTTTGATTTTGTTTGTAATTAAATAACAAATAAAATGATTTTATTCTCATATTTTATATATCAATGGGAAATTAGTTTCAAAACAAAGCAATTTTTAATTAATTAAGGTGAAATGCCTACTTTAAAACTAAAATCCTTTTGATTATGCCAAATATTTATATTCTTTATTTTTTAAGTCCAAAAAAAGATTGAAAGTATTATCCTCTGATGGTGCTTCAATAAAATATCAATCAAAACTATATTTAATATCTTCAAGAAATAACTTTCTTCATATCTGTCTGAAAATCAACTAAATAAAATTTTACGCCATGTCTGGGAGAAAATGCTTATTTTTAAGAGATTCTTAATTATAAAATTTCAATCATAATTTTAGATAAATATCGTCTGCTTTCTAAGAATATTCTACTGGCGTTTGCTGTTCTGTTTTCCTCACTATCGTTTTCAGAAAAATATCGAATTCTTTTATTTTACAACGAATTAAATCTGGTTTCTTATATATGAAAAGCAAGAAATGAATTTCCATTTCAACTTGATTTATTCTGATTGAAATCATCTTGCATGAATTTGTTGCATTCTTACAGTTGATAAATAAAAAAAAAAGAAAAAGAGAGATTTTGCTAAGAATTGCAATATTTTTTAATCAGTGTTCTCTGAAATGTTAACGTCTTTAAAAAAAAGGATTTACAAATATATATATATAAATATAAATTGTTAGTGTTCTGTGAAATTTGAAGTTTCGGTTATTCCTTATTGCATATCTTATTAAAATGAGAGGAAATTAAGTAAGTTAATAGATTGCAATGAAAATTTTCCATTTCTCTAATTTAAGTGCTGTAAAATCTTCGTTAAAGTTTGAAGTTTCCTCATATAAAACAGTTTATAAACTGTCTATACGTACGTGATTTCGAGTTAAAATAGAGTTCATATTCGTATTGATTGTGCTGAAATCCCGACATTTTTTAACAGCTGGAAAAATATCAAAAATTATATTAAATAATGCTCCAGGTTTCTTGCGAGAACTTGGTATAGACAAATGATATGTTGATAATTTCAATACTTCTTTTCGAATCTGAGGTAATTTTTCAAAGAAAGTTTTAGAAAGCTTTTTTAGGAAGTAAAAGAGGTTGAGGTTGTTATGCTTGCTCTTAATCATCAGCTTATTCTTAATGACGATAGCATATCGATTAATATGACTTTATTATTTAATATGACGATATTTATTATGCATTTTTTATCAAGAATTTACCCTAAGTACTTATATTAAGATACAAATGGAATGGGTTAACTGTAAGTTATCAATAACATTAGAGAGAATTTATATTTAAACGAAAGATATAGAAAATACTAAAAAAAAGAGATGAAGGCACTTTCATAAAACTGCTCTAAAATTAGATCTTCTGGAATGAATAATTTTGTATTTTAAATAGTGCGAACGGAGAATAAAAATATTATTTTTCAAAGCTGCTCCGATGACGTTTACGTGAAAAATAATTTTGAATTTACTTTAGAAATAATAATTTTAGATTTGTATGAATATCAACTAGATAAAATTTGACGTCATGTCTGATGAAGTCAAATTTCGTTTTTAATCTTTTATCAAAGTTTTAATATGAAACAGTAATAATTGCTTAAAATAAAAATTATTATTGTAAATATCGTCTGTTTCGTAATTGTCGTTTTTTAACATTACAAATTCCTTTTTTTTTCATCATTTTCTGAAAAATAAATTATTCTTTAATTCATGATGAATTCCGTATCGGATTTTTATGTCATAAAATATTCTCAGAATTATATTTCAATTTCTGTTCGATATACTTTATTTGGATTCATCTTTTATGAATTTAATGTATTCTTGCAGTTGCTTATTTTAATAAAATTTTCTCAAAATCAAAATATCTTTTAAACAATACCTACAAAATGTATTTATAGACTTCCTTAAAAGTAATTAACAAACCTCATATTTAATCTAATTTCTAGAATGATAATATAAGAAATACTAAGAAACAAACATCAACAGTTTTAGTAAACTGCTCTAAAATTGTATGCTTCTAGAATGTTTAATTTCTACTTCAATTGCGTGATGACCTATTAAGAAGGAATGTAGAATGTTCGAAACTAAACGAAAAGCTTTTAATTACAGAATTACAAGAAGAAAAGTACTTAAAACATTCATCTGTTCCATTTCTTTTATCTGCCACTGTTTTCGAAATCCTTGCTCTAACCCATTCAGTTCTTAATTAGACATGCCATTTTTTCCTTCAAATTGATGCACTTAATTTTCTCTAGGTAAATTCAATTATTCCTCTTAGTCGAGCAGTTTTCAAACGATTCAACTCCAGCAAAACTTCATTCGCTTGAAATTAACCGAACTGTGATTTTTTTCCCCCTAGTTTTTATGGAATCAAAGTTAATTGCGTTCCCGTTAACGTTGATACTGCATGAGAGTGCTTAAGTGCTATGCATTTTTTCATTTTATTATCCCGTTTTTGAAAGATCAGCTGCCCATTATTAATTCAATCAACTTGAAGTTTATAGGAACCGGAAATTAAGTTTATTAAAATGACGCTATTTGAATTCATTCTCTTTTAAAAACGTATCACCTACTTTGATAAAAAATAATTCGACTCATGTTTAAATGATAAACATGAAATGACCTGGGTCAATTGAAACTTGGAATTTTCTGTGTATCATATGAATGTATATCATGAAATAAAAAGAATTATTCGCTGAAATATATAATTACTTATTTTTATTTAATATTTTTGGGGATAAAATTCTAGTTTTTATTTAGTCTTCTTAATAAAATATTTTTGTGTTTTTTTAAAAAATAATTCTTAATTTTTCTTTATTGATTTATTATATTTTTAAATTTATATTAAGGCTTATTCATTTCCGCAGTTAACAAAAAATCCCTTCTAAAATTAACGATTTTGGAATCTATACTACATTTTGTTAATTTAAATTTAATTACAAATTCAATTATTTATATTTCTTTTCAATTTTCTTAAAAAAATAGAAATGATTATTTCAGCCTTTAAATTTAAAACGTAATTTCGTATAACCAGAGAAGTAACGTGCACTTGAAGCAGAGTGACTATGCTGCATTTTTTGAGATAGATTACAGCGTCCCTAGCGGGAAAATAAGGAAGCTACAAAAATAACATCTATACTTATAATAAAGCTCAATGTGTGTGTGTGTGTGTGTGTTGGCGCTCTACAGACCAGACCATTCAACCTACAGCTACCAAATTTGGCACGTGTATACTTTGGAGGCCGGGAATGTGCACCTGGGGGTTATTTTTTCGAATTTTTAACTAGAATTTTATTTATTTGAAAAGTAAGCGAAATTTTGACGTGTTTCTGCTATAAATGCCGAAAATATTACCGCACAAAAAAGATTTTTACATGAAGTTAAAGATCAAAAATTTATCTTTTAAATGATACTACTGTTTTAATCTTAAAATTAAATTTCTATTTTTAATGAATTTTCAAATAAATATTTTAACTATGTTTTTCAATAATTTTTTTCGTCAAAAATAAAAATGAGGATTAAGCACGTTTCGCATTCATGAGAAAAAAGTAGCTTTTTTCAAAGTGTTGCCATCACATTGATTAAAGCTCTAACTGAAAATAAATTAAATCTTTTTGGAAATGAAATCTGCAGAAATATAATTTTCGGCAAGTGTTGTAGGAAATGAAACAAATATGAAATATTATTTTTTCTAAAAAACAAATTCAAGAAAAATTATTTTATGATCTTTTACACTCTTTATACAGGGTGTTTATTTAGTCCCGAACCAATTTTGATGTTTAATGACTCATAAAATAATAAAAATATAAACAAACTTATGGCATTTATTGATGGAATAACTCATATATTTTCCTTTTCAGGTTTGAATATTTTTACTTTTGTAAATATCGTCTGCGCGTGTTTTTAATTTCAGATAATTTCATTTTCCAGTCTAAATATCTGTACTTTTCTAAATATCGTCTGCTTATTAATTGCATTTTTCTCTCTTTTGTTTTTGGCAACTATTGAAATGTTGTGTTTACTTTTGATGTGTTTGATCTATGTAGTACTTTTGAATGTGATGTTTTATTCGAGCGGATATTAAGGAGAATGCATACATCACAAGAGAAAGCACAGATTTTATGGTGGTCATAGAGTTAATTTCCAATCACTTAAACTGACTGATTTATGAAAATTCGAATATCACTATTCAATAAAAAAAAGGATAATTTTAGATTTTCCATCGATCGCTTCAAAGAAAATACGCCAATAAGCGCGTAGGTTTCTCAAGATTAATTCGCCTAAGATTATGAAAATGGTGAGTTTTTCTAAATTTTTAACATTTAAAACTTCATAAATAAGTCTTAGTTGATCGTGGAAAATAGAAACATTCATTCATTTATTTAAAATTTGGTGTGTCCAGAATATTTATCAGAATATGATACCTTACTGCATTAAATTTAGACTTCATAATTTTTGAAATATATTTATAAGCAAGAACAAAATATTATTATTGATTTCATTTCAATCCTTTTGAAAGCAAAACTAAAAACTGAATTTTACACTGAATCTCAGAAATTTTTGTTGAATTATTGTTTGAGATATTACATAAACTATGAAAAATATTTTGTAGTTAACATAAGACTTAAATAACGAGCGATTCTGTTTGCAATACTCATATTCAATAATAATAATAATTAATAAATAACAATAAAGATGATAAATAAAATAAAACGCTTGGTTTTATTAAAAAATATCTTAATATTAATTGCAATTTCGTCATTTACATTTTTAATTAAAGTTGAAGTTTTACCGGAAATGGCAACAAATTAGCAAAATATATATACTAAATTGAACGAAACGATCTAAACAGTATAAGTTTGGTAGGACTATCAAAATTTGAAGATTAAAAATGTTTTGCTTGAGAATCCTTTAAGGGACCAGTTACTTAAAATATTTAATTGAAAATTGTAGCGAGCGGTAATACTGGCGAACCGGCTGGTCGTCAAAGGCGGCTAGTAAAAAATAAAGGAAATCGACCAAAAGGTCCAATTTGTAAAATGTATGCAAAACCATAATAAAAACATAGAAAAAAATTTCCTTGAATTATCAGTAAAGTTGTATTAGATATTAGTGATTAAAATCATGATCTTTCCTTGACTTGAAAAACTTGACTAAAATTGAAAAATATGTTCTTCAGTATTTTCATACGGTTTTCCGAGTTAAACAATAGCGAAGTGAAATTTAAGCACCGAAGAAAGTATAGGAAAACAATAATGAAATTTACTGAACAAGCTAAACAGTGAAATTCAACTTCTGTCCTTAACACAAATTTTTATTGGCAAAGCCGATTTCAGGAAAGAAAACGATATTTTTATTTAATTCTAAAGATCATTTGTAAAAGACATTTATAGTATTTTAAATATAATAAACATGGGGAGGAATGCCAAATTTTACATTAGGTTATATTGTTAAAAAGCCAGAAATAGAAGAATGTATCCATTTTTTTACGAATTTTTAAGAAGCTGACAGAAAATAAAGGAAATGCAGAGCAAAATAAAGGACCGCGTAAGGCTTTTAAAATAGTATGAATCAAATACTATTATTATCAAATATTATTATAATCAAATACTATAATAGAATGAATCTATACTATTATATCTATCAAAATTTGAAGCTTAAAAATATTTCGCTGAATAAACTATTAACACCAAATTACATAAAATATTTAATTGAAAATTTTAGCGGCCATTAATTTCTCCAAAACAGCTGGTCGCAAATGTGGCTAGTACTACATAAAAATTATGAATTAAAAATTTTAAAGATATAAAAAAAATGATGTTAAAACATTACTAAACGTTCATATGCAAATTTAGTTACTAAATAAATGAAGGAATTTTAAATTACAAAAATGGACAATTTCATTTAATGTTTCTATTTTTTTCTCTTTCGTCGTGCATTTTTCTTTTCTTTCTTTCTCTTTTTTTTTGTTCAGAAACGGCAACACTCGTAGTTGGTATTCGTCTGAATATTTTTCTTTTTGCTCAGTTTTATTGCCTTCTTTCATGCTTGTAAAGAAGGAATTTTACAATTAATTTTTCATTCACTTTCTCATGTGCTGGTTTTAAGAAATTTTTTACACTTCTGTATTCTTGACGACATTATATTATTTGATGATTTTAGAGATTAATTATCAGTTAAACGATTATTTTTAATTATGTACCACCGATTCCATTTGTTAATGAATTTTGGAGAAATTCAACTTAAGATTCATTGCCATTTATAATAATGGATTATAAATTAAATACTTAAATGTAGGAAAATATCGAACTGAAATTGAACTCCTAAATAAATAAAAATGTGATTTAAAAAACATATTTTACTATTTTTTCCTTCAGTACCTTGATCTTGTATATTTTGATTCTAATAATCGAGTCATTAAGTATTATTAGTTTATACTACGGTAAATATTCCCTAAAATATTATCGTGAATTTAAACAGAAATCCCGAGGATGTAAATAAATATCCTGGATACACGAGAGCATTTTTGGTTTAAAATACGCAATAATAATAGCAATTTATTTACAGACAAAGTACGAAAACAACAACAACAACAACATGAAACTAAAGTAGGAAGATTTTTAATAAATAATACAAGTTCTAAAATGTTTATTTTTGATATACGCATGAATTGAATGGTGAACTGTAAAGTTGCCAACTAAGGGGTAGAAATTCCTCTTCGGATTACAAATTAAAAAAAAAAAGTTAAAGCGCGACAAGAAATAAATGATGTAGTTTCTTGCGTCGAAATAATAAAGGTAGTAAAAATAAAACGTGTTATTTAATATTTATGATGGTGTACACTAATTGGATTATAAAACAATTTTTAAATATCTTCTATCATTTAAACATCACCCAATTTGTTATAGATATGATGCCAGAATACGTAATGTGTGCAGTTCAAAATCAATTACTATCAAAGAGTTGAAAGTATTCTTTGAAATGTCCACAAAATTCGATCAAATATCATATGCTAAGTTTAGAAAAGTTTAAGCATTTATCAGTATGTGTTATCACTAGTAATAGCTAGTATTTCGACGAAAAATTACAAGTTCTACATTTATATAAATTTATATGAACTTTGAAATACTTATGTAATAATTATTTAAAATGTTCATGCATTATTAAGATCCTTTATATATGGCAAACATTACATTGGATTATATTATAAATGATTTAAAATCAAACTGTTTAAGTAATGACTCGCTTTCTCTCTCATCAATTATTTTAATTCGAATCTAATCTAAAAACGACCGGTATAAAATCTATTTTAGTTTCCCCAGAGCATTGTAATACGGCTTAAAACATTCAGCCGTATCGAAAGTCTTCAAATCAAATCACATGAAAAATTCACAGCAAATGACGAACCTCTGCCTTTTGATCCTCTTTGCATATAAATAACTCGGTGAAAGTTTCCGTGAGTCGATTCTTGGTTAAACACGCGAAGAACAACGAAAACGGAGAGCATCGAACAACGAAACTGCTAAAAAAATAAAACAAGAACTTTGTTCAGGACTTAAAGATTTTCCCCAAACAAACCATCTCAAAATTCTGTCCGAACACAGTTTGAACGAACTGTTTTTACCCTTTTTCGAAGGGAGCGAGAATTCCTTCCCCCCCTGGAAAGAACCATTTCCTCCGAAAACAGCTGTTTTTCACGCACGCGGCTGAAAGTTATTGACAGGAAACTTGAATGGATTCATTGTAAAAATATTTTCTCAGCATTTGCGAGTATATTTTTTGGGTCTTTTTAGTGTGCTCTTCCATTTTCTTTAAAAAAAGAAAACCGTTTTTTTCCCTGGAGAATTTTTTAATAGGAGAGATCGGGGCGGATAATACAATGTATTTACCGCGAGAAAACGTCGTACAGCAAGCAACGTGCTTGTATTGCAAGCAATCACGAATTTTTCGTATTAAAAGTTGGAATAGTTCTATTTCAATTTTCTCGTATAATTCGACATAAGAATGAAACTCATAAATTGTGGACAAATTTGGCTACGGTATCATGTTATACGAATAAAAGTTCCTTATTGAAATCTATGAAACTTATAAAAATATCGGAAATTAGCTTTCTAAAAGTTTGTTATTTTCTTAATATTTTATAGTGAGGGTTTTGGACGTTAAACTAACAGAAAAAGTACTTTCATTTTCTATATTAAAAAAACATCCTTTAAATGATATTTGTATATAAAGTAATAAAGAAAACATTTCATGAATGCCTTTGAAAAATTGAATTAATTCAAATGATCAGAAATCTGTTCTTCTCACAGATGAAGAAAAAATGAACTAACTTTTGTAAAAAAATAATAGCTATTTATTTGCCAAAAGAAGTAGTTTTTTTTTGCATTGTGAAACCATTTTACAAAAGAAAAAAAAAGATTTTAACTTAATTACAATTTGTAAGAATACATTTACATTAAAAAAAATAATCGTTTACGTTCTGATGTGGGAAAATGCTTTATTTTTTAGTTTTGAGATGTAAAGAAAAATAAAAAAAAAAAATAATTATTGGCATATGCCGCATAAAGAATGAAATATTTTTACAAAGTTTATTCTAAAAGTTTTTTTTTTTTGTTTTTCTTTTGTGTATAAAGTATACGAAGTTTCGTAATTGTAAAGAAATTAGATTTTAGATTCTAATAAATTTCTTCGTTTTTTTTTTTAGTTCGACAAAAACAGCTTTTGAAATAATAGTCATCCCTCTTTCGATCTGTCTATCGATAGGTGAATATGGTTATTCAAAAACAAAGCTAGCTAAATAAATGAAATTGTATGCGCAATATCGATAAAATTTGACCTTTATACAAAAATGGAATTTTTTTTTAATGGAAATCATCTATAGGAAATCTATTTATTTATTTAGCTATATGCTTGTGAATATGCTTAATCTAAAAGAGAACAATATGAAGATAAATTTTGATGCAAATTTTATTACCAGTATTATAAATATATAAAATTGTTTACTAAAAAAAAGTCCCTCTACCTGTCTATTTGTCCATTATTAGAGCGCATTTGAATGTGATTAATCGATAGGTGAATTTCAGCACATTATTTTTACATGAAAACTTTAGAATTAAAATTAAATTTGGTATACACTCATAAAGTGTATTTATCCTGGTGTGTGTTAATTCCAGAGTTCAAAAATATATCAATTAATATTTACGAAATTAAATCTACTTTCTATTCCAAATTCGTAGATTTAAATGGTATCCATTGAACCACATCAACCTTTTTGCTGGTAAGGCAGCTGTCGGAAAGCGCAGACGATATAAGATTTGATTTCGTAACCAACAAGATTTATTCGATTTAGTAGATGAATTAAATGAATTTTTAATTTTAAAATAAAGGAATTTTTGCAGTAACTTTAAATATTATTTTTGCATATAATATTGCAAATAATAATTCTTTGTTTCTTTTTGTGATTCGCAACATTTGTTATGTTTCTTTTTCTAATATATTTTTGCATAATAGCTTTGAGCCAAGATTATTTTTGATGCCTTTGCTTTCTTTTTTAATTATACTGTTAAATAAGAATAATTTAGAACATTATCCTTATTTAACAATCTACATATAAATATTTAAAAATGGCTGTGGAATTGTACTGAGAATAAATTCGGCTTCATAGGAATGCTATACATGAAAATTTGAACCCAATGCATTAAAAAATGAACACTAAATATTTTTTTCAAGAGACAATTCTTATTGTATAAGTTGAGCCATGATTGTTTCAATGTTTTAGCCATCTTATTTAATTATATTGTTAAATGAGAATAATTTAAAACATGCTTAAATAACAAAACAAAAAAAATGGTTGTGGAATTCTAAAAAGAATAAATTTGGCTTCATAGGAATGTTATCCATAAAATTCTGAATCCAATGGATAAAAAAAAAAAATGAACACTCAATTCTTTTCAAGAGACAACAATTCTTATTGCATAAATTGAGTCATGATTGTTTTTGATGTCTTTGACGTCTTATTTAATTATATTGTTAAATAAGAATAATTTAAAACATAAATAACAAAAAATGGCCGTAGAATTCTACAAAGAATAAATTCGGCTTCATAGGAATGGTATACACCAAATTCTGAATCCAATAGATAAAAAAAGGAATACTCAATTCCTTTCAAAAGACAACAATTCTTATTGAATAAATTTACTAGGAATACGTGAAACAATTCTGTTTGGCTTATAGAGTAATAAGCCATACTTATTTGCCATACTATTACTCATTTAAGCCATACTTATTTGTTTCAAATCTTTGAGTTGCTTTAATTAATGCCAATAAAAATATACCAGGAATTCATTAATTGGACACACATTTAAATCCTTTGTGCATGTGACTTACATTACAGGTTTCTTGCAGCTGACAGTGGCCGAAAAACAACGCCTTAAGCGACCCTTTTGACCGAAAAATTGTCGACGAAGCCAGCTTCTAAGGAACTTCATGCCTTCGGGGATTCTTTCCTGATCTCGTTATTAAGCCTCCGATGAAGAATTCTCCAAAGAATTTAAATAGTGTAATCTTGGATAGCAGATATTGATTATATGTCACTGTATATTCTTAGAACAGGGTTACAGCCATTTATCTGAAACTCTGGTAAGAAGTGTTTCGTTCACGATTACATGCTTCGCCAAATCTTGTTCGGTGTAGGAAACTATTTGTTTAAGAACTCTTAATCTCAAATTATGTAAAACACTGAATCCATGTGTAATCTGTATACTTTAAGTATCACAGCATCGAGAAATAGTAGTCTTATTTCACGAAGAATTGTGCTATACTTTTCGAGATTATTTTATTGAACTGAGTTTGAAGAATGTTCTCAGTGAAATTTAATTTCTTTTTGACTTCTAATCTACTTAGTTTATTCTACTATCTAATTAAAAGGAGCAATATGTTTTAGAAAGATGCCATCGGTATGTCTCAATCGTTTGTTTATTTTGTTTATCGTCTGAAATTCTACAAGCTACTTAAAAATGCTTATGGGTCCAAGAAATTTAAATATTGAATATGAAACCATTTAACTTACCACACTTAGTTACACATAATAAGAATAATATATTTGAAAATCTTCATCACAGTATTCTGGTGATAATAATTTAGTCACCAGAAGGAATTACTTCTGGAACTTTTAGGAAGTTAATTACTTCCATAAAAGTAATAATTGTTAATCCAGAAGATTCACCATTCTAGACAAACTGTTATCTTGTTAACTATATCTCACATATGGTTCGTACATTGTAATTCACAGAATTTATCATACAAAATCTCTCGCACATTGGCAAAGTGCTTGATACATTTAATTAAAAAATTATTATTTTTTGTATACTTTAGATGTAGATGTATTAGAAGTATTTTTCCTCTTTCAGTGGAATCTTCTCTATTCATAATATTCCCAGCTCACTTTAATAGAAACTAATCTATAAAATCGATTTGAAACGAAAAATGATTTATTAAAAAAAATTGATGCCAAATACAAATTAAAAATAATGCTGAAAGAAAATAATATTAATAACCACAACTGAAGTGAGAATTTTATTAATCTGAATAAGTATAAAATTCTAAAAATTACAGATCTTAGCTCATTGACCTTTGCAACAATCCAGCATAAAAAATGTAAAAAAGCTTGAAGTGTCATAACCAAATTTTATTCATGCTTAGCCTTATTCGCATACCGATAAATCAGTTGATTTAAACGTTAAAATAATCTGTCTTAGATTTAGTTAGATGTCAAAACAGAAGTTGGAATTTCGCATCCGATAATTGCGCAGACTAAAGGGACAGACATATTCTTAACTCCAGCCTACGTTACAGAAGGTGATGGTCAATCATATATACTGATATTTAATTTAAAGTTCTATTTCCAATGTTCTAACCAAGTTTGCGGATAAAAGTTTTCGGAAAATATTTAATAATCTGTTTTGACAATTTTTGGTCAAAATGCGGTCATTTCAATAAAATATTAAAAATAATTTTTTCAATATTATATTAAAAGGTTTTATGTCAAATATAACATTAGTTTTTCATTCTAGGTACATGTACTCTTAAATTGTTGTATCTAATATATGACTGCTATTAATTGTCCACAAATTTCTATATATCGGTCGTTTTAGCAGTCATAAAATTTCGCATGATTCGTGGCATTCAAAATTTTATTTGATATTCGAGATTTTGATTTATTGTAGTCTTCAAGATTACAAAACAATGAAAATTACAAAGATTTTTTAAAAATTAAAAATTTTTTTTAGGTACATTAATGCCCAATTTTGAAGAAATACTTGGGGTATTTTGGATGGATCCCGAAATTTCGAACAACTGACAGATAACGAGATTGACATCTGAGCTCACAAGCTCTGAAAAAAGTATTAAAATAAACGAAGGAACATTTTGCAAATAAGGAACATTTGTTGTAAAAATTAGATTAACTTTACTTACCACACATAATTGTACACAATGGGATCCATGGGTTTAGATATCTTGGGCACACTGGAGTGAAGGCCCAGGAAGGGCTGGTACAAGCTACGCCTCCTCTTCTTCTTCCGGTAGAGGGAGTACCCAGCGACCAGAAGGAGAACGGTGAACAGCATACACAAAATGGCCGCCAGAAGGTGATGCGCTGCAAAAAAACGATAACAACCTAACTTAATACATTTCTTCTAAATAAATAAGAACAACTTGTGTAAATCTCTGTTAATAATAAAGAAGAATTTGTGTCTGTGCATTTATCTGTTGGCTTGGTTTAGTTTGGTTTAGTTATATTAACGTCCCGTTTAAAGCAACACTTGGGCTATTTTGGGACGGACCTCGTAATTTTGAACCCCGGTCAGATGACGATTTATCTATTGGCATCGTTTAACCAAAATTTGCACACATGTATTTTTCTTCGTAACATCAAGATATGCATAAGAAATTTCATAGAAAATAAACCTTTCCGACGAATCAACTGGTCTCCAAAGATGGCTAGTGCTTAAATATACGTAATGGGTATTAAATTGTTGTATAGATATCCGTCTACAATGAATACCGCAGTTAATCTGACAAGAATTAGTTTAGTTTAGTTATATTAACGTCCCGTTATAAAGCAACACCAGGGCTATTTTGGCTCGTAATTTTTAACTGCGGTCAGATGACCAGGACGACACCTGAGCTGGCACCCCCTCTCCACACCACACCAGCGGGAGGACGTTTGGCATGACGGATTTAACGTTCAACAGACCCCCTTACACGACGTTTGTTCGGTGGTATCGGGTCTCAAATCTGAAACCCTACAGCTCACAAGCTGAAACCTTACCACCAGATCACCGCGGCCTCTAATCTTACAAGAAACCAACATTTTTAAATCTAGGTCACTTAGCCATTCTAACAATAGCGCTAAACAGTTGGCGCGATAATAACTATATAGACAGCAATTGGATCCCTTTACTTTATTTTCGGTGTACACATGTTTTTATCGAATAAATGTAAAATGTAAGAGAAGTAATTAGTGACGTGCCGTGCATTGATAATAGTTGGATGATGTATATATATTTCCCACCACGCTTAAGTGTCTGAGAAGTAATTGGCGACCGTTATGTTCATTTTCTTCCCGGAAATGGGAAGAATATGTGCACTACTGAAAGACTGTCAATATACGCTGTTGGTTGCTTTTCTGACGTTTTCCTAATACTGATTTACTTCTACAAGGAAAACAAATTTGGGACTGGATTTCATAGTCACATGATGCTCTTCAAGTGAGCCAAACTAATTTCATTTTAAAAACATTGCACATCTTGAACCTGCCATTCGCAATATTAGGTATAAGACGACTTGCAGTTAGATGTAAGATGATATACGCTGTCAAGAACTATGACGTCGCACGAAATGAAAGAAAATTGAATTTTTTTTCTTTGAAAGATGAAATGAAGTCAGCTTTCTTTGGATTTTAACAGAAATTAATCATAAATGTGCTGAAAAGTATGCAGACAAGTTTTCAAACATGGCGGTAAATTGAGTAGAAAGCTTGGATAGATTGGCGACAGTATCTTGGCTACGGAATTAGAGGGTTGTGAGTTCAAGACATGATTACCTACGATATACTGTCTAAATTTGATTAATGAAAAGATCTGAAGACAAATTTATGAATGGAATCTAAGAGAGCTGCTAAAAAAAGATGGCTATTTAGAGCTTAGGCTTGTTATCTCTTTGGAGGTAAGTGGGTTAGAAGCTACCCTACCTTTTGGTTAGCTTTTTATTATCGGGTATATGAGTTGAAATTACTCATAGACATGCAATTTAATATTTTATATAAAGTTTTTCATTCAGTTTGTAATGCTATGCACCAACGGTAAATGAGTTAAGTAAGTGAAAAAAGAATTTATATAAATCAAATTGTATCAGTAAGTTGTGTGTGATGCTGTGATTAGAGTTGACGGATACAGTGAATTTTTGTCTTTCATAATTTTATGTATTATTTTACTATGAGTGAATAAATTATTTTATCATAATTTTTTTTGATGTTTTATATTACTTATATTAATTCGAATATAATTTAACACGATAACTTCAAAACAAAGAGAGCTACATAGTTAAAATTCGGTTCACAAATTTGACATCTATAGGGTAGACACCTGTCAAAATTTGAGGCAAATCTAACAATGTTGGATTTGGACACTTTGATTGTGGACACTTTTGAAAATCGTTATGTTTTTTAACTTTGTATGCTTATAGAAAATGATATATTCAACAAAATGCCAATATTTGGTTAAGAAGCAATGACATCAAATAAAAGAATATATTGGACACCTAGAAAGAGAACTAAGATTAATGCGTTACAAGAAAGTGTTTCTTTCCTATGCTGAAATTGCAAGACAGATGAATGGATCAATGACTGCATTTGGAGTCCGAAAGTTTTGTTTACGATATCAGGAGACAAATTCAATTAAAAACAAAACAGGAAATGGCTGAAAAAGGTGCACCGCGTCTTCTGATGATAGAAGAATAAAATGAATATGTCTCCAAGATAGAAGAATGCCATCAGCGGCCAATTGAATGATGCTGGCACTTATGTCAGTTCAAGAACAATCAAGAGAAGATTATTAGATGTTGGACTAAGAGGTAGAAATCAACGAAAAAATCCTTATCTCAATTTACAGCAGTGTATAAAAAGATCACAGTGGGCAAATGAACGCATTAATTGGGCAGATGATCAGTGGTCACAAGTTATACGGAGTGATGAAACAAAGATCTTATTATTCGGTAGTGATGGCGAAAATATATAGGAAATATGTAGGACCTATAGAAAAGGCGAAGAGCTACATCCTGACTGCATTCGGGCAAATATGAAGAACTCAGCTAGTGTTATGACTTGGTCATGCATGTCAGCAGACGGTATTGGTCTCCTTCATGTTATCGATGGGACATTGAATGTAAGAAAATTCATTGACACTATTCTAGAGCCAAAACTTATATCTTCCGTCAGTGATCGCTTTCTCAACAACACATCATTTATTTTTCAGCAGGATTCAATTCCTTGCCACACAGCAAAAATATCGAAAGCGTGGTTTAGTACAAAGAGCACTGAATTATTATCATGGCCAGGAAACCGTCCTGGAATCAAAATTATTGAGAAATTATGGCATTGTTTGAAAATTCTTGTACATATGAAGCGTTCATCCAATAAAAGAGAATTAATTGAGTCTACAATTGTTTCCTGAGATCATGAAATAATGAAGGAAGAGCTTAAAGCTCTGATCAGCTCAATAAAACATCAGTCTGAAGCTGTAATAAAAAGTAAAAGCTACCGTACTAAGTACTGATAACTCACTGCAGTCATCAACATCTAATATATCTCGATAATTATTGCAGCTCAACTTTTTTTGTATTGCAAATATTCGAATTCTAATTTATTTTTTTTTGAAATCAGCATTAAATTCTTTTTAAAATGATATATAAGAGTTTGCATTTTGTGAAACGTTACATTTTATATAAGCAAACAAAGTTAGAAAGCATAAAAATTTTCAAAAGTATCCACAATTTTGGCCACCACTGTATATATCTCTTTCAGAAAAAACCCGTATGTAAAGGTAATAACTCAAAAACACAGTGACTTAACCATAGGAAATTTGGTATAGGATTTTGAGACTACAAGTGTAGTTTTATGTCAAATTTTTGTTTCAATCGTCTGGGGAAATCGCATGTAATTCGCATCTATGAATTCGATTTCCGGATACTACTAACAGCATGCTAGGAATTATTCGCCAAAAAGTCGCCAAGGATAACACAATAGATTCAATAAAATTACTAAATTCGCACCAAAGATTAATATTTCTTAACTATTGTACGCCAATGATATGCAAGGCGTTCTCTAGGATAACACATTTATTAGAGAATATGCGAGAAAATTTTTTGGGCACCATTAGCGCTTTTTTAAAAATGTATCGTCTTATTTTTATATGAGAAAAATATTCCTTTCCTACTTTTAATGATTTTATCCATACTTATTTTTGTACCAAAAGAGGATTACTTGGAGCGGCCATGCAATAACTACGGCAAAGCGACTAAATACAAAAAAAATCATAATTCCTCACATTATCGCAAAAAAAAAAAAAAAAAAAAAAATGCAGCATTACTACTATTAATTTGAAACTAAAATAGCATATCAACGCTAAACCGGTAAATGGTTTTTGGTCTTATAATTCCTAGTGGTACAGAGTTTCGTTTTAATTCTAAGATAAAAACAAACAAACAAACAAAAAATTACGGAACTAGTTTCGGTCCTCGAGTTAAGTTTTTGTTTTCATTTAGAAGCTTATTGCCCTTAACGATTTTTGAATCCACTATCCCTAGAGTTTTTGATTGGGGTTTTATATCTAATTACCAGAGTAATTTGAAATCTACTTCAATTCATTAATTGGTTTAAAATTTTAATCCTTTGTTTTAAACAACGTAGCCGGACTTAAATTAAAGTTCTAGTTCTAATAGCAATTATTGTCAGAGCATTCTAAACGTTTTTGGGCGGTAGATAGGGACTGCATAAAAGAAAATGCATTTTTTTTGAAAAATTTTACAAGTAGGTTTAAAATATATTTACATCATCATTAAAAGCAGCGTAAAAAAGTCTCACTTAAAACAATAACTCTAAACCTGACCTGGTTGTGCAAAAGAGGCAAAAATGAATTTATAACGGAGTATTAAATAATTATTAAATTAATATTAAATAATTAATTATTAATTTATAACAGAATATTAAATTATTAATAATGAATAATTAAATAATTTAATTTATAAACGAAAATTAATTTATAACAGAATATTGATATATTGGTTTTGCAAAGGGAGCAAAAATTAATTTAAAACGGAAATGTTTTATTCGCTTTTTTAGATTAAAGTGGATATCCTGTATATATTAAACCATGTTTACCTTAAATTAAATTGATTTGTTGAATCAATACTATGAATATTTAAGAAGGTCGCAGAACACTTTAATTGCATTTATTTTTTAATAAAATATCACCTTTTCTATTTATTTAATTTAATACAGTCATGAGCTGAAAATTAGTTTTCTAGGTTTAGTATGTAGTAAGAGCTAACTAAATTTATTCATTTAAACTTTTGTCAATGTGATGGCAACAAGTTGATGATTTTTGACAATTTTTCTCATTCAAGTGTAACGTGTTTGAACATGTTACATTTTATTTTTATTTTAAACTGACCGTCTTCGGCGACCAGCTGATCGCAGGGTTTGATGGTCACTAAAATTTTCAATATGACGATGTAAATTGACCTTAAAAACATCTTCAGCAAAATAATTTTTGCAACTTGAAATTTTCATAAGTATATAATACATACTATTTTAGAAGCCTTCATGCAGTTCTATTCGTTTTATGAAACATCCTCCTTGTTTTCTTTAAAATCACAAAAAAAGTATATAAAATTTACTATTTCTAGCCTTTTTACAATGTAATCTTATTTTTAACCTAAAACAACATAAAAGTTGTTATTTTTTTCATGTTAATAGAAATTCGAATATAAATTAAAACTTTAATAATTAAAAGAATTAATTATATATATCTCTTGTTGTTGTGTGGAATCTATATCAGAACCAAAATTAAATATTAAACCAAAATTAAAATTTATTCTGTTTTTGAAGTAAGAAATCGTTTTTTGTCCAATAGACCATGTTTAGAAGTCGTGTAGTCTCTAAATCTAATAATTAGTTAATGAGTTTTAGGCAATTTATAAAATATTTTTGATAATAATTAAATAAATTTAAGAAATTAATTTTTACGTTAAAGTATAAATTTACCGAGCTATAAAATAAATATCTGAAAAAAAAAAACAGGTTTTGCTCAGTATTTTTTTTTCTTCATAAAACAATGTTTTTCGGAGAAAATATTTAGATACGAATCACTTACTGATTACATATGAATATTTTTTAATTTTACCTATATATGAATGGTTATTTAAATAAAATAAACCATGAATTCATTAAGTTTAACATGTTATTCGAAACAATCTGCTGCATTCATTTTACAATTTATCTATCACTACTTAACGCTTTTGAACTTAGTTTTACTATAATGAAATCGGGTCTGAGATGGCGCTCTATGACATTGCAGATAGAGAAAGGCTCGAATAGTTAGTTATAAAAAAATGGAATTTATTTTTGTAAACTTTCGTTTTTTCAGGAAAGAATCCTGTACAGATAAACTTAAAAAAATAAAAATATTAAATATAAATACATAAGTAAAAAAATAAAGCAAAACACGCGACTCGAACCGAGAACCCGCAAACCACCATTCATGTTGCTTTGGCATTGCATTACTCACACTTTGAAGCGGAAATTGAAAATACTTATTCTAATAGTTAATTGTTAAAATATTTTTGTATGTGTAAAATCAATTTTTTTAAAGTAAAGATGCCTATATAGATAAACCTAAAAAGCAAAACCTTATCTAAATATAAAATGTGATACAAATCGCTAGAACCGTTTCCGAGATACATGAAATAAATTTATACAAGAATTGTTCGTTTGAAGATAAAATATTTACTCCAGCAGGAAATTTTTCTTAGTATTTCTAAAATAAATATTAGAAAGGTCATTTTTTTTACACCATTTGATAAAAAAAAAGTTACAGTTAATCAGAAAACCCATGCATTTATCCTTGATTTGAAATCGATTATTTTTTTTAATCCTTTTTTTGTTGTTTGTTTACAATCACAAGTAATTTCGGGCTCTGGTTGGTTCGAAAAAAAAATAATTGTATTTGGGAGAAAGTAAACAAAAAAAAAAAAAAAAACTTCGAAGCAATAATTATTTTGAGATTTTGTGCAGACGATAATGACGGCGGATGTGAAAAATAAAGTTAATGGAAAAGTTGTTTTTGAGTCTTCATTCATGAAATGAATTCTGGAGGAAAAGAAATAAACATTTGCGGGGGATTTGAAAATTTCCGGATTAAAAGAAGAAAAAAAGGAATGAATGTCTCAATAATTACTCTCACATACAAATAATAAACGTTCGAAAATTGTATTCGAACGTTCCGTTAAGCCTAATTCCACATTACTTATTATAATTCAGTTCATTTTTCCGAAATCACTTAGAGACTAATACAGAGAACTAATGCGGTTAATTCATAAATATTTAAATCTGTGAATCAAATCACATGACTTCATAGTCAAATTGTACGCTTTACTGCCATGCTTAATTGTTCGTTATTTAATATTTATATAATAGCATTATGCCCTTTACGAAGTGGCATGATTTGCTTTCATTACAGGAGAGTATCAGTTTATTATACCAAAACACAGTTTATGCAGTTGAAAAGATCCAAGACAATTGTTTTTACAATTGAGTGTGTTACGCATATTTGCAATAGCTGTAGATTTAAAAAAAATAGCGAATGTACGTATGTGTGTGTGTGTTGGTTTTCTGCAGGCGAATTAGAGCAACCAAATATGGCACAAATATACTTTGGAGGTAAGAAATGTGAATCCTAGAGCAATTCTTTTCGAAATTTTAATTAATTAGAATTTAAATAATGTTAAAATAAAACAAGATTTTGGCATTTTCCTACTTTAACTCATCATAAAACACATTTTTATATAGCTTCAAGGCTTAAAAAATGTCTTTTTAATAATACCGATTTAATTGTGCAAATTTTTCTTAAATTCAGGTAAAAAATTTTCTTGCACATTTTTAAACAAGAGATTTTATTTTGATATAAAATTCAAACCATTTTCATATTTTCATAAAATATTTGATCTTGTGATTTTTTTTTATTGTCAAGAATATTTGATATATAATATATTTTTTTGGCTGATTATTTTTCATTATGACAAATTACCTGCTGAATAAGAGAGCTTATATAAATTAAAATATTTTTGCTTTGTACGAAAACACAACGTACTGTTTGAAATAGATTATGTTGACAGTTCAAATTTTTAATGACACTATGACGTCATGGGATTCAATTTCATTAGGGAGGCTAATGCTGTAAACAGATACAGGTGAAAGGTATTAAATAAGACGGTTTTAATGTTTGTCATACTTTGATACTTAAAAATAGCTTGTAGAGGAAATCATGAACATCAAATTTAGAGTACGAGATTTAATTTAATTATAACACAACCGACATTTTTGTTAAAACAGTTGGTCGCCAAAGATGGCTAATACACAATATTAAATGAACGCAACTTTTAAATAAATTACATGAAATTATAATGAGTCAAATGGAAGTGAAATTATGTTATTGAGAAAATAATTAAACTGAGGAATAAATTTAATATGAGGAAACAAGGATTTATATGATGATTAACAAGAAACCGATTTTAGAACACCCGCGATTAATGAAAAAAATGGATCGATTTTTTTCATATCGTAGAACTTATTTTAATTGGAAATTAATAATTGAAAAATTAAACTTCTCTAATGATGTTTATATTTTTATTTTTCATGGGTGAAATTATTAAGAATAAAGATAATAACACTAATAATAGATAAAAAAAATAGAAATGAAATTTATAAATAAATGAGAAATAATTTATAACAATAAATTATAATAAATAGAATGTATTTCTAATCAGATAAAAAATATAAAGCCAAATCCAACAAACCAAAATTGCACAATAAATCATAAGTTTTTTTGCCAAAATTGTAATAAACAGAGATTTTTATAATGAAAATGTAAAAATAAAATGGAGGAAAATTTTGTACGTTTGCCGAATTTTAATAATTTTTTTATTGTCTTCAGATATGTGTTCATAATTGTATTGCGAATGCTGTTCTTAACTTTGGATAGTTTTACAGCTATTCCATATTTTAAAGGATTCAAACTTCAAATTTTAACACTCTTAGCGATTTTTTTCCCTTAAAAACCTTACACGGTGTTCTATGACACAACATAGTGACCTTTGACCTGAGCTTATTATAAAATTAAATATAAAAAAAGAAAGTGATAATTTCTTATTTGATTAAATATAAAATTTTTATACATAAAAAAAAGCTATTTATAAGATGTTGTTTTTAGGAGGCTTGTTCTTTTTGAAATATAATCATTATGCTATAGTTTAATGAATAAAGAAAATCTTTACTAAACTTTATAAATTAAAAAAAAAAACAGATTTAGAATTCAGCCTTTTCTTAACTTTTTTTAAAACATCAAACTTTTTTTTTGAATTTTTTCTATTATTTTTAATTTTAGGGTCGTCATTTGCTTTCATTGCTTAAAATTATATAGGTTATATCTGTGATAATCTTTGATTTAACCTTTCTCCCATGTTCCTTTTCATCACTGAGATTTAGAGAAAGAACTCACATTTTCAAGAGATATCAGTGAGGAAATCATTGGTTTATTAAGAGAGACAGGACTTTGGGTCTGAATTATATTAACGAACCTGCAATGGCTGTTTTATGTATGAAATTTAGATGAATAGTTGGTTTG